>OZ020244.1:38120858-38688753 GCA_963971285.1 Astropecten irregularis | reverse complement strand
GCTCGCGCGAAGAGGTAGAGGCTGCGAGTCGCGGGGGAGGCCCTGCGACTATACTCGGAAGAAGATGGAAAGCTAGCCTCCGAGTGGTGCGGATCGAAACGCGGCTCTCTCTGCGTAGTTGCTAGAGACGGGGTATGTGGGCTTTGTACACAAGATGGAGTAGTTGTATACTACTAGGTGGGAGTAGTTTCGATTTGCAGAAATATATCGCGTTGTATATCCACGATGGAGTTGGTGCGCGAGAGAAATTGCTGCCCTAGATTCCGTTCGAGGCCTTCCGAGAGGAAGAGCGCGGTGCCGAGGCGCAGCGAAAGTGGACGTCCCTGGAAGATGTAGAAACCTTCGCAAAGTCTACTCCTTCTACAGACGCCACCATGTTGGGATATATTGGGCGAGATCTTGCAAAAAGGCGGATGGACTTTCCCAGCAAACTTTATGCTGTGGCGTATCGTGGAGTTGTATTGTTTTGCATGCCTGGTGGAGGTATAGTGGTTGGTCCCCGAAAAAATAGAGTGTAGAGCGGTAGGTGTCGAATGGCCGAAAATATGCCCTCGAGGACGTATTTTCGGGCCCATGCGCCGTTCGAACGTACCATGCATGGTGGTACCGCGAAGCCGGTGTAGAGCTAGATAGCCTGTACAAAGGCTATAGAGACGAGTCTATCTTTGTTTTTGGGTGGTGTTGTTTTTTCTACTCCAAACCTACATCGGATGGGGCGCTGCATCTTTTCTAGCTCCGTTGTCCCGCCGAGGCGGCTCCGGCTTCCTCTGTTGTTTTTCGTCCTGCGGCGTCGGCGAGATTGTTTCGGAGCGTCCTTCGGAGCGTCCGTCTGTGCCTTCTGCGCGCTCGTTCGGTACCGCTCTTCGCTAGGATAATATTTTAGTTATCACTGATTTTGTAAAATCAATCATAAAATGCACACACATTCATTTACCATAATATTTTCACGATTGTACATGATCGATTCACTAAGTTTATTCATGATTTGGTGTCTTACTGCGGGGGTCGAGGCATCAGTTTGAGCCGGATTATTCCCTTTCACACTCATTCCATTTGTTTCCCTACGTGGCATCTACAACCATTGAATGAGCCTATACTTACTTCACTTATGTTCGGTATCTTGTTTATTTATTTATTTATTTATTTTATTTACCCAGGGTAGATCCAAACAGCCGAAGCTGTTTTCCATTGGAGCCCTGCAATTGTAAAACTAAAATTAAGTTAATATAAAATGGGATTTGAATTAAACTAAACATAATAAAAACAACGTTTAACATGAACATTCCTTGTATGTTAAAAAATCGAAAAATAAGAATAACCAAAGAAATAGAGCATACTACAAAACAAATCAAAGCAAATTAGGGTCAAAAACATAAAAAAACCCATCAAAACCGTTAATTAAAATTAATATAAAAACTAAGAAGGAAATAATGGTAAACAAAACCTTATCAGACGAACAAACATGAAAATAAGTTAAGGTCAAAACGTACCAAAAATCAAAACCGTTAATTAAAATTGATCACAGAATTAAGAAGGAAATAATGATAACCAAAAACCTTACCAGACGAACAAACGTAAAAACAAGTAAAGGTCAAAGACATACCAAATGAATAAATAAAAACCTTAATATAAAAACTAAGAAGGAAATAATGGTAAACAAAAACCTTATCAGACGAATAAACATGAACAAAGTTAAGGTCAAAAACGTACCAAAAGAATCAAAACCATTAATAAAAATGTGGAAGAAACAACTAACTTTCTTCTTGTAAGTGTTTAAAAAGATCTGCTTTAAAAACATAAAATGAATCTTGGGCTCTGAGTTGAGCCGGAAGGCAATTCCAGATTTTGGTTCCGTTGACTGCGAAGCTGAGTGAATATTGTTCCGTCTTGATGATGGGTAGTTTTAGGTTAGCATGTGTATTCTGCCTCGTAACTCGGTGCCCAGAGAAATTAAAAAAGAGGTCAGTCATGTACTTGGGCGTCATTGAGTGTAGACATTTAAAAACGAGTATGCCTTTCTTGTAATGTAATCTTTTACAGAAAGGCAGCCACTTAAGGGACGAGAACATATCAGCGGACGGAGTAGTAAACGGACATCCCAGACTTAGCCTTGCTGCTCTTTTGAGTAATTTGTTAAGCATAACACTATGGCGTTCATATCGGCCTCCCCAAATCGTACTACAGTAATCAAGTTTGGGCAAGACTAGGCATTGAACAAGAGTACGAAGACTATTTTTTGGAATACAATGCCGAATTCTGTACATCATGCCTAGTTTGGAACAGACAGACTTATAAACATAGTCCACATGAGGAGACCAAGTTAATGTATCATCAATACTAACACCAAGGCACTTAAAAGTGTTCCCCTTCTCGACTAAGGAGGTACCAATGCTGATATTTAAATCTTTGGCAGCAATTTTATGTCTTGGTCCGATGAGCATAGCCTTAGTTTTAGAGGCGTTGATACTTAGCTTATTTCTCTTAGCCCATCCATCTATTCTGGCCATTGCTTCATTAAGTCTGTTCTGTAACACTTCTACTGAATAAGAGCAACATGTAACTGTGCAATCATCAGCATACATGTATAGATTACAATCCCCAGGAATAACAGAGGGGAGATCCCTAGTATAAAATAATGATGAACAGAAATGGACCAAGAATTGAGCCTTGTGGAACTCCGGTATTAAGAGGGAGAGGATCAGACTTGGCCCGCTCGATGCGTACCGATTGATTGCGATTGGTTAAGTAAGAGGCGAACCAGTTTATGACAGACTCAGATAAGCTCAAACTCTGTAACTTTTGTAAGAGTATGGCGTGATTAACGGAGTCAAACGCCTTACTAAAATCAATAAAAACGCTACCTGTCATTTTTCCACAGTCTATTGATTTGAGACAATTGTTAACCAATTCATGCAAAGTGGTCTCCGTCGAATGCAGTGGTCTAAAACCAGATTGGCAGGTAGGAATATAGGCGTTATCTTGAAGGTGTGTGTACAGCGCACTGTGAACTGCCCTTTCGAGAATTGTTGAGACAAGTGGCAAGATGGAGATTGGCCGATAGTTGTTAACATTACACTTAACATTACAGACGCATGTTTCCATGCATTAGGGTAGAGACCACTTCTAAGAGACAAATTTAAGATGTAGGTAAGCGATCTACAGATATAGGGACATTCAAGTTTAAGAAGCTTGACACTTATACCGTCGGGGCCTGTCGCTTTACCCGTAGGCATTGTATTAATCTGCTTCCTGATAAATTCTTCGCTGATTTCTGGAAAAATAAATTCCTCAATGCATGCTTCATGCTCAGTTGGGATAAAGTCAGTGTCCACTTTATCCCTGTAAGAAGCAACAGTGGGCTGAGTGCTTTTGGAAATGCGCTCACCAATTTTTGTGAAGTGATTGTTAAGTACACCGGCTACATCTTGAGCATCATTCAGCTGCTCACCGTTCTCGGAACTAATACAAGTGACACCTTGTCTTTTTTTACCAGGCAAAACTTCTTTTACCTTTCTCCAAAATGTGGAGGGATTGTGCTTATTGGACTCAATAGTACTGACAAAGTAACCACCCTTTTGTGAGCGTATTTTGGACGTCACGTTATTACGTAATCTTTTATACATGTCCCAGTCGGCTGGTGAGCCGGACCGTTTTGCTAATTTTTTTTTTGTGAGCGCAATCGCGTTGTCGCATTAAACGGGTGATGTCGCTGTTTAACCAGGGCAAGGAATTAGATCGGATACGCTTAGATTTCTCAGGAGTATGTTGATTAACAATGTTCATAAAAAGCGTATGTCACAGAGCCCAAGCTTCATTAACATCCTTACAAGCGATCACCTGTTGTCAGGGATTATTAGCTAAGTCATCAGCAAAGGCATCGTAATCAATATTCTTAAACGATCTAAAGGTAATACAGTCGCGTTTGGGCCCAGGGATTTTCGGTTCATGTACACCATAAACTAGATAATGATCGCTAATTAAAATCGGTAAAACACCAAAATCGATAATAAAATCAGGTTGCGAAGTAAAAATAAGATCAATTGCACTTTGTGAGGAATGAGTAACACGAGTGGGTTCATGGATTAACTGCGACAGCTGATAAAGATTAAAACAAGAAATTAACTTATTACTAAAGCTGTCACTCAAGACGTCATAATTAAAATCACCCAAAATGTGCATCTCTTTAAAATCACACGATGCCTTTTCAAGCAAGTTACCGAGCTTGTCAAAGAATTGGGCTGGAGTCGCTGGAGGCCTATAGATGGAGCACACGAGTGTTGGATGATTGTGTTTGTGTTTAATTTCAACCCAGAGGCATTCGATGTCATCAACTTCTAAATCTGTGCGGCGAGTAAAAAAAAAGGTCATTACGAATATACATGGTCACGCCTCCGCCGTGACGATTTCTATCCCGCCTTTCAATGGTATAACCTGGCAGGCTAACTTCATTATCTGAGATTGAAGAATCACAAAAAGTTTCATTGAGACATAGAATGCCAAATGGGTTGTTCGCCATGGCAATTTTCACTTGGTCAAGGTTACTTACGAGGCTTCTAACATTTAAATGGGCAAATGAAAACCTTTTGGACTCTGAGTAAATAATACCGTCTATGACAGTTACTTCTGTATTCTGTTTGGGTTGTTACAAAATACTATTATCTGGCAATGTTATTAATGTGATTGAGGTTTCGTAAAAATTTGATGCATGTGAGGGGGGGGGGGGGTGTATCGTTTAAGTGGCAGTGACGTAATACTGCCCACAAAGTGCTTTTATGAATAATATGGTTTTATGCAGTGTAGGGATATGTATTAATGAAGACGATATAATTACATGTTTTATATATTATATTATATAATAAGTTACTGTGCGCGCGATCACGCTGGCATGCGTGAGCGCCGGCATGTTTACACCTGTTCTAAAGGATAATAATTATTGACTTTTGGAAGAAAAGAATAATAATAAGAGAAGTGGATAAAAGAGATTAAATGCTAATTTAAGAGTTAGTTGGAGATTGTTCGGGAGAGAGAGAAGACGTACTGCTGAGTTTACAGCAGGTTGAATTAAATTCACGGAGTGTGCACATAAATTAAATGATTCCGTTGTTCATCGCCTCTTTCTTACTTTCTTCGGCTCGACTGAAACCCCGACTTCGCAAGAAGCAGCCCCAAGTCTCGCAAGAGATTACATAATATTACAAATGGTAACACGGATGGGGTTTCACTAATAATCTGAAGCAAGAAGACCGCTACTGGCCGAATGAGCTGACACGACGGCGCCGATGACGGTGAGGTCGACTCTGATGATCGGCCCATTGCACGTTGCACGCACGACGAACGTACACTACCGTACTTTCCCACAGCTGATGTGAGATCGAGAGGGCGCAGCGGGAAACACTGGCTGTTACGAAACAAGAGAGGGCGGACGACTACTTCGTGGCCGATTCCATCCACTCAGGGATGCACCACACTAAATAAACTCCCATTGACCTTAGTGTAAAATCCCTCAACTTCACAGTTCAAAAATCACCATCCAGAAGTTTCTCAGTTGTTGGTGCAATAGTGTAAATGATAGTGTGAACTCTCATCTACCCAATTCTTTTCAATTTTTGGATGGGTAACCGATTGGATTTTTTGCTAATTGCCCCAAGAAAAAAACACCCCCGAAATGTCCTTCTTCCGTAACCGACTTGCTACGAGTTTTCATGAAGCAACCCTCCACGTTCAAGACAATGTAGGACCGGATTTTAAACCAAAATATCTCAAGTCTCCACAACAGGCTAAGGCACTGAACCCCCAGGTTGTCATAACCAGTCAAAATTACACAATATATTAATTGCACGACCCCCCAAATTGCATATTTAAAAAACATTTGAGGGTACACACATTATGATAATCAGCTCGGCGCATTGATTTTTGAGCTATTTAGTGTGGTGCATCCTATAAGGGGGGTAAACTTTTTTAATTGGTTGTCCAATTAGGCTCAAAGTGTAGAGTTTATGACACTGAGCTCATATGTGAAAACAAAATTGAAAAATATTATTGCGTTTTTCTACGGCACGTTTTAATGTGTTAGGTCGTTGACCCGTGGTGGCCATACAAACGTGCACATTCTCCCTTATAATATTGTGTACACCCCATGGAAAGTCGGGCTCTTAATCCACATATTATTTCCCCACAAAGTTATCTTATGGCTATTTTAGGATGCAATGATGTTCAGGCCATTACAGATAGTTTAATTAATCAAGGCGAGGGTGTCATTTCACATGGAAAAGTGGTGTAAGGTCAAGGTTGGCCTGTTTGGTAGGGGGGGGGGGGGCGTTTCGGCTATTCCGTTGAATATTTCTGCCCCAGTATCCATATTGAGACATAATGATGAACTTTTATGGGATTAATCAATGCATATTACATTTCACCAAATTTCACTGTCCTTGAGAATAATCATTTCCCCTCTGAAAAGTGAGAAAGAGGCGATTAGGGTTGTCATCGTGTGGGCGGGGCTTGCTAGGGTTGGGTCTAGGTTTGGGGGCCTGGCTGGGGTTAGGGTTGGAATCAGAGCGATTTAGGGTTTAAAACTGGTGATAGGATTGAATTTGGGGGACTAGGGTTACAATTTAGGGGATTGGGTTGGAATTTCGGCCGGCTAGGGTTACAATTTTGGGTCTAATGGGGTTAAAAGTTGGGCCACCTTCGTCTAAACAAAATTCGTAGGGTGTAGAAAAGACAATGTAAGTTGCGTAATACAAGTTTTTATGCGTATTAGGAACGATGTTTTCAGGAAATAATTAACAAAATCTGATGAGAAACTTGGTCTTATACAGCTTCTTTTCGTTCTCGCCTCTCACAACAGAGTGGTGGCGCTATCACAAAATGGCTACCAATGCGCCGCCATCTTGTGACCTATAAGGGGGGTAAACTTTTTTAATTGGTTGTCCAATTAGGCTCAAAGTGTAGAGTTTATGACACTGAGCTCATATGTGAAAACAAAATTGAAAAATATTATTGCGTTTTTCTACGGCACGTTTTAATGTGTTAGGTCGTTGACCCGTGGTGGCCATACAAACGTGCACATTCTCCCTTATAATATTGTGTACACCCCATGGAAAGTCGGGCTCTTAATCCACATATTATTTCCCCACAAAGTTATCTTATGGCTATTTTAGGATGCAATGATGTTCAGGCCATTACAGATAGTTTAATTAATCAAGGCGAGGGTGTCATTTCACATGGAAAAGTGGTGTAAGGTCAAGGTTGGCCTGTTTGGTAGGGGGGGGGGGCGTTTCGGCTATTCCGTTGAATATTTCTGCCCCAGTATCCATATTGAGACATAATGATGAACTTTTATGGGATTAATCAATGCATATTACATTTCACCAAATTTCACTGTCCTTGAGAATAATCATTTCCCCTCTGAAAAGTGAGAAAGAGGCGATTAGGGTTGTCATCGTGTGGGCGGGGCTTGCTAGGGTTGGGTCTAGGTTTGGGGGCCTGGCTGGGGTTAGGGTTGGAATCAGAGCGATTTAGGGTTTAAAACTGGTGATAGGATTGAATTTGGGGGACTAGGGTTACAATTTAGGGGATTGGGTTGGAATTTCGGCCGGCTAGGGTTACAATTTTGGGTCTAATGGGGTTAAAAGTTGGGCCACCTTCGTCTAAACAAAATTCGTAGGGTGTAGAAAAGACAATGTAAGTTGCGTAATACAAGTTTTTATGCGTATTAGGAACGATGTTTTCAGGAAATAATTAACAAAATCTGATGAGAAACTTGGTCTTATACAGCTTCTTTTCGTTCTCGCCTCTCACAACAGAGTGGTGGCGCTATCACAAAATGGCTACCAATGCGCCGCCATCTTGTGACCTATAAGGGGGGTAAACTTTTTTAATTGGTTGTCCAATTAGGCTCAAAGTGTAGAGTTTATGACACTGAGCTCATATGTGAAAACAAAATTGAAAAATATTATTGCGTTTTTCTACGGCACGTTTTAATGTGTTAGGTCGTTGACCCGTGGTGGCCATACAAACGTGCACATTCTCCCTTATAATATTGTGTACACCCCATGGAAAGTCGGGCTCTTAATCCACATATTATTTCCCCACAAAGTTATCTTATGGCTATTTTAGGATGCAATGATGTTCAGGCCATTACAGATAGTTTAATTAATCAAGGCGAGGGTGTCATTTCACATGGAAAAGTGGTGTAAGGTCAAGGTTGGCCTGTTTGGTAGGGGGGGGGGGCGTTTCGGCTATTCCGTTGAATATTTCTGCCCCAGTATCCATATTGAGACATAATGATGAACTTTTATGGGATTAATCAATGCATATTACATTTCACCAAATTTCACTGTCCTTGAGAATAATCATTTCCCCTCTGAAAAGTGAGAAAGAGGCGATTAGGGTTGTCATCGTGTGGGCGGGGCTTGCTAGGGTTGGGTCTAGGTTTGGGGGCCTGGCTGGGGTTAGGGTTGGAATCAGAGCGATTTAGGGTTTAAAACTGGTGATAGGATTGAATTTGGGGGACTAGGGTTACAATTTAGGGGATTGGGTTGGAATTTCGGCCGGCTAGGGTTACAATTTTGGGTCTAATGGGGTTAAAAGTTGGGCCACCTTCGTCTAAACAAAATTCGTAGGGTGTAGAAAAGACAATGTAAGTTGCGTAATACAAGTTTTTATGCGTATTAGGAACGATGTTTTCAGGAAATAATTAACAAAATCTGATGAGAAACTTGGTCTTATACAGCTTCTTTTCGTTCTCGCCTCTCACAACAGAGTGGTGGCGCTATCACAAAATGGCTACCAATGCGCCGCCATCTTGTGACCTATAAGGGGGGTAAACTTTTTTAATTGGTTGTCCAATTAGGCTCAAAGTGTAGAGTTTATGACACTGAGCTCATATGTGAAAACAAAATTGAAAAATATTATTGCGTTTTTCTACGGCACGTTTTAATGTGTTAGGTCGTTGACCCGTGGTGGCCATACAAACGTGCACATTCTCCCTTATAATATTGTGTACACCCCATGGAAAGTCGGGCTCTTAATCCACATATTATTTCCCCACAAAGTTATCTTATGGCTATTTTAGGATGCAATGATGTTCAGGCCATTACAGATAGTTTAATTAATCAAGGCGAGGGTGTCATTTCACATGGAAAAGTGGTGTAAGGTCAAGGTTGGCCTGTTTGGTAGGGGGGGGGGGCGTTTCGGCTATTCCGTTGAATATTTCTGCCCCAGTATCCATATTGAGACATAATGATGAACTTTTATGGGATTAATCAATGCATATTACATTTCACCAAATTTCACTGTCCTTGAGAATAATCATTTCCCCTCTGAAAAGTGAGAAAGAGGCGATTAGGGTTGTCATCGTGTGGGCGGGGCTTGCTAGGGTTGGGTCTAGGTTTGGGGGCCTGGCTGGGGTTAGGGTTGGAATCAGAGCGATTTAGGGTTTAAAACTGGTGATAGGATTGAATTTGGGGGACTAGGGTTACAATTTAGGGGATTGGGTTGGAATTTCGGCCGGCTAGGGTTACAATTTTGGGTCTAATGGGGTTAAAAGTTGGGCCACCTTCGTCTAAACAAAATTCGTAGGGTGTAGAAAAGACAATGTAAGTTGCGTAATACAAGTTTTTATGCGTATTAGGAACGATGTTTTCAGGAAATAATTAACAAAATCTGATGAGAAACTTGGTCTTAGACAGCTTCTTTTCGTTCTCGCCTCTCACAACAGAGTGGTGGCGCTATCACAAAATGGCTACCAATGCGCCGCCATCTTGTGACCTATAAGGGGGGTAAACTTGTTTAATTGGTTGTCCAATTAGGCTCAAAGTGTAGAGTTTATGACACTGAGCTCATATGTGAAAACAAAATTGAAAAATATTATTGCGTTTTTCTACGGCACGTTTTAATGTGTTAGGTCGTTGACCCGTGGTGGCCATACAAACGTGCACATTCTCCCTTATAATATTGTGTACACCCCATGGAAAGTCGGGCTCTTAATCCACATATTATTTCCCCACAAAGTTATCTTATGGCTATTTTAGGATGCAATGATGTTCAGGCCATTACAGATAGTTTAATTAATCAAGGCGAGGGTGTCATTTCACATGGAAAAGTGGTGTAAGGTCAAGGTTGGCCTGTTTGGTAGGGGGGGGGGGGCGTTTCGGCTATTCCGTTGAATATTTCTGCCCCAGTATCCATATTGAGACATAATGATGAACTTTTATGGGATTAATCAATGCATATTACATTTCACCAAATTTCACTGTCCTTGAGAATAATCATTTCCCCTCTGAAAAGTGAGAAAGAGGCGATTAGGGTTGTCATCGTGTGGGCGGGGCTTGCTAGGGTTGGGTCTAGGTTTGGGGGCCTGGCTGGGGTTAGGGTTGGAATCAGAGCGATTTAGGGTTTAAAACTGGTGATAGGATTGAATTTGGGGGACTAGGGTTACAATTTAGGGGATTGGGTTGGAATTTCGGCCGGCTAGGGTTACAATTTTGGGTCTAATGGGGTTAAAAGTTGGGCCACCTTCGTCTAAACAAAATTCGTAGGGTGTAGAAAAGACAATGTAAGTTGCGTAATACAAGTTTTTATGCGTATTAGGAACGATGTTTTCAGGAAATAATTAACAAAATCTGATGAGAAACTTGGTCTTATACAGCTTCTTTTCGTTCTCGCCTCTCACAACAGAGTGGTGGCGCTATCACAAAATGGCTACCAATGCGCCGCCATCTTGTGACCTATAAGGGGGGTAAACTTTTTTAATTGGTTGTCCAATTAGGCTCAAAGTGTAGAGTTTATGACACTGAGCTCATATGTGAAAACAAAATTGAAAAATATTATTGCGTTTTTCTACGGCACGTTTTAATGTGTTAGGTCGTTGACCCGTGGTGGCCATACAAACGTGCACATTCTCCCTTATAATATTGTGTACACCCCGTGGAAAGTCGGGCTCTTAATCCACATATTATTTCCCCACAAAGTTATCTTATGGCTATTTTAGGATGCAATGATGTTCAGGCCATTACAGATAGTTTAATTAATCAAGGCGAGGGTGTCATTTCACATGGAAAAGTGGTGTAAGGTCAAGGTTGGCCTGTTTGGTAGGGGGGGGGGGCGTTTCGGCTATTCCGTTGAATATTTCTGCCCCAGTATCCATATTGAGACATAATGATGAACTTTTATGGGATTAATCAATGCATATTACATTTCACCAAATTTCACTGTCCTTGAGAATAATCATTTCCCCTCTGAAAAGTGAGAAAGAGGCGATTAGGGTTGTCATCGTGTGGGCGGGGCTTGCTAGGGTTGGGTCTAGGTTTGGGGGCCTGGCTGGGGTTAGGGTTGGAATCAGAGCGATTTAGGGTTTAAAACTGGTGATAGGATTGAATTTGGGGGACTAGGGTTACAATTTAGGGGATTGGGTTGGAATTTCGGCCGGCTAGGGTTACAATTTTGGGTCTAATGGGGTTAACAGTTGGGCCACCTTCGTCTAAACAAAATTCGTAGGGTGTAGAAAAGACAATGTAAGTTGCGTAATACAAGTTTTTATGCGTATTAGGAACGATGTTTTCAGGAAATAATTAACAAAATCTGATGAGAAACTTGGTCTTATACAGCTTCTTTTCGTTCTCGCCTCTCACAACAGAGTGGTGGGGGGTAAACTTTTTTAATTGGTTGTCCAATTAGGCTCAAAGTGTAGAGTTTATGACACTGAGCTCATATGTGAAAACAAAATTGAAAAATATTATTGCGTTTTTCTACGGCACGTTTTAATGTGTTAGGTCGTTGACCCGTGGTGGCCATACAAACGTGCACATTCTCCCTTATAATATTGTGTACACCCCATGGAAAGTCGGGCTCTTAATCCACATATTATTTCCCCACAAAGTTATCTTATGGCTATTTTAGGATGCAATGATGTTCAGGCCATTACAGATAGTTTAATTAATCAAGGCGAGGGTGTCATTTCACATGGAAAAGTGGTGTAAGGTCAAGGTTGGCCTGTTTGGTAGGGGGGGGGGCGTTTCGGCTATTCCGTTGAATATTTCTGCCCCAGTATCCATATTGAGACATAATGATGAACTTTTATGGGATTAATCAATGCATATTACATTTCACCAAATTTCACTGTCCTTGAGAATAATCATTTCCCCTCTGAAAAGTGAGAAAGAGGCGATTAGGGTTGTCATCGTGTGGGCGGGGCTTGCTAGGGTTGGGTCTAGGTTTGGGGGCCTGGCTGGGGTTAGGGTTGGAATCAGAGCGATTTAGGGTTTAAAACTGGTGATAGGATTGAATTTGGGGGACTAGGGTTACAATTTAGGGGATTGGGTTGGAATTTCGGCCGGCTAGGGTTACAATTTTGGGTCTAATGGGGTTAAAAGTTGGGCCACCTTCGTCTAAACAAAATTCGTAGGGTGTAGAAAAGACAATGTAAGTTGCGTAATACAAGTTTTTATGCGTATTAGGAACGATGTTTTCAGGAAATAATTAACAAAATCTGATGAGAAACTTGGTCTTATACAGCTTCTTTTCGTTCTCGCCTCTCACAACAGAGTGGTGGCGCTATCACAAAATGGCTACCAATGCGCCGCCATCTTGTGACCTATAAGGGGGGTAAACTTTTTTAATTGGTTGTCCAATTAGGCTCAAAGTGTAGAGTTTATGACACTGAGCTCATATGTGAAAACAAAATTGAAAAATATTATTGCGTTTTTCTACGGCACGTTTTAATGTGTTAGGTCGTTGACCCGTGGTGGCCATACAAACGTGCACATTCTCCCTTATAATATTGTGTACACCCCGTGGAAAGTCGGGCTCTTAATCCACATATTATTTCCCCACAAAGTTATCTTATGGCTATTTTAGGATGCAATGATGTTCAGGCCATTACAGATAGTTTAATTAATCAAGGCGAGGGTGTCATTTCACATGGAAAAGTGGTGTAAGGTCAAGGTTGGCCTGTTTGGTAGGGGGGGGGGGGGCGTTTCGGCTATTCCGTTGAATATTTCTGCCCCAGTATCCATATTGAGACATAATGATGAACTTTTATGGGATTAATCAATGCATATTACATTTCACCAAATTTCACTGTCCTTGAGAATAATCATTTCCCCTCTGAAAAGTGAGAAAGAGGCGATTAGGGTTGTCATCGTGTGGGCGGGGCTTGCTAGGGTTGGGTCTAGGTTTGGGGGCCTGGCTGGGGTTAGGGTTGGAATCAGAGCGATTTAGGGTTTAAAACTGGTGATAGGATTGAATTTGGGGGACTAGGGTTACAATTTAGGGGATTGGGTTGGAATTTCGGCCGGCTAGGGTTACAATTTTGGGTCTAATGGGGTTAACAGTTGGGCCACCTTCGTCTAAACAAAATTCGTAGGGTGTAGAAAAGACAATGTAAGTTGCGTAATACAAGTTTTTATGCGTATTAGGAACGATGTTTTCAGGAAATAATTAACAAAATCTGATGAGAAACTTGGTCTTATACAGCTTCTTTTCGTTCTCGCCTCTCACAACAGAGTGGTGGCGCTATCACAAAATGGCTACCAATGCGCCGCCATCTTGTGACCTATAAGGGGGGTAAACTTTTTTAATTGGTTGTCCAATTAGGCTCAAAGTGTAGAGTTTATGACACTGAGCTCATATGTGAAAACAAAATTGAAAAATATTATTGCGTTTTTCTACGGCACGTTTTAATGTGTTAGGTCGTTGACCCGTGGTGGCCATACAAACGTGCACATTCTCCCTTATAATATTGTGTACACCCCGTGGAAAGTCGGGCTCTTAATCCACATATTATTTCCCCACAAAGTTATCTTATGGCTATTTTAGGATGCAATGATGTTCAGGCCATTACAGATAGTTTAATTAATCAAGGCGAGGGTGTCATTTCACATGGAAAAGTGGTGTAAGGTCAAGGTTGGCCTGTTTGGTAGGGGGGGGGGGGCGTTTCGGCTATTCCGTTGAATATTTCTGCCCCAGTATCCATATTGAGACATAATGATGAACTTTTATGGGATTAATCAATGCATATTACATTTCACCAAATTTCACTGTCCTTGAGAATAATCATTTCCCCTCTGAAAAGTGAGAAAGAGGCGATTAGGGTTGTCATCGTGTGGGCGGGGCTTGCTAGGGTTGGGTCTAGGTTTGGGGGCCTGGCTGGGGTTAGGGTTGGAATCAGAGCGATTTAGGGTTTAAAACTGGTGATAGGATTGAATTTGGGGGACTAGGGTTACAATTTAGGGGATTGGGTTGGAATTTCGGCCGGCTAGGGTTACAATTTTGGGTCTAATGGGGTTAACAGTTGGGCCACCTTCGTCTAAACAAAATTCGTAGGGTGTAGAAAAGACAATGTAAGTTGCGTAATACAAGTTTTTATGCGTATTAGGAACGATGTTTTCAGGAAATAATTAACAAAATCTGATGAGAAACTTGGTCTTATACAGCTTCTTTTCGTTCTCGCCTCTCACAACAGAGTGGTGGGGGGTAAACTTTTTTAATTGGTTGTCCAATTAGGCTCAAAGTGTAGAGTTTATGACACTGAGCTCATATGTGAAAACAAAATTGAAAAATATTATTGCGTTTTTCTACGGCACGTTTTAATGTGTTAGGTCGTTGACCCGTGGTGGCCATACAAACGTGCACATTCTCCCTTATAATATTGTGTACACCCCATGGAAAGTCGGGCTCTTAATCCACATATTATTTCCCCACAAAGTTATCTTATGGCTATTTTAGGATGCAATGATGTTCAGGCCATTACAGATAGTTTAATTAATCAAGGCGAGGGTGTCATTTCACATGGAAAAGTGGTGTAAGGTCAAGGTTGGCCTGTTTGGTAGGGGGGGGGGGCGTTTCGGCTATTCCGTTGAATATTTCTGCCCCAGTATCCATATTGAGACATAATGATGAACTTTTATGGGATTAATCAATGCATATTACATTTCACCAAATTTCACTGTCCTTGAGAATAATCATTTCCCCTCTGAAAAGTGAGAAAGAGGCGATTAGGGTTGTCATCGTGTGGGCGGGGCTTGCTAGGGTTGGGTCTAGGTTTGGGGGCCTGGCTGGGGTTAGGGTTGGAATCAGAGCGATTTAGGGTTTAAAACTGGTGATAGGATTGAATTTGGGGGACTAGGGTTACAATTTAGGGGATTGGGTTGGAATTTCGGCCGGCTAGGGTTACAATTTTGGGTCTAATGGGGTTAAAAGTTGGGCCACCTTCGTCTAAACAAAATTCGTAGGGTGTAGAAAAGACAATGTAAGTTGCGTAATACAAGTTTTTATGCGTATTAGGAACGATGTTTTCAGGAAATAATTAACAAAATCTGATGAGAAACTTGGTCTTATACAGCTTCTTTTCGTTCTCGCCTCTCACAACAGAGTGGTGGCGCTATCACAAAATGGCTACCAATGCGCCGCCATCTTGTGACCTATAAGGGGGGTAAACTTTTTTAATTGGTTGTCCAATTAGGCTCAAAGTGTAGAGTTTATGACACTGAGCTCATATGTGAAAACAAAATTGAAAAATATTATTGCGTTTTTCTACGGCACGTTTTAATGTGTTAGGTCGTTGACCCGTGGTGGCCATACAAACGTGCACATTCTCCCTTATAATATTGTGTACACCCCGTGGAAAGTCGGGCTCTTAATCCACATATTATTTCCCCACAAAGTTATCTTATGGCTATTTTAGGATGCAATGATGTTCAGGCCATTACAGATAGTTTAATTAATCAAGGCGAGGGTGTCATTTCACATGGAAAAGTGGTGTAAGGTCAAGGTTGGCCTGTTTGGTAGGGGGGGGGGGGGGCGTTTCGGCTATTCCGTTGAATATTTCTGCCCCAGTATCCATATTGAGACATAATGATGAACTTTTATGGGATTAATCAATGCATATTACATTTCACCAAATTTCACTGTCCTTGAGAATAATCATTTCCCCTCTGAAAAGTGAGAAAGAGGCGATTAGGGTTGTCATCGTGTGGGCGGGGCTTGCTAGGGTTGGGTCTAGGTTTGGGGGCCTGGCTGGGGTTAGGGTTGGAATCAGAGCGATTTAGGGTTTAAAACTGGTGATAGGATTGAATTTGGGGGACTAGGGTTACAATTTAGGGGATTGGGTTGGAATTTCGGCCGGCTAGGGTTACAATTTTGGGTCTAATGGGGTTAACAGTTGGGCCACCTTCGTCTAAACAAAATTCGTAGGGTGTAGAAAAGACAATGTAAGTTGCGTAATACAAGTTTTTATGCGTATTAGGAACGATGTTTTCAGGAAATAATTAACAAAATCTGATGAGAAACTTGGTCTTATACAGCTTCTTTTCGTTCTCGCCTCTCACAACAGAGTGGTGGGGGGTAAACTTTTTTAATTGGTTGTCCAATTAGGCTCAAAGTGTAGAGTTTATGACACTGAGCTCATATGTGAAAACAAAATTGAAAAATATTATTGCGTTTTTCTACGGCACGTTTTAATGTGTTAGGTCGTTGACCCGTGGTGGCCATACAAACGTGCACATTCTCCCTTATAATATTGTGTACACCCCATGGAAAGTCGGGCTCTTAATCCACATATTATTTCCCCACAAAGTTATCTTATGGCTATTTTAGGATGCAATGATGTTCAGGCCATTACAGATAGTTTAATTAATCAAGGCGAGGGTGTCATTTCACATGGAAAAGTGGTGTAAGGTCAAGGTTGGCCTGTTTGGTAGGGGGGGGGGGGCGTTTCGGCTATTCCGTTGAATATTTCTGCCCCAGTATCCATATTGAGACATAATGATGAACTTTTATGGGATTAATCAATGCATATTACATTTCACCAAATTTCACTGTCCTTGAGAATAATCATTTCCCCTCTGAAAAGTGAGAAAGAGGCGATTAGGGTTGTCATCGTGTGGGCGGGGCTTGCTAGGGTTGGGTCTAGGTTTGGGGGCCTGGCTGGGGTTAGGGTTGGAATCAGAGCGATTTAGGGTTTAAAACTGGTGATAGGATTGAATTTGGGGGACTAGGGTTACAATTTAGGGGATTGGGTTGGAATTTCGGCCGGCTAGGGTTACAATTTTGGGTCTAATGGGGTTAAAAGTTGGGCCACCTTCGTCTAAACAAAATTCGTAGGGTGTAGAAAAGACAATGTAAGTTGCGTAATACAAGTTTTTATGCGTATTAGGAACGATGTTTTCAGGAAATAATTAACAAAATCTGATGAGAAACTTGGTCTTATACAGCTTCTTTTCGTTCTCGCCTCTCACAACAGAGTGGTGGCGCTATCACAAAATGGCTACCAATGCGCCGCCATCTTGTGACCTATAAGGGGGGTAAACTTTTTTAATTGGTTGTCCAATTAGGCTCAAAGTGTAGAGTTTATGACACTGAGCTCATATGTGAAAACAAAATTGAAAAATATTATTGCGTTTTTCTACGGCACGTTTTAATGTGTTAGGTCGTTGACCCGTGGTGGCCATACAAACGTGCACATTCTCCCTTATAATATTGTGTACACCCCGTGGAAAGTCGGGCTCTTAATCCACATATTATTTCCCCACAAAGTTATCTTATGGCTATTTTAGGATGCAATGATGTTCAGGCCATTACAGATAGTTTAATTAATCAAGGCGAGGGTGTCATTTCACATGGAAAAGTGGTGTAAGGTCAAGGTTGGCCTGTTTGGTAGGGGGGGGGGGGGGCGTTTCGGCTATTCCGTTGAATATTTCTGCCCCAGTATCCATATTGAGACATAATGATGAACTTTTATGGGATTAATCAATGCATATTACATTTCACCAAATTTCACTGTCCTTGAGAATAATCATTTCCCCTCTGAAAAGTGAGAAAGAGGCGATTAGGGTTGTCATCGTGTGGGCGGGGCTTGCTAGGGTTGGGTCTAGGTTTGGGGGCCTGGCTGGGGTTAGGGTTGGAATCAGAGCGATTTAGGGTTTAAAACTGGTGATAGGATTGAATTTGGGGGACTAGGGTTACAATTTAGGGTATTGGGTTGGAATTTCGGCCGGCTAGGGTTACAATTTTGGGTCTAATGGGGTTAACAGTTGGGCCACCTTCGTCTAAACAAAATTCGTAGGGTGTAGAAAAGACAATGTAAGTTGCGTAATACAAGTTTTTATGCGTATTAGGAACGATGTTTTCAGGAAATAATTAACAAAATCTGATGAGAAACTTGGTCTTATACAGCTTCTTTTCGTTCTCGCCTCTCACAACAGAGTGGTGGCGCTATCACAAAATGGCTACCAATGCGCCGCCATCTTGTGACCTATAAGGGGGGTAAACTTTTTTAATTGGTTGTCCAATTAGGCTCAAAGTGTAGAGTTTATGACACTGAGCTCATATGTGAAAACAAAATTGAAAAATATTATTGCGTTTTTCTACGGCACGTTTTAATGTGTTAGGTCGTTGACCCGTGGTGGCCATACAAACGTGCACATTCTCCCTTATAATATTGTGTACACCCCGTGGAAAGTCGGGCTCTTAATCCACATATTATTTCCCCACAAAGTTATCTTATGGCTATTTTAGGATGCAATGATGTTCAGGCCATTACAGATAGTTTAATTAATCAAGGCGAGGGTGTCATTTCACATGGAAAAGTGGTGTAAGGTCAAGGTTGGCCTGTTTGGTAGGGGGGGGGGGGGCGTTTCGGCTATTCCGTTGAATATTTCTGCCCCAGTATCCATATTGAGACATAATGATGAACTTTTATGGGATTAATCAATGCATA
This sequence comes from Astropecten irregularis, assembly GCA_963971285.1. Taxonomy (NCBI): domain Eukaryota; kingdom Metazoa; phylum Echinodermata; class Asteroidea; order Paxillosida; family Astropectinidae; genus Astropecten; species Astropecten irregularis. Next base: position 38,670,035 of record OZ020244.1, on the reverse strand, counting down.
TTACATTTCACCAAATTTCACTGTCCTTGAGAATAATCATTTCCCCTCTGAAAAGTGAGAAAGAGGCGATTAGGGTTGTCATCGTGTGGGCGGGGCTTGCTAGGGTTGGGTCTAGGTTTGGGGGCCTGGCTGGGGTTAGGGTTGGAATCAGAGCGATTTAGGGTTTAAAACTGGTGATAGGATTGAATTTGGGGGACTAGGGTTACAATTTAGGGGATTGGGTTGGAATTTCGGCCGGCTAGGGTTACAATTTTGGGTCTAATAGGGTTAACAGTTGGGCCACCTTCGTCTAAACAAAATTCGTAGGGTGTAGAAAAGACAATGTAAGTTGCGTAATACAAGTTTTTATGCGTATTAGGAACGATGTTTTCAGGAAATAATTAACAAAATCTGATGAGAAACTTGGTCTTATACAGCTTCTTTTCGTTCTCGCCTCTCACAACAGAGTGGTGGGGGGTAAACTTTTTTAATTGGTTGTCCAATTAGGCTCAAAGTGTAGAGTTTATGACACTGAGCTCATATGTGAAAACAAAATTGAAAAATATTATTGCGTTTTTCTACGGCACGTTTTAATGTGTTAGGTCGTTGACCCGTGGTGGCCATACAAACGTGCACATTCTCCCTTATAATATTGTGTACACCCCATGGAAAGTCGGGCTCTTAATCCACATATTATTTCCCCACAAAGTTATCTTATGGCTATTTTAGGATGCAATGATGTTCAGGCCATTACAGATAGTTTAATTAATCAAGGCGAGGGTGTCATTTCACATGGAAAAGTGGTGTAAGGTCAAGGTTGGCCTGTTTGGTAGGGGGGGGGGGGCGTTTCGGCTATTCCGTTGAATATTTCTGCCCCAGTATCCATATTGAGACATAATGATGAACTTTTATGGGATTAATCAATGCATATTACATTTCACCAAATTTCACTGTCCTTGAGAATAATCATTTCCCCTCTGAAAAGTGAGAAAGAGGCGATTAGGGTTGTCATCGTGTGGGCGGGGCTTGCTAGGGTTGGGTCTAGGTTTGGGGGCCTGGCTGGGGTTAGGGTTGGAATCAGAGCGATTTAGGGTTTAAAACTGGTGATAGGATTGAATTTGGGGGACTAGGGTTACAATTTAGGGGATTGGGTTGGAATTTCGGCCGGCTAGGGTTACAATTTTGGGTCTAATGGGGTTAAAAGTTGGGCCACCTTCGTCTAAACAAAATTCGTAGGGTGTAGAAAAGACAATGTAAGTTGCGTAATACAAGTTTTTATGCGTATTAGGAACGATGTTTTCAGGAAATAATTAACAAAATCTGATGAGAAACTTGGTCTTATACAGCTTCTTTTCGTTCTCGCCTCTCACAACAGAGTGGTGGGGGGTAAACTTTTTTAATTGGTTGTCCAATTAGGCTCAAAGTGTAGAGTTTATGACACTGAGCTCATATGTGAAAACAAAATTGAAAAATATTATTGCGTTTTTCTACGGCACGTTTTAATGTGTTAGGTCGTTGACCCGTGGTGGCCATACAAACGTGCACATTCTCCCTTATAATATTGTGTACACCCCATGGAAAGTCGGGCTCTTAATCCACATATTATTTCCCCACAAAGTTATCTTATGGCTATTTTAGGATGCAATGATGTTCAGGCCATTACAGATAGTTTAATTAATCAAGGCGAGGGTGTCATTTCACATGGAAAAGTGGTGTAAGGTCAAGGTTGGCCTGTTTGGTAGGGGGGGGGGGCGTTTCGGCTATTCCGTTGAATATTTCTGCCCCAGTATCCATATTGAGACATAATGATGAACTTTTATGGGATTAATCAATGCATATTACATTTCACCAAATTTCACTGTCCTTGAGAATAATCATTTCCCCTCTGAAAAGTGAGAAAGAGGCGATTAGGGTTGTCATCGTGTGGGCGGGGCTTGCTAGGGTTGGGTCTAGGTTTGGGGGCCTGGCTGGGGTTAGGGTTGGAATCAGAGCGATTTAGGGTTTAAAACTGGTGATAGGATTGAATTTGGGGGACTAGGGTTACAATTTAGGGGATTGGGTTGGAATTTCGGCCGGCTAGGGTTACAATTTTGGGTCTAATGGGGTTAAAAGTTGGGCCACCTTCGTCTAAACAAAATTCGTAGGGTGTAGAAAAGACAATGTAAGTTGCGTAATACAAGTTTTTATGCGTATTAGGAACGATGTTTTCAGGAAATAATTAACAAAATCTGATGAGAAACTTGGTCTTATACAGCTTCTTTTCGTTCTCGCCTCTCACAACAGAGTGGTGGGGGGTAAACTTTTTTAATTGGTTGTCCAATTAGGCTCAAAGTGTAGAGTTTATGACACTGAGCTCATATGTGAAAACAAAATTGAAAAATATTATTGCGTTTTTCTACGGCACGTTTTAATGTGTTAGGTCGTTGACCCGTGGTGGCCATACAAACGTGCACATTCTCCCTTATAATATTGTGTACACCCCATGGAAAGTCGGGCTCTTAATCCACATATTATTTCCCCACAAAGTTATCTTATGGCTATTTTAGGATGCAATGATGTTCAGGCCATTACAGATAGTTTAATTAATCAAGGCGAGGGTGTCATTTCACATGGAAAAGTGGTGTAAGGTCAAGGTTGGCCTGTTTGGTAGGGGGGGGGGGCGTTTCGGCTATTCCGTTGAATATTTCTTCCCCAGTATCCATATTGAGACATAATGATGAACTTTTATGGGATTAATCAATGCATATTACATTTCACCAAATTTCACTGTCCTTGAGAATAATCATTTCCCCTCTGAAAAGTGAGAAAGAGGCGATTAGGGTTGTCATCGTGTGGGCGGGGCTTGCTAGGGTTGGGTCTAGGTTTGGGGGCCTGGCTGGGGTTAGGGTTGGAATCAGAGCGATTTAGGGTTTAAAACTGGTGATAGGATTGAATTTGGGGGACTAGGGTTACAATTTAGGGGATTGGGTTGGAATTTCGGCCGGCTAGGGTTACAATTTTGGGTCTAATGGGGTTAAAAGTTGGGCCACCTTCGTCTAAACAAAATTCGTAGGGTGTAGAAAAGACAATGTAAGTTGCGTAATACAAGTTTTTATGCGTATTAGGAACGATGTTTTCAGGAAATAATTAACAAAATCTGATGAGAAACTTGGTCTTATACAGCTTCTTTTCGTTCTCGCCTCTCACAACAGAGTGGTGGGGGGTAAACTTTTTTAATTGGTTGTCCAATTAGGCTCAAAGTGTAGAGTTTATGACACTGAGCTCATATGTGAAAACAAAATTGAAAAATATTATTGCGTTTTTCTACGGCACGTTTTAATGTGTTAGGTCGTTGACCCGTGGTGGCCATACAAACGTGCACATTCTCCCTTATAATATTGTGTACACCCCATGGAAAGTCGGGCTCTTAATCCACATATTATTTCCCCACAAAGTTATCTTATGGCTATTTTAGGATGCAATGATGTTCAGGCCATTACAGATAGTTTAATTAATCAAGGCGAGGGTGTCATTTCACATGGAAAAGTGGTGTAAGGTCAAGGTTGGCCTGTTTGGTAGGGGGGGGGGGGGCGTTTCGGCTATTCCGTTGAATATTTCTGCCCCAGTATCCATATTGAGACATAATGATGAACTTTTATGGGATTAATCAATGCATATTACATTTCACCAAATTTCACTGTCCTTGAGAATAATCATTTCCCCTCTGAAAAGTGAGAAAGAGGCGATTAGGGTTGTCATCGTGTGGGCGGGGCTTGCTAGGGTTGGGTCTAGGTTTGGGGGCCTGGCTGGGGTTAGGGTTGGAATCAGAGCGATTTAGGGTTTAAAACTGGTGATAGGATTGAATTTGGGGGACTAGGGTTACAATTTAGGGGATTGGGTTGGAATTTCGGCCGGCTAGGGTTACAATTTTGGGTCTAATGGGGTTAAAAGTTGGGCCACCTTCGTCTAAACAAAATTCGTAGGGTGTAGAAAAGACAATGTAAGTTGCGTAATACAAGTTTTTATGCGTATTAGGAACGATGTTTTCAGGAAATAATTAACAAAATCTGATGAGAAACTTGGTCTTATACAGCTTCTTTTCGTTCTCGCCTCTCACAACAGAGTGGTGGGGGGTAAACTTTTTTAATTGGTTGTCCAATTAGGCTCAAAGTGTAGAGTTTATGACACTGAGCTCATATGTGAAAACAAAATTGAAAAATATTATTGCGTTTTTCTACGGCACGTTTTAATGTGTTAGGTCGTTGACCCGTGGTGGCCATACAAACGTGCACATTCTCCCTTATAATATTGTGTACACCCCATGGAAAGTCGGGCTCTTAATCCACATATTATTTCCCCACAAAGTTATCTTATGGCTATTTTAGGATGCAATGATGTTCAGGCCATTACAGATAGTTTAATTAATCAAGGCGAGGGTGTCATTTCACATGGAAAAGTGGTGTAAGGTCAAGGTTGGCCTGTTTGGTAGGGGGGGGGGGCGTTTCGGCTATTCCGTTGAATATTTCTGCCCCAGTATCCATATTGAGACATAATGATGAACTTTTATGGGATTAATCAATGCATATTACATTTCACCAAATTTCACTGTCCTTGAGAATAATCATTTCCCCTCTGAAAAGTGAGAAAGAGGCGATTAGGGTTGTCATCGTGTGGGCGGGGCTTGCTAGGGTTGGGTCTAGGTTTGGGGGCCTGGCTGGGGTTAGGGTTGGAATCAGAGCGATTTAGGGTTTAAAACTGGTGATAGGATTGAATTTGGGGGACTAGGGTTACAATTTAGGGGATTGGGTTGGAATTTCGGCCGGCTAGGGTTACAATTTTGGGTCTAATGGGGTTAAAAGTTGGGCCACCTTCGTCTAAACAAAATTCGTAGGGTGTAGAAAAGACAATGTAAGTTGCGTAATACAAGTTTTTATGCGTATTAGGAACGATGTTTTCAGGAAATAATTAACAAAATCTGATGAGAAACTTGGTCTTATACAGCTTCTTTTCGTTCTCGCCTCTCACAACAGAGTGGTGGGGGGTAAACTTTTTTAATTGGTTGTCCAATTAGGCTCAAAGTGTAGAGTTTATGACACTGAGCTCATATGTGAAAACAAAATTGAAAAATATTATTGCGTTTTTCTACGGCACGTTTTAATGTGTTAGGTCGTTGACCCGTGGTGGCCATACAAACGTGCACATTCTCCCTTATAATATTGTGTACACCCCATGGAAAGTCGGGCTCTTAATCCACATATTATTTCCCCACAAAGTTATCTTATGGCTATTTTAGGATGCAATGATGTTCAGGCCATTACAGATAGTTTAATTAATCAAGGCGAGGGTGTCATTTCACATGGAAAAGTGGTGTAAGGTCAAGGTTGGCCTGTTTGGTAGGGGGGGGGGGCGTTTCGGCTATTCCGTTGAATATTTCTGCCCCAGTATCCATATTGAGACATAATGATGAACTTTTATGGGATTAATCAATGCATATTACATTTCACCAAATTTCACTGTCCTTGAGAATAATCATTTCCCCTCTGAAAAGTGAGAAAGAGGCGATTAGGGTTGTCATCGTGTGGGCGGGGCTTGCTAGGGTTGGGTCTAGGTTTGGGGGCCTGGCTGGGGTTAGGGTTGGAATCAGAGCGATTTAGGGTTTAAAACTGGTGATAGGATTGAATTTGGGGGACTAGGGTTACAATTTAGGGGATTGGGTTGGAATTTCGGCCGGCTAGGGTTACAATTTTGGGTCTAATGGGGTTAAAAGTTGGGCCACCTTCGTCTAAACAAAATTCGTAGGGTGTAGAAAAGACAATGTAAGTTGCGTAATACAAGTTTTTATGCGTATTAGGAACGATGTTTTCAGGAAATAATTAACAAAATCTGATGAGAAACTTGGTCTTATACAGCTTCTTTTCGTTCTCGCCTCTCACAACAGAGTGGTGGGGGGTAAACTTTTTTAATTGGTTGTCCAATTAGGCTCAAAGTGTAGAGTTTATGACACTGAGCTCATATGTGAAAACAAAATTGAAAAATATTATTGCGTTTTTCTACGGCACGTTTTAATGTGTTAGGTCGTTGACCCGTGGTGGCCATACAAACGTGCACATTCTCCCTTATAATATTGTGTACACCCCATGGAAAGTCGGGCTCTTAATCCACATATTATTTCCCCACAAAGTTATCTTATGGCTATTTTAGGATGCAATGATGTTCAGGCCATTACAGATAGTTTAATTAATCAAGGCGAGGGTGTCATTTCACATGGAAAAGTGGTGTAAGGTCAAGGTTGGCCTGTTTGGTAGGGGGGGGGGGGGGCGTTTCGGCTATTCCGTTGAATATTTCTGCCCCAGTATCCATATTGAGACATAATGATGAACTTTTATGGGATTAATCAATGCATATTACATTTCACCAAATTTCACTGTCCTTGAGAATAATCATTTCCCCTCTGAAAAGTGAGAAAGAGGCGATTAGGGTTGTCATCGTGTGGGCGGGGCTTGCTAGGGTTGGGTCTAGGTTTGGGGGCCTGGCTGGGGTTAGGGTTGGAATCAGAGCGATTTAGGGTTTAAAACTGGTGATAGGATTGAATTTGGGGGACTAGGGTTACAATTTAGGGGATTGGGTTGGAATTTCGGCCGGCTAGGGTTACAATTTTGGGTCTAATGGGGTTAAAAGTTGGGCCACCTTCGTCTAAACAAAATTCGTAGGGTGTAGAAAAGACAATGTAAGTTGCGTAATACAAGTTTTTATGCGTATTAGGAACGATGTTTTCAGGAAATAATTAACAAAATCTGATGAGAAACTTGGTCTTATACAGCTTCTTTTCGTTCTCGCCTCTCACAACAGAGTGGTGGCGCTATCACAAAATGGCTACCAATGCGCCGCCATCTTGTGACCTATAGGGTGCACCACACTAAATAAACTCCCATTGACCTTAGTGTAAAATCCCTCAACTTCACAGTTCAAAAATCACCATCCAGAAGTTTCTCAGTTGTTGGTGCAATAGTGTAAATGATAGTGTGAACTCTCATCTACCCAATTCTTTTCAATTTTTGGATGGGTAACCGATTGGATTTTTTGCTAATTGCCCCAAGAAAAAAACACCCCCGAAATGTCCTTCTTCCGTAACCGACTTGCTACGAGTTTTCATGAAGCAACCCTCCACGTTCAAGACAATGTAGGACCGGATTTTAAACCAAAATATCTCAAGTCTCCACAACAGGCTGAAGCACTGAACCCCCAGGTTGTCATAACCAGTCAAAATTACACAATATATTAATTGCACGACCCCCCAAATTGCATATTTAAAAAACATTTGAGGGTACACACATTATGATAATCAGCTCGGCGCATTGATTTTTGAGCTATTTAGTGTGGTGCATCCTCAGGAAGTGAATAAAAGTAAACAACACCCGGACCGGCGACGCCGAGGTGAATCAGCGCTACAAAGTACAACGTGTGGTCTACGATGACTACTGGCAGTTTTACTAGACTATTCTACTAACTTTGACATTTTGCACAGTCCTACTTACTTTGATGATATTTTGATTTACTCTGATTCAGTCCAAGATCAAATTGCTCGTTTAGACAAGGTTTTGACACGACGTGGGGAGTTTGGACTCAAAGTGAAAGGGAAAAAATGCAAACTGTTTCAAAAGCAAGTAACCTATTTAGGTCACGTGGTGAGTGCCGAGGGGATAAAAGTGGATGATGAAAAAATACAGAAAGTAAAAGACTGGCCAGTGCCGAACACATCCGAACAACTCCGTTCCTTTTTAGGATTAGCGGGGTATTACAGAAGGTTTGTAAAGGGTTTTGCACAGGTAGCATCCCCCCTCCATTCCATTCTGACACAGAATGGTGAACACAAAACCAAGAAAAACAAAAAATGGCCAAAAAGTACAAAGAAGCACACCACATTTTCTTGGTCAGATGAGGCACAGGGTGCATTTGATCAACTAAACAAATTGCTCACCCAGGCACCAGTTCTTGCATACCGAGACTTTACTCGCCCGTTTGTTCTTGAAAGAGATGCATCATTCAAAGGGTTGGGTGCTTGTTTGACACAAGAAGGGTTAGATGGCAAGCAACATCCTGTGGCATATATGCGAGTAGAGGACTTAGGGGTCCAGAAAGCTGTTATCCAGATATAAGTGCTTTCAAGCTAGAACTACTTGCTATGAAGTGGGCTGTGGTTGACAAATTCAGGGAATATTTATTAGGTGTTCCCTTTGTCGTATTGACAGATAATAATCCTTTAGCCAATTTGAAGACAGCCAAACTAGGGGCATGTGAGATGCGTTGGGTTGCTCAGTTAGCCGTTTTTAACTTCAGTGTTAAATACAGAACATGTACGGACAATAAATGCGCAGATGCACTTAGCAGACGGCCAAATGTAGATAAAAGTATGACACAAGTTGAGGAAATATTTTAACAGAAGACACACAGTTCTTGTCTCCCAATCCCGTTAAAGCAGCAAGTGAATAGTTGTATTACACAGGCTGTTGCTGCTGATAAATACACACAGGGAGTATTCTTGGAAGTTGACTCGAACTCAGTGATTTATCCGTCATGGAGCGCTGAACAGTTAAGGAACTTCCAAATGAATGATCCTATATTGAGTATAGTGTGGGAATTATGACACAAGGGCTGGACTCCTGGAGATAGGATACAAGATCATGTACAAATCAGTCCCGAAAAAAGGTCTTAACTGAAACTATGGCTCCGAGAATGGAGCAGATTAGTTGTCAAGCAGGATGTACTATGCAGAAGGGTTAATGATGCAGTGAGAGGAGATTTCTTTCAGATTCTCACACCAAAAGCACTGACAAAGAAAATATTGTCAGCCGCACATGATGAATGGGGTCATCAAGGCATAAAAAGAACCCATGAAATTGTTCGCAAACGTTGTTTTTGGCCACGGTTAAACCATACCATCACTGAATACATTAACCAATGCTCATCTTGCATCCTAGCCAAGGCTCCAGCCCAGGAGAACAGAACTCCAATGCGTCATTTGTTGGCATTCAAACCATTGGAAATTCTAGATATGGATTTTGTCAAAATTGACAGGGGAAGGGGCGGTTATGAAGATGTTCTGGTTTGACAGATACATTTACAAAGTTTGCACAAGCTATTCCTTGTAAATATCAATTAGCATGTACAGTGGCAAGAGTGTTACGTGATAGTTGGTTCACCAGATTTGGGGTACCGATCAGACTTCACAGTGATCAGGGCAGGCGCGGTTCTACGGGGGGGGGGGGGGGCTAGGGGGGCTGTAGCCCCCCAAAAATTTTGTCTAGCCCCCCCAAAAAAATGCAAGTGAAAAAACAATTTATTGAAAATACTGGATTTTTTCAGTTATTAAGCGCCAATTACATGAAAAACGCGTTGTGTGGGCTATAATGTGCATGTTTTTCGACCTCTTATAAGACATAGCAGAAGCGAGTGTTAGAAGAACCCAAAATACTGGGTCTTCTAGCCCCCCCAAAAAATAATGGCGTTCTAGCCCCCCCCCCCAAAAAAAATTTTGACTCTAGAACCGCGCCTGGATCAGGGAAGAAACTTTGAAAGTGAAGTGATTAAGGAAATATGTAAATTGTATGGAGTCCAAAAGGGACACACTACTCCCTATCATCCAGAGGGTAATGGACAGGCTGAACGTTTAAATCGTACTCTTTTCTCATTGATTAAGTCACTAGAAGAGAAGGATCGACGTAAATGGCCTGACCTCTTGTCTCATTTGGTATTCGTGTATAATACTACACCACATACAGTTACCAAGGTAGCACCTTTTACTCTACTTTTTGGTAGAGAACCGTCACTTCCTCTGGATCATCTAGTAAACAATGCAAAACAGAGTTGGGAAGGCAATTTTGTTCAGGAGCAAGCTGTCCTTTTACAAAGAGCTGGAGTTCTAGTAAAACAGAGAATTGAAAAACAGGCCATTGTCAATGAGAGACTGCATAATAATGACAAAAGGGCATTTTCTCTGAACTCGAGTTGTTTTAAAGAGATGTGCCTTCAAAAGAAGACACAAATTAGAAAATAACTTTGAAACTGACCCGTATGTAGTGGTCAATGTTAATGAACACAATGATGTATATACAATTCGTTCTTGTGAAGGAGGTCCAGAAAAAGTGGTAAATAGGAAATATCTACATGTTGATCCACGCAATGGGGAATGTTATGACTCAGAATTAGATGAGGAAGAAGAATTATGTTAAGGCTAACACCCTATTCAAGAAGAGAAAAGGAGCAAACACAACCACTTAGAAGGTCAGCTAGACCGAATTTGGGTCAGCACAGCAACCCATTCCACTTACCAAGATCAGTAAATTTGTAAATAATATGAATGCACTGGAGTGATATCTGCAGGGGCAGATAAGAGTTCAAAATGTGGGAAAGTCCCTGAACCCAGACATGTCAGGTTGTATTTTTGGTTGTAAAAAAAAATTGTATTTCTAACAAAATGGTCAATTTGATGTACATTATAAAAATGAAAAGTGTGTAGTTTCTTGATAATTTGATGTAAAATAGAAATGTCATATATGCTCGTTATGAAATTTAGAAATCCTCATTTCTAGTAAAGGGCATTCACATGTATGCAGTCATTCTCACTTTAATCACTTTAAATGTTAAACAGAATTGTAATAAAATGTATAATGTGTAATTTGGAAATGTCACTTCAAATTTTAAACCGAATTGTAATGAAATGTATAATTTGGAAATTCTCATTTTAAGTAATTATATACATGTAATTATTTTATCAGCAGGGGCAGATAAGGTTCAAAATGTGGGAAAGTTGTAGGGATATGTATTAATGAAGACGATATAATTACATGTATTATATATTATACAAATAATGAATGTTTATGAGTAGACAGCATTCGGTGACAGCTGGACTGTTCCATTACACTCGGCTTCGCCTCGAGGAATGGAACAGTCCATCTGTCACCTCATGAAATTATTTTTTCCATTCTACGAATGTGAAACATTCATTATTTGTTTTATATAACATCTAAGTAGATCTTTGTCATTTGATTTTGATTGGAGGATAACATTTTAAGAGCTAGCGAGACAAAAAAAACTTTAAATCTCGGCAAACTATGCACTTATTACAGTAATGCGCGTTGCGCGCCAAACGCACGCGGTGACAAATAAATGGAACGCCGCTTGACCAATCACGTATTGAAGTCCCTTGCGTGCAATGGTACAAATCGGATGGCACCAAAAATGCACGGTGGATGGAACAAATTTCAACGGTTGTGACGTAAGCCTTGAATTGGTGTTTTTATCAAATATCACGTGACATACAATCCTCCAATCAAATGACAAGGATCTACTAAGGTGTTATATAATATCCTTTAGAACAGGTGTAAACATGCCGGCGCTCACGCATGCTAGCGTGATCGCGCGCACAGTAACTTATTATATATTATAACACCTTAGTAGATCCTTGTCATTTGATTGGAGGATTCCACTCATAAACATTCATTATTTGTATAATATAATATTGACTTTTGGAAGAAAAGGATAATAATAAGAGAAGTGGATAAAAGAGATTAAATGCTAATTTAAAGGGTTAGTTGGAGATTGATCGGGAGAGAGAGAAGACGTACTGCTGAGTTTACAGCAGGGGCCAATTTCATAAAACTGTTAAGCACAAAAAGCCTGCTTAGCACAAAAATGTCTCGCTCAATAAAACAAACCACCATTGAAAATTCCATTTGATATTCATGGTCAGTGAACAACAGCCAAAGAACAATAACAAGTGATACACAACAAATGGATATTTGGTTGTTAACCCTGCTTTTATTAAGACAGAAATGTCATGCTTAGCAAATTCTTGTGCTTAACAGTTTTATGAAATTGGCCCCAGGTTGAATTAAATTCACGGAGTGTGCACATAAATTAAATGATTCCGTTGTTCATCGCCTCTTTCTTACTTTCTTCGGCTCGACTGAAACCCCGACTTCGCAAGAAGCAGCCCCAAGTCTCGCAAGAGATTACATAATATTACACTTTTATTGCTGTCCATACCCATTTTGCAAGGTCTTCTAAAACTTTTCACGTGCGTAGTGTTTGCACTTAACTGGACCATACCATTTTGTTCATCTCAAAGGGTAACCATAAGATATTCAGTATTCGAATGAAAATCATTATTCAACTCTAAATTTGCTACGACAATGTACTTCTGTGAGCTTATGATTAGTAACATAAATTTATCAGTACTGAAATAAAAGGCCTGCTTCCTCTTAAAATGGGTTAAAGAGGAGCTATATTAGGACAGGGAAACCCCTATGGATAATGGATGATTTCAAGTACCACTTCCTGGTTCCAAACTGAATAGTGCAAAGATGTTCATTTTTTGGTACTGAAAACTTATTTGATCATAACTATTTTCGTGGTTTGAGCAGACCAGTCCAGTTAAACTACGCGGAGACGATCACATTGGCTCGTGAATCTGCCCTAGTGATGTATGGGAATTAGGTAAGTTCTTCCCTTTTAATAATAATAATAATAATAATCAGTTCTTCGAACGCATAATACCGTTACATTGTCTCTATGCGTATATACATACTTATTGTGGAATTTGACATAAATATATCAATTAACTTACTAATCACCCATTAAAAAAAGGTGAGTTTTCAGCATGGATTTAAATTGACCAAAGTCTGTGGTGTGTCTTATATTATCAGGGAGCTTATTCCATAATGTTGGTGCCATTTTTTCAAAAGCCCTATCACCAAAAGTCTTGGATTTCACACGTATTTCAGAGTGTAAGGTTTTTTGATTGTGAGCGTAAGTTTCGACCAGGTTGATAAGGCTTAATGAGTTCACTTAGATAAGAGGGGGCAATTCCATTAAGACATTTAAATACAAGTGTAATTACTTTAAACTTAATTCGGGATCTTATCGGCAGCCAGTGGAGAATGCGCAGGAGTGGAGTTATGTCTTCAAATTTCTTTTTACGCATTACAAGCCTTGCGGCTGCATTTTGTATGCGTTGCAGTCGAGCCATTATTTCCATCTAAATGACTAAATATTAATGCATGTACTAATTTTTCTGTGGTAGACCTGTCCAAAAGGTGTCGAATTTTCCCAATCCTGTGTAGACCCAAAGCTGCTGATTTACAAATGTTATTAATATGAGTTTTCATACAATTACACCAAGGTCACGTGCTTTAGAAACTGACTGAACTGAAATATCTGAAACATTAACAGACAATGTCGAAGTAGATTTCTTACGAGATTTAAAATGCAACACTTCAGTTTTCCCATTATTTAATTTCAGGTCGTTTTTCAGAGACCAATCCTGGATTTTATGTATAATTCAATTTAAGGAATAACTGCAGAAATATTGGTGCACTTTGGTACTGAGACATATATTTGGGTATCATCAGCATAAACCATCCTACTAATACCACATTTCTCTATTACATCCTCCAATGGAGCAGTATACATTATAAAACACAACGGCCCCATAACTGAGCACTGAGGAACTCCTTGCATTAAAATATTGGGGTGTGATTCAGTACCATTAATTACTACACCCTGAGTACGGTTATTAAAGTAAGATCGAAACCAGTCTAATGCAGTGCCAACGATCCCATAGCCTGATGAGAGGCGGTGGAGCATGGTGTCATGGGCGATGATATCGAAGGCAGAAGAGTAATCCAGCATCACAAGAACCGACTCCTGGCCTCTGTCTGCTGCAAGGAGTAGGTCATTATAAATACAGATCATCGCTGTTTCAACACTATGGTGCTTCCATTTTAGTGTCACATTTGTGTTGAGAAAGGATTCCCCTTAGTAGAACCATGGAGCTATAAACTTAGTTTATTTCTACCGGTCATCACAGACTGAGGCCATGATTATAAAATTGTCAACTTGTCAAGGACAAGGCTGACCACAACGTATAACGTGCAGTGTGCAGTGTGCTGTTTGGGGGGACAGTGCATGCATGGTACATGTATGAAGTAGGCCTACCGATGTGTACATCCATCCAGTAGGTCGATATTACTCATTTACTGTGATTTATTATGCCTATTGTGATAATTATCACTCCTTATCATGAACGACATGAATTGTTCTATATAGATCAGCGCGGACATCCGGGTACTTTCATTCTCATAACTTTTAGAATTCTCATTCTCTAAACTAACGTGTAGATGGCGCAAGCTACGGACAAATCACGCACAAACCGCCCGTCGTCGAGAATTGTTTTCCGAATATTTTTGTCAAGAAGCAGAAATCGCGTTATGTACGACTTTCATTGTCGAGTCATAGTTTTTCCTCGGACAATAATCCTTCTTTGAAGTACCGTATACTAAGATTAAACAATTCTGGCAGCTTTTTGTCTTAAAACCTACACAACTTAAAGGCATTGCATACGTTTGGTAATGACTCTGAAAATTTATGGCAATACAAACTTACTTGGTGAGAAGTACAGCTGCTTTGGATAGTATAATGCATATTGAGAAACGTTCAATTCGAAGTACCGCGGTTATGGAAAAATATGTCACTTTTTATCTCCAAAAATTATGAATCTGAGAAGCGTTATGGCCGTAACGCTTCTCAGCTATTGACTTACTGTTCTCTGGCGTGAAATAACCGCTCTAGTTTGTCGCCAAAATCTTAAAAACGCTACCACCTTCTGAATTGAAACTTTCACAGGTTAGTTTTATGGTATATATAAACAATTATATTGGTTTGAAACAAACATTAGGCTCAAATTACCAAACGTATGCAATCCCTTTAATGCATTGTTTTCATCGGCTCCAAGGTCGGCGAGTTGGAATGACGTCACTCCGTGCTGATCTATACGACAGTTCGTGTCAAAATCCAGTCCAGTTACATTATAAATAATTCGATAAAGATCCTGCTAGCTCGAAGCGAAACGTGTCAGGCACTCCTAACTCCAAGCAGTTTATTAGTATTACTTGTAATGAATGTCAGACAGGTCGACCGGTGAGACAGGTCGACCGGTGAGATAGGCCGAGACAGGTTGACCGGCGAGACAGGTCGACCGGTGAGATAGGCCGAGACAGGTTGACCGGCGAGACAGGTCGACCGGTGAGATAGGCCGAGACAGGTTGACCGGCGAGACAGGTCGACCGGTAAGACGGTCGACCGGTGAGATATATACCGTGTATCGAAGCGTTTCACGGCTTCCCGTGGGCTCAACGCACGCTCGTCCGGTGTGAGATAAGACAGGTCGTCGGCTGTATTCGTGCCCGTGTATCGAAGCGATTCACGGCTCCCTCGTGGGCTCAGTCATCACACACTGGCTGTGTACTTGTGCATTTTATGCGGCAGAGGAGTACAAATTGAGGTCCCACACCACACAGTTTACTTGCCAACTATTTTCGTATTGAGTTTTACCCCTAAAAAAACACAAACCTGGACTGACAGCTGACGCAATATTTTCATATTATTTACCATCCCTTTATTTGTTCCCTAAGTGAGGTCTTTTTGCTGGCGAGGTTATGACAATTTATCAATTTATAATGAATTTAAATAACACAATGTAAAAACTATCCAGGGTTACATACAAAGTTATCAGAGTAAACTGACTGGTTATTTTAAGTTTCAAGATTTTAATTTGTTTGTATTCAAAGATTGAATATTGCCGTTCTTTGCCTTCGTATAATCGTATTGTGGATATATATAAATAAATTTTGTATGCGTAAAATTTGCTGATAAGAATTGTTTTGTTTTTATTGTTATTGTGGCTTTTTATTTGTTTCTTACAGGTAGTATCATATATACTTTGGTATCGTACCGAAACAGAAATATTTACACAGATTTACCTATAACTATAGGGTATAAAGATGGCGATGGTACATGTAGAAACATACCGTTAAAATTTGTCTGCCTGAAATTTGTCGGAAAAAAAGAAGAAGAGTAAAACCAATGACAAAAAACAATTTTGATCTTTTAAAAAATAACGGTGCATGAAAGACTTAAGAATTACTGTGGGCGTTTTCACTATTTTCTCAAAAAGTGGGCAGCGTATGGGACTGAAAATTTGAAAATTTTGAATCACAGGTGACCGTTACTGTATCTTCCTATAGTAATGGCATACAAGTAGGCCTTTCGTTTTCATTCTCCAGACTCTGGCATGGGCTGCGGGAAGAAATCGCGAATTGAGTATTTATCATGAAAGAATCCAATCGTTTTCTATATTTCTGTACATCTTCCACTTCAAAAGATTCTTCAACGAAGACCCGCAAGTAACCTCATAAACAAGACCTCATTTTAGGCAGC
The DNA here is from genome assembly GCA_963971285.1 of Astropecten irregularis. Taxonomy (NCBI): domain Eukaryota; kingdom Metazoa; phylum Echinodermata; class Asteroidea; order Paxillosida; family Astropectinidae; genus Astropecten; species Astropecten irregularis. Next base: position 38,653,802 of record OZ020244.1, on the reverse strand, counting down.
AAATAAACGGATAGGTCTTTTTACGAGTTTATAATTTTATTATGTAAGTGAATTACAATAACACAATATGTAATTATGTTAGTATAATGATGATCTATGGGTTACAAAGTTATCGAATAACCACAAGGGGAACTAACTGGTTATTATAAATTTCAAGTTTTTAATTTGTTTCTATTCAAATATTGAATATTGTTGTTCTTTGCCTTCATTTTGTGGATTATTTATAAACTTTTGTATGTGTAAGGTTTGCTGGTAAGTATTTTAAATGATATATAAAAATCTGCCATTGGTTAAAATCTGAATGGAAATTTTGTTACTCTCTCATCATTTCCGTGGATGTTTTTGCGGTAAAAAACCCAAACATTGTGATTCTTGTTTCATTCGAAATTATGATTAAAGTGAATTTTTGGGTGACTTTAAAGGTAGTATCATACTTTGGTAAGAAATCAAAACAGACATGTTCACAGATTTACGTATATAAATTTAAAGATGGTGGTGGTAGAAACATACCGTTAAAATGTTTCCACCTGTTTTTGCTACTCTGAGCGCAGAAAAACAGATGGCCACTTTTCGTCCTCCATACCTATTATGTACGATTTTATTATGTTGAAATTATGTACACCATACCACAAGGTGCATGGTAATGCAGATTTTCTGATACGCGTCATGAGTTCCCGGATCGAAAAAAAAAAGATCCCTGCTATTCACGAAAACATTCACCTTGCGTGAAAAAAAATTTGTTTACTGTTTGCTTCTGAAAAACACCAACAACATTATCCGGGTCATAGGAATATGTTACTGTTCACAGAATCCAGGTGATATTGCAATACTATACTATACACACATCAGGGTCAGTTGAGTTACAGGGTGACATTTCACAAAATTGAGTTGTTTTGACGGAAAACAGGTATGGTTGACCATAATAAAAGGAATTCTTGTATCATTTGCAGATATTAGGCCATACAAAAAAAAATTGTTGTATTGGCGTAACAGAGGTTTGGAAAATAGGGTAGGGCGGGCGGATTTTTTTATTTTTTATTTAATTTTTCCTGGGGTATTAAATGCTTTTTCCCCTGTATATCACAGTATTTGACGTGTCAAATAAAGACAAGAAATGACATAACAACTTTAAACAGTCTGGTTTCCATCTTTTGCTCCTTTTAAGCTTTTAATCTGCATAAAAATTTGCGATTTTTTTTTATTTTATTTTTTTTTTTTCTCGATTTTTATTTATTTATTTATTTATTTTTTTTTGGTTTAAAATGTTTACGGTAGGGGCATATTTTTGGGTCGGGCGGGTTACGCCAATACAACAATTTTTTTTTATGGCCTTATGGTTCAGTAGCGAATGTACCAAGTCTCACGTACATACCGACAACATGAACAACATCAACTGCCTTTTCAGAGGCCAGAAAGAGTTCCTCTTTATTAATTACACACCGTCAGGTAAACGTGTCAATTTCATGAAAACTAACTGCAAAAAAATGGTAAGGAAACGATGTCAGGTAGGGCTACGGCAAAATGAGGCCATGCAGTGCCAGTATCTTGCTAAGTTGACACAATTAACATTCAAACATTTGTATGCCAGAACCCAGTCCTTACATATGAATGCCATCAACAGATTTCCTAGGCTCTGGTCAGCTTTGCCAGTTGAATTTCGCAACTCTTCAATTTTAACATCCTTGCCTTCCTTTTTAAGAACATTGAGACATGAAGAATGTGTACATAACGTTTAAAATTTCCTAACTGTTTTTTTTTTTAATACCGATTTTTAATTACTACGTGCAATGTTGAATATTGTAACTTATTATTATTAACTTCTTTTTTTAACTTCTTTATTATTTTTTTTAAACTCACTTATTTAATTTTTTACATTTCTTTGTCAATGTTTATGATTCTTCTTGTTTAATCTTTATGTATAGTCTTTTATAATTATGCATATATATATATATTTTATTACAACCAGATGTGGGGCAACAGGTCTAAGGATCACAGTAATTAATTTGCTTTTGTTGCTCCAAGCCCATCTGGAAGTATTGTTTTGTATTGTTGTTCATGTTTGTGATGGCTGAATAAATAATAATAATAATAATAATAACAATAATGTTCGTTTCAGGCCGTGGCGCACCCAGAGGGGGGGGGGGGGGGGAGGGGGGGCTTGAGCCCCCCCCCCCCAAGAGGGTCCCTAAAAAAAAAATTGGGGAGAGAGGGAGGAAGAGGAGGAGGAGGAGTCACTTGGAAGATCCATCATTATTAATATTATACATACAATATAATACAACCCTAAATTATTTACATACACATAGTAGGCCTAGTTGAATTGTGGGAGAAACATTTTCTTTGAGCCCCCCCCCCCAAGACAAAATCCTGGGTGCGCCGGTGCTGTGGCCGTTTTTCACGATTTTCTCAAAAATCGGGCACCGTATGGGACTGAAATTTTCACAGATGACTGTATATCTTCCTTGATATATTTGCCCATGAATCTGTACTTCTTTGACAAAAACCAAAGTATGATATTACCCTTAAGGGGCTGTCCACTCTATGCCCAACGCACCACTTTTATGCCAAACTTAAGAAATCACATTTTGTATTTGTCTAAGTCAGTTGTACATGGCAGACTTCAAACCTTTTGCACTTGGAATTATGATTGAAACCTGCTGGGCTGCCGGACTATATCCAGCGCGTGAGGAGCTCACGTGGAAGCCGTGAGTCGCTTCATTTAACGGCATGTATGCAGCGCACGGTCAGGTCGACCTGTCTGACCGGATGGGGCATTATTCAGCGCGCGTTGAGCCAACGGGAACGCCGTGAATCGCTTCGATACACGGGCACGAATACAGCGGACGACCTGTCTTAACTCACCGGACGAGGCCTTTATTCAGCGAGCGTTGAGCCCACGGGAAGCCGTGAAACGCTTCGATTCACGGTATATATCTCACCGGTCGACCTGTCTTACCGGTCGACCTGTCTCAACGGTCGACCTGTCTCAACGGTCGACCTGTCTCAACGGTCGACTTGTCTCGGCCTATCTCACCGGTCGGCCTATCTCACCGGTCGACCTGTCTCAACGTCATCCTGTCTCACCGGTCGACCTGTTTCAAGTCGAGCTGTTCCACCGGTCGACTTGTCTGACCCCCCTTGTAAAAATGTGTTATTATTTGAGGCTTTATATGGTGACAATTGCTATACATGTGGATCGGTTTGCGGAAAAACCATTTGAGAATCGTTCGTACTTTCGCATTTCTATATTGTTCGCACTTCTTGTAAGGTCTCAACGTTTCAACAAGCCTGCTCTAGTCATCATCAGGAGATGTGTTATGTTGCCGCGAATTGTTACGTCATGCAAACCACCTTGGCTTTTCATTGCAGTGTATAACCACAGAAGTGTATCTACTTTTTAGTGGGCACGTTGAGACTCGTTGACAATGCATTGCCAGATTTTAGGCAGATTTGAATTGTTCTTCTTTTCCCTCCATAATATTATGTACACGTGCAGGATGTGGCATAGGCCTACATATTGAATATTATAATAATAATAATAATAATTTGGAAGGCTAATCATCCTTACTGGCAGCTGGGGTGCTGAATTGCGAAGGATGCGACTTCAACGTGATCGAGTAGCAGGCTTTCATGGGCGCCCTTGGCTGCCAGCCACATCAACCCATATATGATCACGGAGTACAGCCTGAGATCGAAAGTGTTTGATTTTTGTGGAGGGAGGAAAACCGGATCACCTGGAGAAAAACCCTCGTAGCATAGGAGAGAACCAACGCACAACTCTACTCACATATGACCCAGGCCGGATTCGAACCCGGGACACATTGGTGAGAGGCGAGTGCCTAACGCACTTGCCACCCATGCCACCCTAATATATTCATATGTTTAATGTGATTGGCCAATCAGACGCGTCCGTACGATTTCGGCTAAAGAGCCCATAGGCCGTGTACAAACTGAAAACAACATTCCCAAGTCTTATTTACTTTTTGAGTGGTCCCGGGCCGAGAGCTGAACTCTCGCCGTAGCCATGAGTCACGCGCGGTTTCGCGAGAGTTGCCTGAAAAAGAGACAATCACCGCGACTTAGAAAGACTTGGCCCCAAGTCTATGGCCTCGGGGGTTTTGCACTCGACTCCAACACTGGTGAAAACTGCCAATGTTGCATATAGAAACATACGTGGGCATAGCACATCATCCAGCATGTCCAGAATTCTGTTACGGCATTTGCTGGGTAGAAATAAATTATAAGCTTGATAATTTAAAAAGTGTTCTGACTATGCGCCGTCCTCTTTAGTCATTGAAAAGTGAACAAAGAAAAATTGACTTGAGCGGGATTCAAACCTGCGACCTCCTGAATACCGCACAGACGCTCTACCAACTGAGCTACCCAGCCCTATATTGGCGGTGTCACAAATAGTCAATTATCTTTGTTCGTTTGGTAGTCAGAAGCCATGAAACCACGCACACACCGCCATATCCCAGGGATATCTTTTATATAAAAAGGAACCACAGGTTTGACAATAACGTAACCCAGGTGGCAAATTGAAGGATAAGGATATTTGTACACAGTATGTATGTAGCCGTGAAACGCTTCGATTCACGGTATATATCTCACCGGTCGACCTGTCTTACCGGTCGACCTGTCTCAACGGTCGGCCTATCTCACCGGTCGGCCTATCTCACCGGTCGACCTGTCTCAACGGTCATCCTGTCTCACCGGTCGACCTGTTTCAAGTCGAGCTGTTCCACCGGTCGACTTGTCTGACCCCCCTTGTAAAAATGTGTTATTATTTGAGGCTTTATATGGTGACAATTGCTATACATGTGGATCGGTTTGCTGAAAAACCATTTAAGAATCGTTCGTACTTTCGCATTTCTATATTGTTCGCACTTCTTGTAAGGTCTCAACGTTTCAACAAGCCTGCTCTAGTCATCATCAGGAGATGTGTTATGTTGCCGCGAATTGTTACGTCATGCAAACCACCTTGGCTTTTCATTGCAGTGTATAACCACAGAAGTGTATCTACTTTTTAGTGGGCACGTTGAGACTCGTTGACAATGCATTGCCAGATTTTAGGCAGATTTGAATTGTTCTTCTTTTCCCTCCATAATATTATTTTCCAGGTTGTCTATCTGAGTTAACAGCAAATCAAGTCAACACTAAGATAATTTTCCCATTGCCACTGTATCTCCTTGAGTTGAGGAAAGAAGAATGTACCTGTTAGTTACCTCGACTTGTAAAAATGTAAATAGTGCCCAGGATATACTCTGACCCTCTAGGTGTATCCTATGCACTGTCTATGACCATGTTCAGACACTGTACTCCAGAGCCTGGACAGAAAAAGGTCTACCCTTTTCAGTCACAGCGGGAGGTGAACACTTCATCTCAAACCCCGTGCATCCATATTACACAGGGTTAAACTGAAAATGGTCTATCTCTGGTCGTGTCACATTACTCCAAAACCAAACTTTCCTTAATTCACAAGTAGTGACAATATATCACCAGTGAGTTATGCACCTGGTCATGGTCAAGCTAAACCGGATGTGGTTGAGATAGACCGTTCAGATGTCTTAAGGCCCATTTGTAGACCGGTCTACGTAGTCTTGACCATCCCTCCTCGCCGGTCTAAGTTTTTGAAGATCGTTTTTAGCACCAAAAAGAGTCTATCGTAGACCGTTCAGACACAAGTAGGTAGACCCTTTTGGGTTGAAACCGAAGATAGACCACTTTTAGTACTGTGTCTGAACACCCCCTGTGAGTCTATTAGTTACCTCAATGTTCTTTTAAGCTTTTGGGAATTGTGACCATTGTCAAATATCAGGGTTTAAAAATAATCAATTCCTGAAACAATCGCAGGGTTTAGACACTAAGATGTATCACGTGTCACAATGGTACGTGATATCTGTCAGTGAACATGTGGTGAAGATGTAGTGAGGAACTATGCAGCATTTAATCCAGGGTTACTTTACCCAAGTTAAATGAATTCCATGGCCAGGGAAAATGATACAGAAGGGAGCCTCAACAGGATGGGACTTTAGTCATTGAAGTTGCTGTCATTTTGTAGTTATCTGAGCTGTCAGTTTCTCACTTGTGACATTGCTGGTTGTTTGTAATCCATGAATTAGGCTGCTGTCCTAATATCAAAATTCTGTCAGTTAAGGCAGAAAACAAATTCAGTTACATGTTTATTATGATACCACTTTATTTATCCAGTTTGGACTCAAATTTCCCAACACTTCACCCTGGTTGAGGTACACGTATGTGATACCCATTGATCTGCACGGATCATACACACCGCGCTGCCATATGCGATGCTTATTTTGAGTCTGGACTCTCCAACAATTCAAACGCGGATCATCGCACTAGACTGTATATAACACAAACAAAGTTTTGGGGTTATATGAAGTCAACTGAAAGTGAAACTGACTATTTAACACGGGGAAAACCTTCCCTTTCATTTCCCGTTTCTGAATTTGATACATGACATGACACTGGACTGTATGAAAATAATAACATGAGTTTAAAAAAAAAAATCCTACATACATATATATTGTGTGTGCACTAAACAACCGGACCTGGCCTCGGCCGATCTTGAATGCTCATAACTCGGACTTGGCCTCGGAGACCCATGACTCGGCCTTGGCCTTGGCCTCAGTAGACTTGGGGCCAAGTCTTTCTAAAGCCCACCGCACACTATACGATCCGACATTCCGACTAGGTAGGACCCGATTGGTTTTTGGAAGGATCGCAAAGCATTCTGGGAGTCTTAACCGTGATTGTTCCCAGTCGCATACCCACTCTGATGGCCAGTCGGCAAGATTCGACTGTCGAATCACGGTTAAGACTCCCAGAATGCTTTGCGATCCTTCCAAAAACCAGTCGGGTCCTAGTCGGATCGTATAGTGTGCGGTGGGCTTAAGTCGCGGTTATTGTCTCCTTTTTTCACGTAACTCTCGCGAAACCGCGCGAGACTCATGGCTACGGCGAGAGATAAGCTCTCGGCCCGGGACCGCTCAAAAAGAAAGACTTGGGAAACCTGTTTTAGACGCATATTCATTTATTCACGTATGGGCGTGCTTTGCATTACGGTTGCCGTAGAGACGGCCGTTAAGACGAGTCCATTTTATTTGAGGGTGTATACAATTTCAAATAAGGTAGCAGTGGTGTAGTTACATTGGGCAGCATTTTCAAATTATGGTTTTGTTCAATTACTTCATAAGTTGAATGATTCAATAAATAATTTTGTATTAAGCTGGAACTTAATCTATTAGTTTAACATACGTGCATTACTTATGGAAATGAATAATACCCACGGTAAATGTCAATGATTTTTTTAAGCAGGTGGGTAGGCTAACATTGTACGTAGGTCTACACTATAACTACAGTTAAGACGTAAGAGTGACTTATATAAGTTATTCCTATTATGCATGAAGAAGATAAAAACAAACCTGCACATGTTAATTTCACGACCCACAAGTTAAAAGTATCACTATCAAGGTCATACTGCAGCTATAGCTAGATACGTAACATGCAACGGCTGTGGTTGTGTATTCAACGTGTGTACACGTGTAGGATGTGGCATAGGCCTACATATTGAATATTCATATGTTTAATGTGATTGGCCAATCAGACGCGTCCGTACGATTTCGGCTAAAGAGCCCATAGGCCGTGTACAAACTGAAAACAACATTCCCAAGTCTTTATTTACTTTTTGAGTGGTCCCGGGCCGAGAGCTGAACTCTCGCCGTAGCCATGAGTCACGCGCGGTTTCGCGAGAGTTGCCTGAAAAAGACACAATGACCGCGACTTAGAAAGACTTGGCCCCAAGTCTATGGCCTCGGGGGTTTTGCACTCGACTCCAACACTGGTGAAAACTGCCAATGTTGCATATAGAAACATACGTGGCCATAGCACATCATCCAGCATGTCCAGAATTCTGTTACGGCATTTGCTGGGTAGAAATAAATTATAAGCTTGATAATTTGAAAAGTGTTCTGACTATGCGCCGTCCTCTTTAGTCATTGAAAAGTGGACAAAGAAAAATTGACTGGATCGGGATTCAAACCTGCGACCTCCTGAATACCGCACAGACGCTCTACCAACTGAGCTACCCAGCTCTATATTGGCGGTGTCACAAATAGTCAATTATCTTTGTTCGTTTGGTAGTCAGAAGCCATGAAACCACGCACACACCGCCATATCCCAGGGATATCTTTTATATAAAAAGGAACCACAGGTTTGACAATAACGTAACCCAGGTGGCAAATTGAAGGATAAGGATATTTGTACACAGTATGTATGTAGACAGGGCAACAGTCAATGCGCAGCGTTCGCGGTAATGAGGCACACGGCGAAGTTTATTTGCAGCGTGCAGACGCTCTCGGACCCTTCGAGAGTTCGCGAACTTTCACGAGAGTTCAGGAGTCGCCTGAAAATTGAGCGGGAAACGCATTAAAAATGGCAGTGTTTGGCCAACATGGAATCGGATATGAAGCACAACGTTTACTGCGTCATAAATATGTATTTTTAAAGCTTTTTATGTACAGAACTTTATTATTTTGACATTTGAATTGAAGTATATTTTTAAGACTGTTTTGGAGTGGCTGTAATCTTTTGCTTATCCCGACTGTTTCGAGATATGTAGGGACAAAAATGATCGATTTTCAAAATCTTAAGGAGTTTTCCTTTCGATCAATACCAACTTCATTTCTGCAGGTTTCGCTGGTGGGTTTTTGTTTAATGCCAACGTTTTGCCAAAAGCACACAAAAATAGTCGGCAACGGCAAATGTTATGACGTCACAAATGTAGTTTAATTGTGTGTAGCGAATTGTTGAATTGTTATTTAAAGTGCGAATCGCGAATGAATGGAGTATATGCCCATTATGCAATGATACCTGAACATCGTATAGGCCTACGAGGCTATACGTATACTGTACAATGGCACACAAAGCAGGGTACCCGTCTTGAATAAGCTTCCTTACGTAGGCATGATTGGTCAAGCAATAGGATCGTTCCGCTTCTTGGCCAATCAGACAAGCGCACCCATATTATTCACACGTGTTTCATGAAAAACACATTTCGTTACTCGAAAACTTCGAAAAGGTCGCACTTTTTTACTTATCCTGACTGTTTCGAATGGGTTTGAGAAACAAAACTAAGTCGACAGGCTATACGAAGGTTGTGACTAGGTATACAATTGTATGTTTATTCTGCAGAATAACATTTAAGGAGAGAAAATTGCATTTTTCCAGGGCCGTAATTTTAGAACAATTTCGGCATTTTTTCGAGCTATATATTTCTCATTTTGCAACGTTAGAAACTTATATAATCTCTTTGAACGACACGAAAGGAACCTTTCTTCTACTATTTCAATTAAATGTATACTTTCAAAGACAAAATTAGGAGATAGCGAATTTTGAAAATACGTTCACCGATCTCATTAAATATTCATAAGCAAACCAGTCATGCATACGCTGCAAATAAAACGAAGCACTTTCGGGAACACTGCGCACTGACTGGGCAATGATTGTGGTAAGTGCACATGTGTGACCCTTTGACTAACCATGAAGAGATGACCAGACGATGAACTTGCTCACCTTTAATATGAACTTACGACATTAATCCTTAAAATAGTTCTCTCCCAAAAAGGCATTAATTAAAAGTTTAGAAATGAATTTTCTTACTTTCTCAAACTAGCAATTCAAATTTGGGAACTATTGATTTGAAACCTCAAATTGGTTTAAAATGCAGAAGAGATTTTGTTCATGTATAGAACTGAATAAAATATATCTTTAAAAACACAGAGCAGCTCTTCCTTGCTCTATGCTTAAAGATAACATGACCTACTTTCAACTTTTTATAATTTGCCATTCTTCTACTGTGCTGTTGAAATGAAAACAAAACCTAAACGCTGTCTGATGTTCTATTTGCAACAGCATCCTGCCTGAAATTCCAGGAAATGAATTATTTGTTCTGTAATTTCCACGTGTACATGTAGAGCATGTGTTTTCCTAATTAATCCCTGACACCGGATTATACATGCCAGATACAGTGAAGCATTCTAAAGTTGTAAGAGTTTTGCAATATTTTTGCATCAACTGCAGTCAACTGAAAGTGAAACTGACTATTAAACACGGGGAAAACCTTCCCTTTCATTCCCCGTTTCTGAATTTGATACATGACATGACACTGGACTGTATGAAAATAATAACATGAGTACTGTAGTACTATTTTTTTTTTTTTTTAAAGGAATATTGGGCCTATCCCAAATGGATGAAACTTGAGTTTATGGTGGCAGTGGTTTGATTAATTGCAGTAAGATTGAGATTTTGCAATTTAGTTCAGGAATACTAGGGCCCTATTATCTACACTTTCTGTGTTAGTATAAAGGTTCTTTTCAGAGGGATAACTAACTGCCTGTTTGATTAGTTCACCATTTTCGGTTTTCATGCCAAATATTGACGCCTCGTTTACACTGTAGTATATACTGCTCAGTACTGGGACACCATGTCTGCATTTATAAGCTCTTGCTCTATCAATCATCCTATCCCTTACATGAAATTACTTCATTTAACCATAGAGCTATGATTTAACATGTTCTGAACTTCTCAAATTTCAGTGTGCTCAATATACCTGTCTTAATTTAGGCTTATGTGATGCTGATTAAGTGAGGCTACATCACTGCTAACTTTGTGCTAAAGTGCCCACACCCTAACCAGAAGTGTAGACAGGGTGGGTCAGCAATGATAGTCAATGATGTACTAGTTTTTGTAACCTCTTCAGTTATCAGTTGTAAATAGTGCATGTGAACAATCAATGTATTTTCAGCTAAGTCACTCAACAGAACTCCCACTATTTTTTTTAGCAACGAAGTTAACAGCTCGTGTAAACAAAATATTGGGTCTTCTAGCCCCCCAAAAAATAATGGCTCTTCTAGCCCCCCCAAAATTTTGGCTATAGAACCGCGCCTGTGCAAATGTCATTGAACTTGTTGATATTCAGTTGAATGATTTTTCAGAGAGCCGTTTCAACTTCATTAGTTCCATATTGGAGTCAATGCCGTTTCACTGTCAAAGGCTACTTATTGTTTGGAAACATTGTAGGAACCAGATCCAAGGGTGCTGAGGAAACATTCTATGGCCATTTACAAAACGGAGGCTCAGGCTCCGTCTCAGGCTCCGGCTCCATTTTCACGAATCCATTCCGAAATAACTGGTATCAAAATAGAGGCTTTTGGCAGCAGTTTGGAAGTAGATTATCTAGTTTGATGAAGAAAAAAAGAGCTTCAGCTTCAATGAAAAACCACAACCTATATTTTCAGCATGGATGACAGAGCTAGCTGGTGCCTGAGCCTGAGCCTAATCATAAAACCCCTATGATTTTTCAGAGAGCCGTTTCAACTTCATTAGTTTCCTGAATACCGCACAGACGCTCTACCAACTGAGCTACCCAGCCCTATATTGGCGGTGTCACAAATAGTCAATTATCTTTGTTCGTTTGGTAGTCAGAAGCCATGAAACCACGCACACACCGCCATATCCCAGTGATATCTTTTATATAAAAAGGAACCACAGGTTTGACAATAACGTAATCCAGGTGGCAAATTGAAGGATAAGGATATTTGTACACAGTATGTATATGTAGACAGGGCAATGATTGTGGTAAGTGCACATGTGTGACCCTTTGACTAACCATGAAGAGATGACCAGACGATGAACTTGCTCACCTTTAATATGAACTTACGACATTATATAAAGGCATTGCATACGTTTGGTAATGACTCTGAAAATTTATGGCAATACAAACTTACTTGGTGAGAAGTACAGCTGCTTTGGATAGTATAATGCATATTGAGAAACGTTCAATTCGAAGTACCGCGGTTATGGAAAAATATGTCACTTTTTATCTCCAAAAATTATGAATCTGAGAAGCGTTATGGCCGTAACGCTTCTCAGCTATTGACTTACTGTTCTCTGGCGTGAAATAAGCGCTCTAGTTTGTCGCCAAAATCTTAAAAAACGCTACCACCTTCTGAATTGAAACTTTCACAGGTTAGTTTTATGGTATATATAAACAATTATATTGGTTTGAAACAAACATTAGGCTCAAATTACGAAACGTATGCAATCCCTTTAATCCTTAAAATAGTTCTCTCCCAAAAAGGCATTAATTAAAAGTTTAGAAATGAATTTTCTTACTTTCTCAAACTAGCAATTCAAATTTGGGAACTATTGATTTGAAACCTCAAATTGGTTTAAAATGCAGAAGAGATTTTGTTCATGTATAGAACTGAATAAAATATATCTTTAAAAACACAGAGCAGCTCTTCCTTGCACTATGCTTAAAGATAACATGACCTACTTTCAACTTTTTATAATTTGCCATTCTTCTACTGTGCTGTTGAAATGAAAACAAAACCTAAACGCTGTCTGATGTTCTATTTACAACAGCATCCTGCCTGAAATTCCAGGAAATGAATTATTTGTTTTGTAATTTCCATGTGTACATGTAGAGCATGTGTTATCCTAATTAATCCCTGACACCGGATTAGACATGCCAGATACAGTGAAGCATTCTAAAGTTGTAAGAGTTTTGCAATATTTTTGCATCAACTGCAGTCAACTGAAAGTGAAACTGACTATTAAACACGGGGAAAACCTTCCCTTTCATTCCCCGTTTCTGAATTTGATACATGACATGACACTGGACTGTATGAAAATAATAACATGAGTACTGTAGTACTATTTTTTTTTATTTTTAAAGGAATATTGGGCCTATCCCAAATGGATGAAACTTGAGTTTATGGTGGCAGTGGTTTGATTAATTGCAGTAAGATTGAGATTTTGCAATTTAGTTCAGGAATACTAGGGCCCTATTATCTACACTTTCTGTGTTAGTATAAAGGTTCTTTTCAGAGGGATAACTAACTGCCTGTTTGATTAGTTCACCATTTTCGGTTTTCATGCCAAATATTGACGCCTCGTTTACACTGTAGTATATACTGCTCAGTACTGGGACACCATGTCTGCATTTATAAGCTCTTGCTCTATCAATCATCCTATCCCTTACATGAAATTACTTCATTTAACCATAGAGCTATGATTTAACATGTTCTGAACTTCTCAAATTTCAGTGTGCTCAATATACCTGTCTTAATTTAGGCTTATGTGATGCTGATTAAGTGAGGCTACATCACTGCTAACTTTGTGCTAAAGTGCCCACACCCTAACCAGAAGTGTAGACAGGGTGGGTCAGCAATGATAGTCAATGATGTACTAGTTTTTGTAACCTCTTCAGTTATCAGTTGTAAATAGTGCATGTGAACAATCAATGTATTTTCAGCTAAGTCACTCAACAGAACTCCCACTATTTTTTTTAGCAACGAAGTTAACAGCTCGTGTAAACAAAATATTGGGTCTTCTAGCCCCCCAAAAAATAATGGCTCTTCTAGCCCCCCCCAAATTTTGGCTATAGAACCGCGCCTGTGCAAATGTCATTGAACTTGTTGATATTCAGTTGAATGATTTTTCAGAGAGCCGTTTCAACTTCATTAGTTCCATATTGGAGTCAATGCCGTTTCACTGTCAAAGGCTACTTATTGTTTGGAAACATTGTAGGAACCAGATCCAAGGGTGCTGAGGAAACATTCTATGGCCATTTACAAAACGGAGGCTCAGGCTCCGTCTCAGGCTCCGGCTCCATTTTCACGAATCCATTCCGAAATAACGGGTATCAAAATAGAGGCTTTTGGCAGCAGTTTGGAAGTAGATTATCTAGTTTGATGAAGAAAAAAAGAGCTTCAGCTTCAATGAAAAACCACAACCTATATTTTCAGCATGAATGACAGAGCTAGCTGGTGCCTGAGCCTGAGCCTAATCATAAAACCCCTATGAATCCAAACAGATCCTAGGGTGTAGAGGAAATACATTATATAAATCCAAACAGATCCTAGGGTGTAGAGGAAACATTGTGTAAATCCAAACAGATCCTAGGGTGTACAGGAAACATTGTATGAATCCAAACAGATCCTAGGGTGTACAGGAAACATTGTATGAATCCAAACAGATCCTAGGGTGTACAGGAAACATTGTATGAATCCAAACAGATCCTAGGGTGTACAGGAAACATTGTATGAATCCAAACAGATCCTAGGGTGTACAGGAAACATTGTATGAATCCAAACAGATCCTAGGGTGTACAGGAAACATTGTATGAATCCAAACAGATCCTAGGGTGTACATGAAACATTGTATGAATCCAAACAGATCCTAGGGTGTAGAGGAAACATTGTATGAATCCAAACAGATCCTTAGGTGTAGAGGAAACATTGTGTAAATCCAAACAGATCCTAGGGTGTAGAGGAAACATTGTATGAATCCAAACAGATCCTAGGGTGTACAGGAAACATTGTATGAATCCAAACAGATCCTAGGGTGTAGAGGAAACATTGTATGAATCCAAACAGATCCTAGGGTGTACAGGAAACATTGTATGAATCCAAACAGATCATAGGGTGTACAGGAAACATTGTATGAATCCAAACAGATCCTTAGGTGTAGAGGAAACATTGTTTGAATCCAAACAGATCCTAGGGTGTACAGGAAACATTGTATGAATCCAAACAGATCCTAGGGTGTAGAGGAAACATTGTATGAATCCAAATAGATCCTAGGATGTAGAGGAAACATTGTAGGAATCAAAACAGATCCTAGAGTGTAGAGGAAACATTGTATGAATCCAAACAGATCCTAGGGTGTACAGGAAACATGGTATGAGTCTTAATATTACTTAACACATAAACACAAATTCACTAGAGACACTCAACTGAATTTGGCGATAGCAGAGCACTGTGAGCGCCATTATCCGCCGTTTAATCATCTATGTACAATACACCATAGAGCTACAAACAGAGCTCTATTACATCTTGTTACCGTTAAGTTACATTGCGTCTCTTCGCAATAAACAATTATGTACATACATTACAAAAATTATGTCTTTTTGACTGGATCACTTCATTGGGGATACGCGACGTCCAGGAAAAAACAGAAATAAAAGATTAAAAATGCTCTGAAAACCTGTGTCCAAAAACATTCAGCGCACCCCTCCGTAAAGGTGTTGAACTTCACCTTGACATAATTATTACAGTGAAAACAATGAAAACTGTGTCATCAGATTATTGTATGTACCACATATACCTTGATATTGAAAAGAATATGTTGTGTTCCTTGAGAAGTGCTCGCTAGAACTGGCTTTCTTCCCTTGTCTCCCTCGCAAACCCCTTTGCCAACGCCCCGTTACGTAATCCTTTTCAACTCATCACCTGGCACACGCTAATGCGTTGCCCGAATATCTCAAGACAATTATTTCCCGCTATACTGCGAACCGCGGGAAATGGTAAATCCAAACAGATCCTAGGGTGTACAGGAAACATTGTATGAATCCAAACAGATCCTAGGGTGTAGAGGGAACATTGTATGAATCCAAACAGATCCTAGGGTGTAGAGGAAACATTGTATGAATCCAAACAGATCCTAGGGTGTAGAGGAAACATTGTAGGAATCCAAACAGATCCTAGGGTGTAGAGGAAACATTGTATGAATCCAAACAGATCCTAGGGTGTAGAGGAAACATTGTATGAATCCAAACAGATCCTAGGGTGTAGATGAAACATTGTATGAATCCAAACAGATCCTAGGGTGTAGAGGAAACATTATATGAATCCAAACAGATCCTAGGGTGTAGAGGAAACATTGTATGAATCGAAACAGATCCTAGGGTGTAGAGGAAACATTGTATGAATCCAAACAGATCCTAGGGTGTACAGGAAACATTGTATGAATCCAAACAGATCCTAGGGTGTACAGGAAACATTGTATGAATCCAAACAGATCCTAGGGTGTAGAGGAAACATTGTATGAATCCAAACAGATCCTAGGGTGTACAGGAAACATTGTATGAATCCAAACAGATCCTAGGGTGTACAGGAAACATTGTATGAATCCAAACAGATCCTAGGGTGTACAGGAAACATTGTATGAATCCAAACAGATCCTAGGGTGTAGAGGAAACATTGTATGAATGCAAACAGATCCTAGGGTGTAGAGGAAACATTGTATGAATGCAAACAGATCCTAGGGTGTAGAGGAAACATTGTATGAATCCAAACAGATCCTAGGGTGTAGAGGAAACATTGTAGGAATCCAAACAGATCCTAGGGTGTAGAGGAAACATTGTATGAATCCAAACAGATCCTAGGGTGTAGAGGAAACATTGTATGAATCCAAACAGATCCTAGGTTGTAGAGGAAACATTGTATGAATCCAAACAGATCCTAGGGTGTAGAGGAAACATTGTATGAATCCAAACAGATCCTAGGGTGTAGAGGAAACATTGTTTGAATCCAAACAGATCCTAGGGTGTAGAGGAAACATTGTATGAATCCAAACAGATCCTAGGGAGTAGAGGATACATTGTATGAATCCAAACAGATCCTAGGGTGTAGAGGATACATTGTATGAATCCAAACAGATCCTAGGGTGAAGAGGAAACATTGTATGAATCCAAACAGATCCTAGGGTGTAGAGGAAACATTGTATGAATCCAAACAGATCCTAGGGTGTAGAGGATACATTGTATGAATCCAAACAGATCCTAGGGTGTACAGGAAACATTGTATGAATCCAAACAGATCCTAGGGTGTAGAGGAAACATTGTATGAATGCAAACAGATCCTAGGGTGTAGAGGAAACATTGTATGAATCCAAACAGATCCTAGGGTGTAGAGGAAACATTGTAGGAATCCAAACAGATCCTAGGGTGTAGAGGAAACATTGTATGAATCCAAACAGATCCTAGGGTGTAGAGGAAACATTGTAGGAATCCAAACAGATCCTAGGGTGTACAGGAAACATTGTATGAATCCAAACAGATCCTAGGGTGTAGAGGAAACATTGTATGAATCCAAACAGATCCTAGGATGTAGAGGAAACATTGTATGAATGCAAACAGATCCTAGGATGTAGAGGAAACATTGTATGAATGCAAACAGATCCTAGGGTGTAGAGGAAACATTGTATGAATGCAAACAGATCCTAGGGTGTAGAGGAAACATTGTATGAATCCAAACAGATCCTAGGGTGTAGAGGAAACATTGTAGGAATCCAAACAGATCCTAGGGTGTAGAGGAAACATTGTAGGAATCCAAACAGATCCTAGGGTGTACAGGAAACATTGTATGAATCCAAACAGATCCTAGGGTGCAGAGAAAACATTGTATGAATGCAAACAGATCCTAGGGTGTAGAGGAAACATTGTATGAATCCAAACAGATCCTAGGGTGTAGAGGAAACATTGTATGAATCCAAACAGATCCTAGGGTGTAGAGGAAACATTGTATGAATGCAAACAGATCCTAGGGTGTAGAGGAAACATTGTATGAATCCAAACAGATCCTAGGGTGTAGAGGAAACATTGTAGGAATCCAAACAGATCCTAGGGTGTAGAGGAAACATTGTATGAATCCAAACAGATCCTAGGGTGTAGAGGAAACATTGTATGAATCCAAACAGATCCTAGGTTGTAAAGGAAACATTGTATGAATCCAAACAGATCCTAGGGTGTACAGGAAACATTGTATGAATGCAAACAGATCCTAGGGTGTAGAGGAAACATTGTATGAATGCAAACAGATCCTAGGGTGTAGAGGAAACATTGTATGAATCCAAACAGATCCTAGGGTGTACAGGAAACATTCTATGAATCCAAACAGATCCTAGGGTGTAGAGGATACATTGTGAATCCATACAGATCCTAGGGTGTACAGGAAACATTGTATGAATCCAAACAGATCCTAGGGAGTACAGGAAACATTGTATGAATCCAAACAGATCCTAGGGTGTAGAGGAAACATTGTATGAATCCAAACAGATCCTAGGGTGTAGAGGAAACATTGTATGAATCCAAACAGATCCTAGGGTGTACAGGAAACATTGTATGAATCCAAACAGATCCTAGGGTGTAGAGGAAACATTGTATGAATCCAAACAGATCCTAGGGAGTAGAGGATACATTGTATGAATCCAAACAGATCCTAGGGTGTACAGGAAACATTGTATGAATCCAAACAGATCCTAGGGTGTACAGGAAACATTGTATGAATCCAAAAAGATCCTTAGGTGTAGAGGAAACATTGTATGAATGCAAACAGATCCTAGGATGTAGAGGAAACATTGTATGAATCCAAACAGATCCTTAGGTGTAGAGGAAACATTGTATGAATGCAAACAGATCCTAGGATGTAGAGGAAACATTGTATGAATGCAAACAGATCCTTAGGTGTAGAGGAAACATTGTATGAATCCAAACAGATCCTAGGATGTAGAGGAAACATTGTATGAATGCAAACAGATCCTAGGGTGTAGAGGAAACATTGTATGAATCCAAACAGATCCTAGGATGTAGAGGATACATTGTATGAATCCAAACAGATCCTAGGGTGTAGAGGAAACATTGTATGAATCCATACAGATCCTAGGGTGAAGAGGAAACATTGTATGAATCCAAACAGATCCTAGGGTGTACAGGAAACATTGCATGAATCCAAACAGATCCTAGGGTGTACAGGAAACATTGTATGAATCCAAACAGATCCTAGGGTGTACAGGAAACATTGTATGAATCCAAACAGATCCTAGGATGTAGAGGAAACATTGTATGAATGCAAACAGATCCTAGGATGTAGAGGAAACATTGTATGAATGCAAACAGATCCTAGGGTGTAGAGGAAACATTGTATGAATGCAAACAGATCCTAGGGTGTAGAGGAAACATTGTATGAATGCAAACAGATCCTAGGGTGCAGAGAAAACATTGTATGAATCCATACAGATCCTAGGGTTTAGAGGAAACATTGTATGAATCCAAACAGATCCTAGGGTGTAGAGGAAACATTGTATGAATCCAAACAGATCCTAGGGTGTACAGGAAACATTGTATGAATCCAAACAGATCCTAGGGTGTACAGGAAACATTGTATGAATCCAAACAGATCCTAGGGTGTACAGGAAACATTGTATGAATCCAAACAGATCCTAGGGTGTACAGGAAACATTGTATGAATCCAAACAGATCCTAGGGTGTAGAGGAAACATTGTATGAATCCAAACAGATCCTAGGGTGCAGAGAAAACATTGTATGAATCCAAACAGATCCTAGGGTGCAGAGGAAACATTGTATGAATCCAAACAGATCCTAGGATGTACAGGAAACATTGTATGAATCCAAACAGATCCTAGGGTGTACAGGAAACATTGTATGAATCCAAACAGATCCTAGGGTGTAGAGGATACATTGTATGAATCCAAACAGATCCTAGGGTGTACAGGAAACATTGTATGAATCCAAACAGATCCTAGGGTGTAGAGGAAACATTGTATGAATCCAAACAGATCCTAGGGTGTAGAGGAAACATTGTATGAATCCAAACAGATCCTAGGGTGTACAGGAAACATTGTATGAATCCAAACAGATCCTAGGGTGTACAGGAAACATTGTATGAATCCAAACAGATCCTAGGGTGTAGAGGAAACATTGTATGAATCCAAACAGATCCTAGGATGTAGAGGAAACATTATATGAATCCAAACAGATCCTAGGGTGTAGAGAAAACATTGTATGAATCCAAACAGATCCTAGGGTGTAGAGGAAACATTATATGAATCCAAACAGATCCTAGGGTGTAGAGGAAACATTGTATGAATCCAAACAGATCCTAGGGTGTACAGGAAACATTGTATGAATCCAAACAGATCCTAGGGTGTACAGGAAACATTGTATGAATCCAAACAGATCCTAGGGTGTACAGGAAACATTGTATGAATCCAAACAGATCCTAGGGTGTAGAGGAAACATTGTATGAATCCAAACAGATCCTAGGGTGTAGAGGAAACATTGTATGAATGCAAACAGATCCTAGGGTGTACAGGAAACATTGTATGAATCCAAACAGATCCTAGGGTGTAGAGGAAACATTGTATGAATCCAAACAGATACTAGGGTGTACAGGAAACATTGTATGAATCCAAACAGATCCTAGGGTGTAGAGGATACATTGTATGAATCCAAACAGATCCTAGGGTGTAGAGGAAACATTGTATGAATCCAAACAGATCCTAGGGTGTAGAGGAAACATTGTATGAATCCAAACAGATCCTAGGGTGTACAGGAAACATTGTATGAATCCAAACAGATCCTAGGGTGTAGAGGAAACATTTTATGAATCCAAACAGATCCTAGGGTGTAGAGGATACATTGTATGAATCCAAACAGATCCTAGGGTGTAGAGGAAACATTGTATGAATCCAAACAGATCCTAGGGTGTACAGGAAACATTGTATGAATCCAAACAGATCCTAGGGTGTACAGGAAACATTGTATGAATCCAAACAGATCCTAGGGTGTACAGGAAACATTGCATGAATCCAAACAGATCCTAGGGTGTAGAGGAAACATTGTATGAATCCAAACAGATCCTAGGGTGTAGAGGATACATTGTATGAATCCAAACAGATCCTAGGGTGTAGAGGAAACATTGTATGAATCCAAACAGATCCTAGGGTGTACAGGAAACATTGCATGAATCCAAACAGATCCTAGGGTGTAGAGGAAACATTGTATGAATCCAAACAGATCCTAGGGTGTAGAGGATACATTGTATGAATCCAAACAGATCCTAGGGTGTACAGGAAACATTGTATGAATCCAAACAGATCCTAGGGTGTACAGGAAACATTGTATGAATCCAAACAGATCCTAGGGTGTAGAGGAAACATTGTATGAATCCAAACAGATCCTAGGGTGTACAGGAAACATTGTATGAATCCAAACAGATCCTAGGGAGTAGAGGATACATTGTATGAATCCAAACAGATCCTAGGGTGTAGAGGAAACATTGTATGAATGCAAACAGATCCTAGGGTGTAGAGGAAACATTGTATGAATCCAAACAGATCCAAGGGTGTAGAGGAAACATTGTATGAATCCAAACAGATCCTAGGGTGTACAGGAAACATTGTATGAATCCAAACAGATCCTAGGGTGTAGAGGATACATTGTATGAATCCAAACAGATCCTAGGGTGTACAGGAAACATTGTATGAATCCAAACAGATCCTAGGGTGTAGAGGAAACATTGTATGAATGCAAACAGATCCTAGGGTGTACAGGAAACTTTGGATGAATGCAAACAGATCCTAGGGTGTACAGGAAACATTGTATGAATCCAAACAGATCCTAGGGTGTACAGGAAACATTGTATGAATGCAAACAGATCCTAGGGTGTAGAGGATACATTGTATGAATCCAAGCAGATCCTAGGGTGTACAGGAAACATTGTATGAATCCAAACAGATCCTAGGGTGTAGAGGAAACATTGTATGAATCCAAACAGATCCTAGGGTGTAGAGGATACATTGTATGAATCCAAACAGATCCTAGGGTGTAGAGGAAACATTGTATGAATCCAAACAGATCCAAGGGTGTAGAGGAAACATTGTATGAATCCAAACAGATCCTAGGGTGTACAGGAAACATTGTATGAATCCAAACAGATCCTAGGGTGTAGAGGAAACATTGTATGAATCCAAACCGATCCTAGGGTGTAGAGGAAACATTGTATGAATCCAAACAGATCCTAGGGTGTACAGGAAACATTGTATGAATCCAAACAGATCCTAGGGTGTACAGGAAACATTGTATGAATCCAAACAGATCCTAGGGAGTAGAGGATACATTGTATGAATCCAAACAGATCCTAGGGTGTAGAGGAAACATTGTATGAATCCAAACAGATCCTAGGGTGTAGAGGAAACATTGTATGAATCCAAACAGATCCTAGGGTGTACAGGAAACATTGTATGAATCCAAACAGATCCTAGGGAGTAGAGGATACATTGTATGAATCCAAACAGATCCTAGGGTGTACAGGAAACATTGTATGAATGCAAACAGATCCTAGGGTGTACAGGAAACATTGTATGAATGCAAACAGATCCTAGGGAGTAGAGGATACATTGTATGAATCCAAACAGATCCTAGGGTGTACAGGAAACATTGTATGAATCCAAACAGATCGTAGGGTGTACAGGAAACATTGTATGAATCCAAACAGATCCTAGGGTGTAGAGGATACATTGTATGAATCCAAACAGATCCTAGGGTGTAGAGGAAACATTGTATGAATCCAAACAGATCCTAGGGTGTAGAGGAAACATTGTATGAATCCAAACAGATCCTAGGGTGTAGAGGAAACATTGTATGAATCCAAACAGATCGTAGGGTGTACAGGAAACATTGTATGAATCCAAACAGATCCTAGGGTGTAGAGGATACATTGTATGAATGCAAACAGATCCTAGGGTGTAGAGGAAACATTGTATGAATCCAAACAGATCCTAGGGTGTAGAGGAAACATTGTATGAATCCAAACAGATCCTAGGGTGTACAGGAAACATTGTTTGAATCCAAACAGATCCTAGGGTGTAGAGGAAACATTGTATGAATCCAAACAGATCCTAGGGTGTAGAGGAAACATTGCATGAATCCATACAGATCCTAGGGTATAGAGGAAACATTGTATGAATCCATACAGATCCTAGGGTGTAGAGGAAACATTGTATGAATCCATACAGATCCTAGGGTGTAGAGGAAACATTGTATGAATCCATACAGATCCTAGGGTGTAGAGGAAACATTGTATGAATCCAAACAGATCCTAGGGTGTAGAGGAAACATTGTATGAATCCAAACAGATCCTAGGATGTAGAGGAAACATTGTATGAATCCAAACAGATCCTAGGGTGTACAGGAAACATTGCATGAATCCAAACAGATCCTAGGGTGTAGAGGAAACATTGTATGAATCCAAACAGATCCTAGGGTGTACAGGAAACATTGTATGAATCCAAACAGATCCTAGGGTGTACAGGAAACATTGTATGAATCCAAACAGATCCTAGGGTGTACAGGAAACATTGCATGAATCCAAACAGATCCTAGGGTGTAGAGGAAACATTGTATGAATCCAAACAGATCCTAGGGTGTAGAGGATACATTGTATGAATCCAAACAGATCCTAGGGTGTAGAGGAAACATTGTATGAATCCAAACAGATCCTAGGGTGTACAGGAAACATTGCATGAATCCAAACAGATCCTAGGGTGTAGAGGAAACATTGTATGAATCCAAACAGATCCTAGGGTGTAGAGGATACATTGTATGAATCCAAACAGATCCTAGGGTGTACAGGAAACATTGTATGAATCCAAACAGATCCTAGGGTGTACAGGAAACATTGTATGAATCCAAACAGATCCTAGGGTGTAGAGGAAACATTGTATGAATCCAAACAGATCCTAGGGTGTACAGGAAACATTGTATGAATCCAAACAGATCCTAGGGAGTAGAGGATACATTGTATGAATCCAAACAGATCCTAGGGTGTAGAGGAAACATTGTATGAATGCAAACAGATCCTAGGGTGTAGAGGAAACATTGTATGAATCCAAACAGATCCAAGGGTGTAGAGGAAACATTGTATGAATCCAAACAGATCCTAGGGTGTACAGGAAACATTGTATGAATCCAAACAGATCCTAGGGTGTAGAGGATACATTGTATGAATCCAAACAGATCCTAGGGTGTACAGGAAACATTGTATGAATCCAAACAGATCCTAGGGTGTAGAGGAAACATTGTATGAATGCAAACAGATCCTAGGGTGTACAGGAAACTTTGGATGAATGCAAACAGATCCTAGGGTGTACAGGAAACATTGTATGAATCCAAACAGATCCTAGGGTGTACAGGAAACATTGTATGAATGCAAACAGATCCTAGGGTGTAGAGGATACATTGTATGAATCCAAGCAGATCCTAGGGTGTACAGGAAACATTGTATGAATCCAAACAGATCCTAGGGTGTAGAGGAAACATTGTATGAATCCAAACAGATCCTAGGGTGTAGAGGATACATTGTATGAATCCAAACAGATCCTAGGGTGTAGAGGAAACATTGTATGAATCCAAACAGATCCAAGGGTGTAGAGGAAACATTGTATGAATCCAAACAGATCCTAGGGTGTACAGGAAACATTGTATGAATCCAAACAGATCCTAGGGTGTAGAGGAAACATTGTATGAATCCAAACCGATCCTAGGGTGTAGAGGAAACATTGTATGAATCCAAACAGATCCTAGGGTGTACAGGAAACATTGTATGAATCCAAACAGATCCTAGGGTGTACAGGAAACATTGTATGAATCCAAACAGATCCTAGGGAGTAGAGGATACATTGTATGAATCCAAACAGATCCTAGGGTGTAGAGGAAACATTGTATGAATCCAAACAGATCCTAGGGTGTAGAGGAAACATTGTATGAATCCAAACAGATCCTAGGGTGTACAGGAAACATTGTATGAATCCAAACAGATCCTAGGGAGTAGAGGATACATTGTATGAATCCAAACAGATCCTAGGGTGTACAGGAAACATTGTATGAATGCAAACAGATCCTAGGGTGTACAGGAAACATTGTATGAATGCAAACAGATCCTAGGGAGTAGAGGATACATTGTATGAATCCAAACAGATCCTAGGGTGTACAGGAAACATTGTATGAATCCAAACAGATCGTAGGGTGTACAGGAAACATTGTATGAATCCAAACAGATCCTAGGGTGTAGAGGATACATTGTATGAATCCAAACAGATCCTAGGGTGTAGAGGAAACATTGTATGAATCCAAACAGATCCTAGGGTGTAGAGGAAACATTGTATGAATCCAAACAGATCCTAGGGTGTAGAGGAAACATTGTATGAATCCAAACAGATCGTAGGGTGTACAGGAAACATTGTATGAATCCAAACAGATCCTAGGGTGTAGAGGATACATTGTATGAATGCAAACAGATCCTAGGGTGTAGAGGAAACATTGTATGAATCCAAACAGATCCTAGGGTGTAGAGGAAACATTGTATGAATCCAAACAGATCCTAGGGTGTACAGGAAACATTGTTTGAATCCAAACAGATCCTAGGGTGTAGAGGAAACATTGTATGAATCCAAACAGATCCTAGGGTGTAGAGGAAACATTGCATGAATCCATACAGATCCTAGGGTATAGAGGAAACATTGTATGAATCCATACAGATCCTAGGGTGTAGAGGAAACATTGTATGAATCCATACAGATCCTAGGGTGTAGAGGAAACATTGTATGAATCCATACAGATCCTAGGGTGTAGAGGAAACATTGTATGAATCCAAACAGATCCTAGGGTGTAGAGGAAACATTGTATGAATCCAAACAGATCCTAGGATGTAGAGGAAACATTGTATGAATCCAAACAGATCCTAGGGTGTACAGGAAACATTGCATGAATCCAAACAGATCCTAGGGTGTAGAGGAAACATTGTATGAATCCAAACAGATCCTAGGGTGTAGAGGATACATTGTATGAATCCAAACAGATCCTAGGGTGTACAGGAAACATTGTATGAATCCAAACAGATCCTAGGGTGTACAGGAAACATTGTATGAATCCAAACAGATCCTAGGGTGTAGAGGAAACATTGTATGAATCCAAACAGATCCTAGGGTGTACAGGAAACATTGTATGAATCCAAACAGATCCTAGGGAGTAGAGGATACATTGTATGAATCCAAACAGATCCTAGGGTGTAGAGGAAACATTGTATGAATCCAAACAGATCCTAGGGTGTACAGGAAACATTGTATGAATCCAAACAGATCCTAGGGTGTAGAGGAAACATTGTATGAATGCAAACAGATCCTAGGGTGTACAGGAAACATTGTATGAATGCAAACAGATCCTAGGGTGTACAGGAAACATTGTATGAATCCAAACAGATCCTAGGGTGTACAGGAAACATTGTATGAATGCAAACAGATCCTAGGGTGTAGAGGATACATTGTATGAATCCAAGCAGATCCTAGGGTGTACAGGAAACATTGTATGAATCCAAACAGATCCTAGGGTGTAGAGGAAACATTGTATGAATCCAAACAGATCCTAGGGTGTAGAGGATACATTGTATGAATCCAAACAGATCCTAGGGTGTAGAGGAAACATTGTATGAATCCAAACAGATCCAAGGGTGTAGAGGAAACATTGTATGAATCCAAACAGATCCTAGGGTGTACAGGAAACATTGTATGAATCCAAACAGATCCTAGGGTGTAGAGGAAACATTGTATGAATCCAAACCGATCCTAGGGTGTAGAGGAAACATTGTATGAATCCAAACAGATCCTAGGGTGTACAGGAAACATTGTATGAATCCAAACAGATCCTAGGGTGTACAGGAAACATTGTATGAATCCAAACAGATCCTAGGGAGTAGAGGATACATTGTATGAATCCAAACAGATCCTAGGGTGTAGAGGAAACATTGTATGAATCCAAACAGATCCTAGGGTGTAGAGGAAACATTGTATGAATCCAAACAGATCCTAGGGTGTACAGGAAACATTGTATGAATCCAAACAGATCCTAGGGAGTAGAGGATACATTGTATGAATCCAAACAGATCCTAGGGTGTACAGGAAACATTGTATGAATGCAAACAGATCCTAGGGTGTACAGGAAACATTGTATGAATGCAAACAGATCCTAGGGAGTAGAGGATACATTGTATGAATCCAAACAGATCCTAGGGTGTACAGGAAACATTGTATGAATCCAAACAGATCGTAGGGTGTACAGGAAACATTGTATGAATCCAAACAGATCCTAGGGTGTAGAGGATACATTGTATGAATCCAAACAGATCCTAGGGTGTAGAGGAAACATTGTATGAATCCAAACAGATCCTAGGGTGTAGAGGAAACATTGTATGAATCCAAACAGATCCTAGGGTGTAGAGGAAACATTGTATGAATCCATACAGATCGTAGGGTGTACAGGAAACATTGTATGAATCCAAACAGATCCTAGGGTGTAGAGGATACATTGTATGAATGCAAACAGATCCTAGGGTGTAGAGGAAACATTGTATGAATCCAAACAGATCCTAGGGTGTAGAGGAAACATTGTATGAATCCAAACAGATCCTAGGGTGTAGAGGAAACATTGTTTGAATCCAAACAGATCCTAGGGTGTAGAGGAAACATTGTATGAATCCAAACAGATCCTAGGGTGTAGAGGAAACATTGCATGAATCCATACAGATCCTAGGGTGTAGAGGAAACATTGTATGAATCCATACAGATCCTAGGGTGTAGAGGAAACATTGTATGAATCCATACAGATCCTAGGGTGTAGAGGAAACATTGTATGAATCCAAACAGATCCTAGGGTGTAGAGGAAACATTGTATGAATCCAAACAGATCCTAGGATGTAGAGGAAACATTGTATGAATCCAAACAGATCCTAGGGTGTAGAGGAAACATTGTATGAATCCAAACAGATCCTAGGGTAAAGAGGAAACATTGTATGAATCCAAACAGATCCTAGGTTGTAAAGGAAACATTGTATGAATCCAAACAGATCCTAGGGTGTACAGGAAACATTGTATGAATGCAAACAGATCCTAGGGTGTAGAGGAAACATTGTATGAATGCAAACAGATCCTAGGGTGTAGAGGAAACATTGTATGAATCCAAACAGATCCTAGGGTGTACAGGAAACATTCTATGAATCCAAACAGATCCTAGGGTGTAGAGGATACATTGTGAATCCATACAGATCCTAGGGTGTACAGGAAACATTGTATGAATCCAAACAGATCCTAGGGAGTACAGGAAACATTGTATGAATCCAAACAGATCCTAGGGTGTAGAGGAAACATTGTATGAATCCAAACAGATCCTAGGGTGTAGAGGAAACATTGTATGAATCCAAACAGATCCTAGGGTGTACAGGAAACATTGTATGAATCCAAACAGATCCTAGGGTGTAGAGGAAACATTGTATGAATCCAAACAGATCCTAGGGAGTAGAGGATACATTGTATGAATCCAAACAGATCCTAGGGTGTACAGGAAACATTGTATGAATCCAAACAGATCCTAGGGTGTACAGGAAACATTGTATGAATCCAAAAAGATCCTTAGGTGTAGAGGAAACATTGTATGAATGCAAACAGATCCTAGGATGTAGAGGAAACATTGTATGAATCCAAACAGATCCTTAGGTGTAGAGGAAACATTGTATGAATGCAAACAGATCCTTAGGTGTAGAGGAAACATTGTATGAATCCAAACAGATCCTAGGATGTAGAGGAAACATTGTATGAATGCAAACAGATCCTAGGGTGTACAGGAAACATTGTATGAATCCAAACAGATCCTAGGGTGTAGAGGAAACATTGTATGAATCCAAACAGATACTAGGGTGTACAGGAAACATTGTATGAATCCAAACAGATCCTAGGGTGTAGAGGATACATTGTATGAATCCAAACAGATCCTAGGGTGTAGAGGAAACATTGTATGAATCCAAACAGATCCTAGGGTGTAGAGGAAACATTGTATGAATCCAAACAGATCCTAGGGTGTACAGGAAACATTGTATGAATCCAAACAGATCCTAGGGTGTAGAGGAAACATTTTATGAATCCAAACAGATCCTAGGGTGTAGAGGATACATTGTATGAATCCAAACAGATCCTAGGGTGTAGAGGAAACATTGTATGAATCCAAACAGATCCTAGGGTGTACAGGAAACATTGTATGAATCCAAACAGATCCTAGGGTGTACAGGAAACATTGTATGAATCCAAACAGATCCTAGGGTGTACAGGAAACATTGCATGAATCCAAACAGATCCTAGGGTGTAGAGGAAACATTGTATGAATCCAAACAGATCCTAGGGTGTAGAGGATACATTGTATGAATCCAAACAGATCCTAGGGTGTAGAGGAAACATTGTATGAATCCAAACAGATCCTAGGGTGTACAGGAAACATTGCATGAATCCAAACAGATCCTAGGGTGTAGAGGAAACATTGTATGAATCCAAACAGATCCTAGGGTGTAGAGGATACATTGTATGAATCCAAACAGATCCTAGGGTGTACAGGAAACATTGTATGAATCCAAACAGATCCTAGGGTGTACAGGAAACATTGTATGAATCCAAACAGATCCTAGGGTGTAGAGGAAACATTGTATGAATCCAAACAGATCCTAGGGTGTACAGGAAACATTGTATGAATCCAAACAGATCCTAGGGAGTAGAGGATACATTGTATGAATCCAAACAGATCCTAGGGTGTAGAGGAAACATTGTATGAATGCAAACAGATCCTAGGGTGTAGAGGAAACATTGTATGAATCCAAACAGATCCAAGGGTGTAGAGGAAACATTGTATGAATCCAAACAGATCCTAGGGTGTACAGGAAACATTGTATGAATCCAAACAGATCCTAGGGTGTAGAGGATACATTGTATGAATCCAAACAGATCCTAGGGTGTACAGGAAACATTGTATGAATCCAAACAGATCCTAGGGTGTAGAGGAAACATTGTATGAATGCAAACAGATCCTAGGGTGTACAGGAAACTTTGGATGAATGCAAACAGATCCTAGGGTGTACAGGAAACATTGTATGAATCCAAACAGATCCTAGGGTGTACAGGAAACATTGTATGAATGCAAACAGATCCTAGGGTGTAGAGGATACATTGTATGAATCCAAGCAGATCCTAGGGTGTACAGGAAACATTGTATGAATCCAAACAGATCCTAGGGTGTAGAGGAAACATTGTATGAATCCAAACAGATCCTAGGGTGTAGAGGATACATTGTATGAATCCAAACAGATCCTAGGGTGTAGAGGAAACATTGTATGAATCCAAACAGATCCAAGGGTGTAGAGGAAACATTGTATGAATCCAAACAGATCCTAGGGTGTACAGGAAACATTGTATGAATCCAAACAGATCCTAGGGTGTAGAGGAAACATTGTATGAATCCAAACCGATCCTAGGGTGTAGAGGAAACATTGTATGAATCCAAACAGATCCTAGGGTGTACAGGAAACATTGTATGAATCCAAACAGATCCTAGGGTGTACAGGAAACATTGTATGAATCCAAACAGATCCTAGGGAGTAGAGGATACATTGTATGAATCCAAACAGATCCTAGGGTGTAGAGGAAACATTGTATGAATCCAAACAGATCCTAGGGTGTAGAGGAAACATTGTATGAATCCAAACAGATCCTAGGGTGTACAGGAAACATTGTATGAATCCAAACAGATCCTAGGGAGTAGAGGATACATTGTATGAATCCAAACAGATCCTAGGGTGTACAGGAAACATTGTATGAATGCAAACAGATCCTAGGGTGTACAGGAAACATTGTATGAATGCAAACAGATCCTAGGGAGTAGAGGATACATTGTATGAATCCAAACAGATCCTAGGGTGTACAGGAAACATTGTATGAATCCAAACAGATCGTAGGGTGTACAGGAAACATTGTATGAATCCAAACAGATCCTAGGGTGTAGAGGATACATTGTATGAATCCAAACAGATCCTAGGGTGTAGAGGAAACATTGTATGAATCCAAACAGATCCTAGGGTGTAGAGGAAACATTGTATGAATCCAAACAGATCCTAGGGTGTAGAGGAAACATTGTATGAATCCAAACAGATCGTAGGGTGTACAGGAAACATTGTATGAATCCAAACAGATCCTAGGGTGTAGAGGATACATTGTATGAATGCAAACAGATCCTAGGGTGTAGAGGAAACATTGTATGAATCCAAACAGATCCTAGGGTGTAGAGGAAACATTGTATGAATCCAAACAGATCCTAGGGTGTACAGGAAACATTGTTTGAATCCAAACAGATCCTAGGGTGTAGAGGAAACATTGTATGAATCCAAACAGATCCTAGGGTGTAGAGGAAACATTGCATGAATCCATACAGATCCTAGGGTATAGAGGAAACATTGTATGAATCCATACAGATCCTAGGGTGTAGAGGAAACATTGTATGAATCCATACAGATCCTAGGGTGTAGAGGAAACATTGTATGAATCCATACAGATCCTAGGGTGTAGAGGAAACATTGTATGAATCCAAACAGATCCTAGGGTGTAGAGGAAACATTGTATGAATCCAAACAGATCCTAGGATGTAGAGGAAACATTGTATGAATCCAAACAGATCCTAGGGTGTACAGGAAACATTGCATGAATCCAAACAGATCCTAGGGTGTAGAGGAAACATTGTATGAATCCAAACAGATCCTAGGGTGTAGAGGATACATTGTATGAATCCAAACAGATCCTAGGGTGTACAGGAAACATTGTATGAATCCAAACAGATCCTAGGGTGTACAGGAAACATTGTATGAATCCAAACAGATCCTAGGGTGTAGAGGAAACATTGTATGAATCCAAACAGATCCTAGGGTGTACAGGAAACATTGTATGAATCCAAACAGATCCTAGGGAGTAGAGGATACATTGTATGAATCCAAACAGATCCTAGGGTGTAGAGGAAACATTGTATGAATCCAAACAGATCCTAGGGTGTACAGGAAACATTGTATGAATCCAAACAGATCCTAGGGTGTAGAGGAAACATTGTATGAATGCAAACAGATCCTAGGGTGTACAGGAAACATTGTATGAATGCAAACAGATCCTAGGGTGTACAGGAAACATTGTATGAATCCAAACAGATCCTAGGGTGTACAGGAAACATTGTATGAATGCAAACAGATCCTAGGGTGTAGAGGATACATTGTATGAATCCAAGCAGATCCTAGGGTGTACAGGAAACATTGTATGAATCCAAACAGATCCTAGGGTGTAGAGGAAACATTGTATGAATCCAAACAGATCCTAGGGTGTAGAGGATACATTGTATGAATCCAAACAGATCCTAGGGTGTAGAGGAAACATTGTATGAATCCAAACAGATCCAAGGGTGTAGAGGAAACATTGTATGAATCCAAACAGATCCTAGGGTGTACAGGAAACATTGTATGAATCCAAACAGATCCTAGGGTGTAGAGGAAACATTGTATGAATCCAAACCGATCCTAGGGTGTAGAGGAAACATTGTATGAATCCAAACAGATCCTAGGGTGTACAGGAAACATTGTATGAATCCAAACAGATCCTAGGGTGTACAGGAAACATTGTATGAATCCAAACAGATCCTAGGGAGTAGAGGATACATTGTATGAATCCAAACAGATCCTAGGGTGTAGAGGAAACATTGTATGAATCCAAACAGATCCTAGGGTGTAGAGGAAACATTGTATGAATCCAAACAGATCCTAGGGTGTACAGGAAACATTGTATGAATCCAAACAGATCCTAGGGAGTAGAGGATACATTGTATGAATCCAAACAGATCCTAGGGTGTACAGGAAACATTGTATGAATGCAAACAGATCCTAGGGTGTACAGGAAACATTGTATGAATGCAAACAGATCCTAGGGAGTAGAGGATACATTGTATGAATCCAAACAGATCCTAGGGTGTACAGGAAACATTGTATGAATCCAAACAGATCGTAGGGTGTACAGGAAACATTGTATGAATCCAAACAGATCCTAGGGTGTAGAGGATACATTGTATGAATCCAAACAGATCCTAGGGTGTAGAGGAAACATTGTATGAATCCAAACAGATCCTAGGGTGTAGAGGAAACATTGTATGAATCCAAACAGATCCTAGGGTGTAGAGGAAACATTGTATGAATCCATACAGATCGTAGGGTGTACAGGAAACATTGTATGAATCCAAACAGATCCTAGGGTGTAGAGGATACATTGTATGAATGCAAACAGATCCTAGGGTGTAGAGGAAACATTGTATGAATCCAAACAGATCCTAGGGTGTAGAGGAAACATTGTATGAATCCAAACAGATCCTAGGGTGTAGAGGAAACATTGTTTGAATCCAAACAGATCCTAGGGTGTAGAGGAAACATTGTATGAATCCAAACAGATCCTAGGGTGTAGAGGAAACATTGCATGAATCCATACAGATCCTAGGGTGTAGAGGAAACATTGTATGAATCCATACAGATCCTAGGGTGTAGAGGAAACATTGTATGAATCCATACAGATCCTAGGGTGTAGAGGAAACATTGTATGAATCCAAACAGATCCTAGGGTGTAGAGGAAACATTGTATGAATCCAAACAGATCCTAGGATGTAGAGGAAACATTGTATGAATCCAAACAGATCCTAGGGTGTAGAGGAAACATTGTATGAATCCAAACAGATCCTAGGGTAAAGAGGAAACATTGTATGAATCCAAACAGATCCTAGGTTGTAAAGGAAACATTGTATGAATCCAAACAGATCCTAGGGTGTACAGGAAACATTGTATGAATGCAAACAGATCCTAGGGTGTAGAGGAAACATTGTATGAATGCAAACAGATCCTAGGGTGTAGAGGAAACATTGTATGAATCCAAACAGATCCTAGGGTGTACAGGAAACATTCTATGAATCCAAACAGATCCTAGGGTGTAGAGGATACATTGTGAATCCATACAGATCCTAGGGTGTACAGGAAACATTGTATGAATCCAAACAGATCCTAGGGAGTACAGGAAACATTGTATGAATCCAAACAGATCCTAGGGTGTAGAGGAAACATTGTATGAATCCAAACAGATCCTAGGGTGTAGAGGAAACATTGTATGAATCCAAACAGATCCTAGGGTGTACAGGAAACATTGTATGAATCCAAACAGATCCTAGGGTGTAGAGGAAACATTGTATGAATCCAAACAGATCCTAGGGAGTAGAGGATACATTGTATGAATCCAAACAGATCCTAGGGTGTACAGGAAACATTGTATGAATCCAAACAGATCCTAGGGTGTACAGGAAACATTGTATGAATCCAAAAAGATCCTTAGGTGTAGAGGAAACATTGTATGAATGCAAACAGATCCTAGGATGTAGAGGAAACATTGTATGAATCCAAACAGATCCTTAGGTGTAGAGGAAACATTGTATGAATGCAAACAGATCCTTAGGTGTAGAGGAAACATTGTATGAATCCAAACAGATCCTAGGATGTAGAGGAAACATTGTATGAATGCAAACAGATCCTAGGGTGTAGAGGAAACATTGTATGAATCCAAACAGATCCTAGGATGTAGAGGATACATTGTATGAATCCAAACAGATCCTTAGGTGTAGAGGAAACATTGTATGAATGCAAACAGATCCTTAGGTGTAGAGGAAACATTGTATGAATCCAAACAGATCCTAGGATGTAGAGGAAACATTGTATGAATGCAAACAGATCCTAGGGTGTAGAGGAAACATTGTATGAATCCAAACAGATCCTAGGGTGTACAGGAAACATTGTATGAATCCAAAAAGATCCTTAGGTGTAGAGGAAACATTGTATGAATGCAAACAGATCCTAGGATGTAGAGGAAACATTGTATGAATGCAAACAGATCCTAGGATGTAGAGGAAACATTGTATGAATGCAAACAGATCCTTAGGTGTAGAGGAAACATTGTATGAATCCAAACAGATCCTAGGATGTAGAGGAAACATTGTATGAATGCAAACAGATCCTAGGGTGTAGAGGAAACATTGTATGAATCCAAACAGATCCTAGGATGTAGAGGATACATTGTATGAATCCAAACAGATCCTAGGGTGTAGAGGAAACATTGTATGAATCCATACAGATCCTAGGGTGAAGAGGAAACATTGTATGAATCCAAACAGATCCTAGGGTGTACAGGAAACATTGCATGAATCCAAACAGATCCTAGGGTGTAGAGGAAACATTGTATGAATCCAAACAGATCCTAGGATGTAGAGGATACATTGTATGAATCCAAACAGATCCTAGGGTGTAGAGGAAACATTGTATGAATCCATACAGATCCTAGGGTGAAGAGGAAACATTGTATGAATCCAAACAGATCCTAGGGTGTACAGGAAACATTGCATGAATCCAAACAGATCCTAGGGTGTAGAGGAAACATTGTATGAATCCAAACAGATCCTAGGGTGTACAGGAAACATTGTATGAATCCAAAAAGATCCTTAGGTGTAGAGGAAACATTGTATAAATGCAAACAGATCCTAGGATGTAGAGGAAACATTGTATGAATGCAAACAGATCCTAGGATGTAGAGGAAACATTGTATGAATGCAAACAGATCCTTAGGTGTAGAGGAAACATTGTATGAATCCAAACAGATCCTAGGATGTAGAGGAAACATTGTATGAATGCAAACAGATCCTAGGGTGTAGAGGAAACATTGTATGAATCCATACAGATCCTAGGGTGTAGAGGAAACATTGTATGAATCCATACAGATCCTAGGGTGTAGAGGAAACATTGTATGAATCCAAACAGATCCTAGGGTGTAGAGGAAACATTGTATGAATCCAAACAGATCCTAGGATGTAGAGGAAACATTGTATGAATCCAAACAGATCCTAGGGTGTACAGGAAACATTGCATGAATCCAAACAGATCCTAGGGTAAAGAGGAAACATTGTATGAATCCAAACAGATCCTAGGGTGTAAAGGAAACATTGTATGAATCCAAACAGATCCTAGGGTGTAGAGGAAACATTGTATGAATCCAAACAGATTCTAAGGTGTAGAGGAAACATTGTATGAATCCAAACAGATCCTAGGGTGTACAGGAAACATTGTATGAATCCAAACAGATCCTAGGGTGTACAGGAAACATTGTATGAATCCATACAGATCCTAGGGTGTAGAGGAAACATTGTATGAATCCAAACAGATCCTAGGGTGTAGAGGAAACATTGTATTAATCCAAACAGATCCTAGGGTGTACAGGAAACATTGTATGAATCCAAACAGATCCTAGGGTGTAGAGGATACATTGTGAATCCATACAGATCCTAGGGTGTAGAGTAAATATTGTTTGAATCCAAACAGATCCTAGGGTGTAGAGGAAACAATGTATGAATCCAAACAGATCCTAGGGTGTAGAGGAAACATTGTATGAATCCAAACAGATCCTAGGGTGTAGAGGAAACATTGTATGAATTCAAACAGATCCTATTGTGTACAGGAAACATTGTATGAATCCAAACAGATCCTAGGGTGTAGAGGATACATTGTATGAATCCAAACAGATCCTAGGGTGTACAGGAAACATTGTATGAATCCAAACAGATCCTAGGGTGTAGAGGATACATTGTATGAATCCAAACAGATCCTAGGGTGTACAGGAAACATTGTATGAATCCAAACAGATCCTAGGGTGTAGAGGAATCATTGTATGAATCCAAACAGATCCTAGGGTGTAGAGGAAACATTGTATGAATCCATACAGATCCTAGGGTGTAGAGGAAACATTGTATGAATCCAAACAGATCGTAGGGTGTAGAGGAAACATTGTATGAATCCAAACAGATCCTAGGGTGTAGAGGAAACATTGTGAATCCATACAGATCCTAGGGTGTAGATGAAACATTGTATGAATCCAAACAGATCCTAGGGTGTACAGGAAACATTGTATGAATCCAAACAGATCCTAGGGTGTAGAGGAAACATTGTATGAATCCAAACAGATCCTAGGGTGTAGTGGAAACATTGTATGAATCCAAACAGATCCTAGGATGTAGAGGAAACATTGTATGAATCCAAACAGATCCTAGGGTGTAGTGGAAACATTGTATGAATCCAAACAGATCCTAGGGTGTAGAGGAAACATTGTATGAATCCAAACAGATCCTAGGGTTTACAGGAAAAATTGTATGAATCCAAACAGATCCTAGGGTGTAGAGGATACATTGTGAATCCATACAGATCCTAGGGTGTACAGGAAACATTGTATGAATGCAAACAGATCCTAGGGTGTACAGGAAACATTGTATGAATCCAAACAGATCCTAGGGTGTAGAGGAAACATTGTATGAATCCATACTGATCCTAGGATGTACAGGAAACATTGTATGAATCCATACTGATCCTAGGATGTAGAGGAAACATTGTATGAATCCATACTGATCCTAGGATGTAGAGGAAACATTGTATGAATCCATACAGATCCTAGGATGTAGAGGAAACATTGTATGAATGCAAACAGATCCTAGGGTGTAGAGGATACATTGTGAATCCAAACAGATCCTAGGGTGTAGAGGATACATTGTATGAATCCAAACAGATCCTAGGGTGTACAGGAAACATTGTATGAATCCAAACAGATCCTAGGGTGTAGAGGAAACATTGTATGAATGCAAACAGATCCTAGGGTGTACAGGAAACATTGTATGAATGCAAACAGATCCTAGGGTGTACAGGAAACATTGTATGAATCCAAACAGATCCTAGGGTGTACAGGAAACATTGTATG
This sequence comes from Astropecten irregularis, assembly GCA_963971285.1. Classification (NCBI taxonomy): domain Eukaryota; kingdom Metazoa; phylum Echinodermata; class Asteroidea; order Paxillosida; family Astropectinidae; genus Astropecten; species Astropecten irregularis. The sequence goes on along the minus strand of OZ020244.1, from coordinate 38,616,422 downwards.
AATGCAAACAGATCCTAGGGTGTAGAGGATACATTGTATGAATCCAAACAGATCCTAGGGTGTACAGGAAACATTGTATGAATCCAAACAGATCCTAGGGTGTAGAGGAAACATTGTATGAATCCAAACAGATCCTAGGGTGTAGAGGATACATTGTATGAATCCAAACAGATCCTAGGGTGTAGAGGAAACATTGTATGAATCCAAACAGATCCAAGGGTGTAGAGGAAACATTGTATGAATCCAAACAGATCCTAGGGTGTACAGGAAACATTGTATGAATCCAAACAGATCCTAGGGTGTAGAGGAAACATTGTATGAATCCAAACAGATCCTAGGGTGTAGAGGAAACATTGTATGAATCCAAACAGATCCTAGGGTGTACAGGAAACATTGTATGAATCCAAACAGATCCTAGGGTGTAGAGGAAACATTGTATGAATGCAAACAGATCCTTAGGTGTAGAGGAAACATTGTATGAATCCAAACAGATCCTAGGATGTAGAGGAAACATTGTATGAATGCAAACAGATCCTAGGGTGTAGAGGAAACATTGTATGAATCCAAACAGATCCCAGGATGTAGAGGATACATTGTATGAATCCAAACAGATCCTAGGGTGTAGAGGAAACATTGTATGAATCCATACAGATCCTAGGGTGAAGAGGAAACATTGTATGAATCCAAACAGATCCTAGGGTGTACAGGAAACATTGCATGAATCCAAACAGATCCTAGGGTGTAGAGGAAACATTGTATGAATCCAAACAGATCCTAGGGTGTACAGGAAACATTGTATGAATCCAAACAGATCCTAGGATGTAGAGGAAACATTGTATGAATGCAAACAGATCCTAGGATGTAGAGGAAACATTGTATGAATGCAAACAGATCCTAGGGTGTAGAGGAAACATTGTATGAATGCAAACAGATCCTAGGGTGTAGAGGAAACATTGTATGAATGCAAACAGATCCTAGGGTGCAGAGAAAACATTGTATGAATCCATACAGATCCTAGGGTGTAGAGGAAACATTGTATGAATCCAAACAGATCCTAGGGTGTAGAGGAAACATTGTATGAATCCAAACAGATCCTAGGGTGTACAGGAAACATTGTATGAATCCAAACAGATCCTAGGGTGTACAGGAAACATTGTATGAATCCAAACAGATCCTAGGGTGTACAGGAAACATTGTATGAATCCAAACAGATCCTAGGGTGTAGAGGAAACATTGTATGAATCCAAACAGATCCTAGGGTGTAGAGGAAACATTGTATGAATCCAAACAGATCCTAGGGTGCAGAGAAAACATTGTATGAATCCAAACAGATCCTAGGGTGCAGAGGAAACATTGTATGAATCCAAACAGATCCTAGGATGTACAGGAAACATTGTATGAATCCAAACAGATCCTAGGGTGTACAGGAAACATTGTATGAATCCAAACAGATCCTAGGGTGTAGAGGAAACATTGTATGAATCCAAACAGATCCTAGGGTGTAGAGGAAACATTGTATGAATCCAAACAGATCCTAGGGTGTAGAGGAAACATTGTATGAATCCAAACAGATCCTAGGGTGTAGAGGAAACATTGTATGAATCCAAACAGATCCTAGGGTGTACAGGAAACATTGTATGAATCCAAACAGATCCTAGGGTGTAGAGGAAACATTGTATGAATCCAAACAGATCCTAGGGTGTAGAGGAAACATTGTATGAATCCAAACAGATCCTAGGATGTAGAGGAAACATTATATGAATCCAAACAGATCCTAGGGTGTAGAGAAAACATTGTATGAATCCAAACAGATCCTAGGGTGTAGAGGAAACATTATATGAATCCAAACAGATCCTAGGGTGTAGAGGAAACATTGTATGAATCCAAACAGATCCTAGGGTGTACAGGAAACATTGTATGAATCCAAACAGATCCTAGGGTGTACAGGAAACATTGTATGAATCCAAACAGATCCTAGGGTGTACAGGAAACATTGTATGAATCCAAACAGATCCTAGGGTGTAGAGGAAACATTGTATGAATCCAAACAGATCCTAGGGTGTAGAGGAAACATTGTATGAATGCAAACAGATCCTAGGGTGTACAGGAAACATTGTATGAATCCAAACAGATCCTAGGGTGTAGAGGAAACATTGTATGAATCCAAACAGATCCTAGGGTGTACAGGAAACATTGTATGAATCCAAACAGATCCTAGGGTGTAGAGGAAACATTGTATGAATCCAAACAGATCCTAGGGTGTAGAGGATACATTGTATGAATCCAAACAGATCCTAGGGTGTAGAGGAAACATTGTATGAATCCAAACAGATCCTAGGGTGTAGAGGAAACATTGTATGAATCCAAACAGATCCTAGGGTGTACAGGAAACATTGTATGAATCCAAACAGATCCTAGGGTGTAGAGGAAACATTGTATGAATGCAAACAGATCCTTAGGTGTAGAGGAAACATTGTATGAATCCAAACAGATCCTAGGATGTAGAGGAAACATTGTATGAATGCAAACAGATCCTAGGGTGTAGAGGAAACATTGTATGAATCCAAACAGATCCCAGGATGTAGAGGATACATTGTATGAATCCAAACAGATCCTAGGGTGTAGAGGAAACATTGTATGAATCCATACAGATCCTAGGGTGAAGAGGAAACATTGTATGAATCCAAACAGATCCTAGGGTGTACAGGAAACATTGCATGAATCCAAACAGATCCTAGGGTGTAGAGGAAACATTGTATGAATCCAAACAGATCCTAGGGTGTACAGGAAACATTGTATGAATCCAAACAGATCCTAGGATGTAGAGGAAACATTGTATGAATGCAAACAGATCCTAGGATGTAGAGGAAACATTGTATGAATGCAAACAGATCCTAGGGTGTAGAGGAAACATTGTATGAATGCAAACAGATCCTAGGGTGTAGAGGAAACATTGTATGAATGCAAACAGATCCTAGGGTGCAGAGAAAACATTGTATGAATCCATACAGATCCTAGGGTGTAGAGGAAACATTGTATGAATCCAAACAGATCCTAGGGTGTAGAGGAAACATTGTATGAATCCAAACAGATCCTAGGGTGTACAGGAAACATTGTATGAATCCAAACAGATCCTAGGGTGTACAGGAAACATTGTATGAATCCAAACAGATCCTAGGGTGTACAGGAAACATTGTATGAATCCAAACAGATCCTAGGGTGTAGAGGAAACATTGTATGAATCCAAACAGATCCTAGGGTGTAGAGGAAACATTGTATGAATCCAAACAGATCCTAGGGTGCAGAGAAAACATTGTATGAATCCAAACAGATCCTAGGGTGCAGAGGAAACATTGTATGAATCCAAACAGATCCTAGGATGTACAGGAAACATTGTATGAATCCAAACAGATCCTAGGGTGTACAGGAAACATTGTATGAATCCAAACAGATCCTAGGGTGTAGAGGAAACATTGTATGAATCCAAACAGATCCTAGGGTGTAGAGGAAACATTGTATGAATCCAAACAGATCCTAGGGTGTAGAGGAAACATTGTATGAATCCAAACAGATCCTAGGGTGTAGAGGAAACATTGTATGAATCCAAACAGATCCTAGGGTGTACAGGAAACATTGTATGAATCCAAACAGATCCTAGGGTGTAGAGGAAACATTGTATGAATCCAAACAGATCCTAGGGTGTAGAGGAAACATTGTATGAATCCAAACAGATCCTAGGATGTAGAGGAAACATTATATGAATCCAAACAGATCCTAGGGTGTAGAGAAAACATTGTATGAATCCAAACAGATCCTAGGGTGTAGAGGAAACATTGTATGAATGCAAACAGATCCTAGGGTGTACAGGAAACATTGTATGAATCCAAACAGATCCTAGGGTGTAGAGGAAACATTGTATGAATCCAAACAGATCCTAGGGTGTACAGGAAACATTGTATGAATCCAAACAGATCCTAGGGTGTAGAGGAAACATTGTATGAATCCAAACAGATCCTAGGGTGTAGAGGATACATTGTATGAATCCAAACAGATCCTAGGGTGTAGAGGAAACATTGTATGAATCCAAACAGATCCTAGGGTGTAGAGGAAACATTGTATGAATCCAAACAGATCCTAGGGTGTACAGGAAACATTGTATGAATCCAAACAGATCCTAGGGTGTAGAGGAAACATTGTATGAATGCAAACAGATCCTTAGGTGTAGAGGAAACATTGTATGAATCCAAACAGATCCTAGGATGTAGAGGAAACATTGTATGAATGCAAACAGATCCTAGGGTGTAGAGGAAACATTGTATGAATCCAAACAGATCCCAGGATGTAGAGGATACATTGTATGAATCCAAACAGATCCTAGGGTGTAGAGGAAACATTGTATGAATCCATACAGATCCTAGGGTGAAGAGGAAACATTGTATGAATCCAAACAGATCCTAGGGTGTACAGGAAACATTGCATGAATCCAAACAGATCCTAGGGTGTAGAGGAAACATTGTATGAATCCAAACAGATCCTAGGGTGTACAGGAAACATTGTATGAATCCAAACAGATCCTAGGATGTAGAGGAAACATTGTATGAATGCAAACAGATCCTAGGATGTAGAGGAAACATTGTATGAATGCAAACAGATCCTAGGGTGTAGAGGAAACATTGTATGAATGCAAACAGATCCTAGGGTGTAGAGGAAACATTGTATGAATGCAAACAGATCCTAGGGTGCAGAGAAAACATTGTATGAATCCATACAGATCCTAGGGTGTAGAGGAAACATTGTATGAATCCAAACAGATCCTAGGGTGTAGAGGAAACATTGTATGAATCCAAACAGATCCTAGGGTGTACAGGAAACATTGTATGAATCCAAACAGATCCTAGGGTGTACAGGAAACATTGTATGAATCCAAACAGATCCTAGGGTGTACAGGAAACATTGTATGAATCCAAACAGATCCTAGGGTGTAGAGGAAACATTGTATGAATCCAAACAGATCCTAGGGTGTAGAGGAAACATTGTATGAATCCAAACAGATCCTAGGGTGCAGAGAAAACATTGTATGAATCCAAACAGATCCTAGGGTGCAGAGGAAACATTGTATGAATCCAAACAGATCCTAGGATGTACAGGAAACATTGTATGAATCCAAACAGATCCTAGGGTGTACAGGAAACATTGTATGAATCCAAACAGATCCTAGGGTGTAGAGGAAACATTGTATGAATCCAAACAGATCCTAGGGTGTAGAGGAAACATTGTATGAATCCAAACAGATCCTAGGGTGTAGAGGAAACATTGTATGAATCCAAACAGATCCTAGGGTGTAGAGGAAACATTGTATGAATCCAAACAGATCCTAGGGTGTACAGGAAACATTGTATGAATCCAAACAGATCCTAGGGTGTAGAGGAAACATTGTATGAATCCAAACAGATCCTAGGGTGTAGAGGAAACATTGTATGAATCCAAACAGATCCTAGGATGTAGAGGAAACATTATATGAATCCAAACAGATCCTAGGGTGTAGAGAAAACATTGTATGAATCCAAACAGATCCTAGGGTGTAGAGGAAACATTATATGAATCCAAACAGATCCTAGGGTGTAGAGGAAACATTGTATGAATCCAAACAGATCCTAGGGTGTACAGGAAACATTGTATGAATCCAAACAGATCCTAGGGTGTACAGGAAACATTGTATGAATCCAAACAGATCCTAGGGTGTACAGGAAACATTGTATGAATCCAAACAGATCCTAGGGTGTAGAGGAAACATTGTATGAATCCAAACAGATCCTAGGGTGTAGAGGAAACATTGTATGAATGCAAACAGATCCTAGGGTGTACAGGAAACATTGTATGAATCCAAACAGATCCTAGGGTGTAGAGGAAACATTGTATGAATCCAAACAGATCCTAGGGTGTACAGGAAACATTGTATGAATCCAAACAGATCCTAGGGTGTAGAGGAAACATTGTATGAATCCAAACAGATCCTAGGGTGTAGAGGATACATTGTATGAATCCAAACAGATCCTAGGGTGTAGAGGAAACATTGTATGAATCCAAACAGATCCTAGGGTGTACAGGAAACATTGTATGAATCCAAACAGATCCTAGGGTGTACAGGAAACATTGTATGAATCCAAACAGATCCTAGGGTGTACAGGAAACATTGCATGAATCCAAACAGATCCTAGGGTGTAGAGGAAACATTGTATGAATCCAAACAGATCCTAGGGTGTAGAGGATACATTGTATGAATCCAAACAGATCCTAGGGTGTAGAGGAAACATTGTATGAATCCAAACAGATCCTAGGGTGTAGAGGAAACATTGTATGAATCCAAACAGATCCTAGGGTGTAGAGGATACATTGTATGAATCCAAACAGATCCTAGGGTGTACAGGAAACATTGTATGAATCCAAACAGATCCTAGGGTGTACAGGAAACATTGTATGAATCCAAACAGATCCTAGGGTGTAGAGGAAACATTGTATGAATCCAAACAGATCCTAGGGTGTACAGGAAACATTGTATGAATCCAAACAGATCCTAGGGAGTAGAGGATACATTGTATGAATCCAAACAGATCCTAGGGTGTAGAGGAAACATTGTATGAATGCAAACAGATCCTAGGGTGTAGAGGAAACATTGTATGAATCCAAACAGATCCTAGGGTGTAGAGGATACATTGTATGAATCCAAACAGATCCTAGGGTGTACAGGAAACATTGTATGAATCCAAACAGATCCTAGGGTGTAGAGGAAACATTGTATGAATGCAAACAGATCCTAGGGTGTACAGGAAACAATGTATGAATGCAAACAGATCCTAGGGTGTACAGGAAACATTGTATGAATCCAAACAGATCCTAGGGTGTACAGGAAACATTGTATGAATGCAAACAGATCCTAGGGTGTAGAGGATACATTGTATGAATCCAAACAGATCCTAGGGTGTACAGGAAACATTGTATGAATCCAAACAGATCCTAGGGTGTAGAGGAAACATTGTATGAATCCAAACAGATCCTAGGGTGTAGAGGATACATTGTATGAATCCAAACAGATCCTAGGGTGTAGAGGAAACATTGTATGAATCCAAACAGATCCAAGGGTGTAGAGGAAACATTGTATGAATCCAAACAGATCCTAGGGTGTACAGGAAACATTGTATGAATCCAAACAGATCCTAGGGTGTAGAGGAAACATTGTATGAATCCAAACAGATCCTAGGGTGTAGAGGAAACATTGTATGAATCCAAACAGATCCTAGGGTGTACAGGAAACATTGTATGAATCCAAACAGATCCTAGGGTGTACAGGAAACATTGTATGAATCCAAACAGATCCTAGGGAGTAGAGGATACATTGTATGAATCCAAACAGATCCTAGGGTGTAGAGGAAACATTGTATGAATCCAAACAGATCCTAGGGTGTAGAGGAAACATTGTATGAATCCAAACAGATCCTAGGGTGTACAGGAAACATTGTATGAATCCAAACAGATCCTAGGGAGTAGAGGATACATTGTATGAATCCAAACAGATCCTAGGGTGTACAGGAAACATTGTATGAATGCAAACAGATCCTAGGGTGTACAGGAAACATTGTATGAATGCAAACAGATCGTAGGGTGTACAGGAAACATTGTATGAATCCAAACAGATCCTAGGGTGTAGAGGATACATTGTATGAATCCAAACAGATCCTAGGGTGTAGAGGAAACATTGTATGAATCCAAACAGATCCTAGGGTGTAGAGGAAACATTGTATGAATCCAAACAGATCCTAGGGTGTAGAGGAAACATTGTATGAATCCAAACAGATCGTAGGGTGTACAGGAAACATTGTATGAATCCAAACAGATCCTAGGGTGTAGAGGATACATTGTATGAATGCAAACAGATCCTAGGGTGTAGAGGAAACATTGTATGAATCCAAACAGATCCTAGGGTGTAGAGGAAACATTGTATGAATCCAAACAGATCCTAGGGTGTACAGGAAACATTGTTTGAATCCAAACAGATCCTAGGGTGTAGAGGAAACATTGTATGAATCCAAACAGATCCTAGGGTGTAGAGGAAACATTGCATGAATCCATACAGATCCTAGGGTGTAGAGGAAACATTGTATGAATCCATACAGATCCTAGGGTGTAGAGGAAACATTGTATGAATCCATACAGATCCTAGGGTGTAGAGGAAACATTGTATGAATCCAAACAGATCCTAGGGTGTAGAGGAAACATTGTATGAATCCAAACAGATCCTAGGATGTAGAGGAAACATTGTATGAATCCAAACAGATCCTAGGGTGTAGAGGAAACATTGTATGAATCCAAACAGATCCTAGGGTAAAGAGGAAACATTGTATGAATCCAAACAGATCCTAGGGTGTAAAGGAAACATTGTATGAATCCAAACAGATCCTAGGGTGTAGAGGAAACATTGTATGAATCCAAACAGATTCTAAGGTGTAGAGGAAACATTGTAGGAATCAAAACAGATCCTAGGGTGTACAGGAAACATTGTATGAATCCAAACAGATCCTAGGGTGTACAGGAAACATTGTATGAATCCATACAGATCCTAGGGTGTAGAGGAAACATTGTATGAATCCAAACAGATCCTAGGGTGTAGAGGAAACATTGTATTAATCCAAACAGATCCTAGGGTGTACAGGAAACATTGTATGAATCCAAACAGATCCTAGGGTGTAGAGGATACATTGTGAATCCATACAGATCCTAGGGTGTAGAGGAAATATTGTTTGAATCCAAACAGATCCTAGGGTGTAGAGGAAACAATGTATGAATCCAAACAGATCCTAGGGTGTAGAGGAAACATTGTATGAATCCAAACAGATCCTAGGGTGTAGAGGAAACATTGTATGAATTCAAACAGATCCTAGGGTGTAGAGGAAACATTGTATGAATCCAAACAGATCTTAGGGTGTAGAGGAAACATTGTATGAATCCAAACAGATCCTAGGGTGTAGAGGAAACATTGTATGAATCCAAACAGATCCTAGGGTGTAGAGGAAACATTGTATGAATCCAAACAGATCCTAGGGTTTACAGGAAAAATTGTATGAATCCAAACAGATCCTAGGGTGTAGAGGAAACATTGTATGAATCCATACAGATCCTAGGGTGTAGAGGAAACATTGTATGAATCCAAACAGATCCTAGGGTGTAGTGGAAACATTGTATGAATCCATACAGATCCTAGGGTGTAGAGGAAACATTGTATGAATCCATACAGATCCTAGGGTGTAGAGGAAACATTGTATGAATCCAAACAGATCCTAGGGTGTAGTGGAAACATTGTATGAATCCATACAGATCCTAGGGTGTAGAGGAAACATTGTATGAATGCAAACAGATCCTAGGGTGTACAGGAAACATTGTATGAATCCATACAGATCCTAGGGTGTAGTGGAAACATTGTATGAATCCATACAGATCCTAGGGTGTAGTGGAAACATTGTATGAATCCAAACAGATCCTAGGGTGTACAGGAAACATTGTATGAATCCAAACAGATCATAGGGTGTAGAGGAAACATTGTATGAATGCAAACAGATCCTAGGGTGTAGAGGAAACATTGTATGAATCCATACAGATCCTAGGGTGTAGAGGATACATTGTATGAATCCAAACAGATCCTAGGGTGTAGAGGAAACATTGTATGAATCCATACAGATCCTAGGGTGTAGAGGAAACATTGTATGAATCCATACAGATCCTAGGGTGTACAGGAAACATTGTATGAATCCATACAGATCCTAGGGTGTAGAGGAAACATTGTATGAATCCAAACAGATCCTATTGTGTACAGGAAACATTGTATGAATCCAAACAGATCCTAGGGTGTAGAGGAAACATTGTATGAATCCAAACAGATCCTAGGGTGTAGAGGATACATTGTATGAATCCAAACAGATCCTAGGGTGTACAGGAAACATTGTATGAATCCAAACAGATCCTAGGGTGTAGAGGATACATTGTATGAATCCAAACAGATCCTAGGGTGTACAGGAAACATTGTATGAATCCAAACAGATCCTAGGGTGTAGAGGAATCATTGTATGAATCCAAACAGATCCTAGGGTGTAGAGGAAACATTGTATGAATCCATACAGATCCTAGGGTGTAGAGGAAACATTGTATGAATCCAAACAGATCATAGGGTGTAGAGGAAACATTGTATGAATCCAAACAGATCCTAGGGTGTAGAGGAAACATTGTGAATCCATACAGATCCTAGGGTGTAGATGAAACATTGTATGAATCCAAACAGATCCTAGGGTGTACAGGAAACATTGTATGAATCCAAACAGATCCTAGGGTGTAGAGGAAACATTGTATGAATCCAAACAGATCCTAGGGTGTAGTGGAAACATTGTATGAATCCAAACAGATCCTAGGATGTAGAGGAAACATTGTATGAATCCAAACAGATCCTAGGGTGTAGTGGAAACATTGTATGAATCCAAACAGATCCTAGGGTGTAGAGGAAACATTGTATGAATCCAAACAGATCCTAGGGTTTACAGGAAAAATTGTATTAATCCAAACAGATCCTAGGGTGTAGAGGATACATTGTGAATCCATACAGATCCTAGGGTGTACAGGAAACATTGTATGAATGCAAACAGATCCTAGGGTGTACAGGAAACATTGTATGAATCCAAACAGATCCTAGGGTGTAGAGGAAACAATGTATGAATCCATACTGATCCTAGGATGTACAGGAAACATTGTATGAATCCATACTGATCCTAGGATGTAGAGGAAACATTGTATGAATCCATACTGATCCTAGGATGTAGAGGAAACATTGTATGAATCCATACAGATCCTAGGATGTAGAGGAAACATTGTATGAATGCAAACAGATCCTAGGGTGTAGAGGATACATTGTGAATCCAAACAGATCCTAGGGTGTAGAGGATACATTGTATGAATCCAAACAGATCCTAGGGTGTACAGGAAACATTGTATGAATCCAAACAGATCCTAGGGTGTAGAGGAAACATTGTATGAATGCAAACAGATCCTAGGGTGTACAGGAAACATTGTATGAATGCAAACAGATCCTAGGGTGTACAGGAAACATTGTATGAATCCAAACAGATCCTAGGGTGTACAGGAAACATTGTATGAATGCAAACAGATCCTAGGGTGTAGAGGATACATTGTATGAATCCAAACAGATCCTAGGGTGTACAGGAAACATTGTATGAATCCAAACAGATCCTAGGGTGTAGAGGAAACATTGTATGAATCCAAACAGATCCTAGGGTGTAGAGGATACATTGTATGAATCCAAACAGATCCTAGGGTGTAGAGGAAACATTGTATGAATCCAAACAGATCCAAGGGTGTAGAGGAAACATTGTATGAATCCAAACAGATCCTAGGGTGTACAGGAAACATTGTATGAATCCAAACAGATCCTAGGGTGTAGAGGAAACATTGTATGAATCCAAACAGATCCTAGGGTGTAGAGGAAACATTGTATGAATCCAAACAGATCCTAGGGTGTACAGGAAACATTGTATGAATCCAAACAGATCCTAGGGTGTACAGGAAACATTGTATGAATCCAAACAGATCCTAGGGAGTAGAGGATACATTGTATGAATCCAAACAGATCCTAGGGTGTAGAGGAAACATTGTATGAATCCAAACAGATCCTAGGGTGTAGAGGAAACATTGTATGAATCCAAACAGATCCTAGGGTGTACAGGAAACATTGTATGAATCCAAACAGATCCTAGGGAGTAGAGGATACATTGTATGAATCCAAACAGATCCTAGGGTGTACAGGAAACATTGTATCAATGCAAACAGATCCTAGGGTGTACAGGAAACATTGTATGAATGCAAACAGATCCTAGGGAGTAGAGGATACATTGTATGAATCCAAACAGATCCTAGGGTGTACAGGAAACATTGTATGAATCCAAACAGATCGTAGGGTGTACAGGAAACATTGTATGAATCCAAACAGATCCTAGGGTGTAGAGGATACATTGTATGAATCCAAACAGATCCTAGGGTGTACAGGAAACATTGTATGAATCCAAACAGATCCTAGGGTGTAGAGGAAACATTGTATGAATCCAAACAGATCCTAGGGTGTAGAGGAAACATTGTATGAATCCAAACAGATCGTAGGGTGTACAGAAAACATTGTATGAATCCAAACAGATCCTAGGGTGTAGAGGATACATTGTATGAATGCAAACAGATCCTAGGGTGTAGAGGAAACATTGTATGAATCCAAACAGATCCTAGGGTGTAGAGGAAACATTGTATGAATCCAAACAGATCCTAGGGTGTAGAGGAAACATTGTATGAATCCAAACAGATCCTAGGGTGTAGAGGAAACATTGTATGAATCCAAACAGATCCTAGGGTGTAGAGGAAACATTGCATGAATCCATACAGATCCTAGGGTGTAGAGGAAACATTGTATGAATCCATACAGATCCTAGGGTGTAGAGGAAACATTGTATGAATCCATACAGATCCTAGGGTGTAGAGGAAACATTGTATGAATCCAAACAGATCCTAGGGTGTAGAGGAAACATTGTATGAATCCAAACAGATCCTAGGATGTAGAGGAAACATTGTATGAATCCAAACAGATCCTAGGGTGTAGAGGAAACATTGTATGAATCCAAACAGATCCTAGGGTAAAGAGGAAACATTGTATGAATCCAAACAGATCCTAGGGTGTAAAGGAAACATTGTATGAATCCAAACAGATCCTAGGGTGTAGAGGAAACATTGTATGAATCCAAACAGATTCTAAGGTGTAGAGGAAACATTGTAGGAATCAAAACAGATCCTAGGGTGTACAGGAAACATTGTATGAATCCAAACAGATCCTAGGGTGTACAGGAAACATTGTATGAATCCATACAGATCCTAGGGTGTAGAGGAAACATTGTATGAATCCAAACAGATCCTAGGGTGTAGAGGAAACATTGTATTAATCCAAACAGATCCTAGGGTGTACAGGAAACATTGTATGAATCCAAACAGATCCTAGGGTGTAGAGGATACATTGTGAATCCATACAGATCCTAGGGTGTAGAGGAAATATTGTTTGAATCCAAACAGATCCTAGGGTGTAGAGGAAACAATGTATGAATCCAAACAGATCCTAGGGTGTAGAGGAAACATTGTATGAATCCAAACAGATCCTAGGGTGTAGAGGAAACATTGTATGAATTCAAACAGATCCTAGGGTGTAGAGGAAACATTGTATGAATCCAAACAGATCTTAGGGTGTAGAGGAAACATTGTATGAATCCAAACAGATCCTAGGGTGTAGAGGAAACATTGTATGAATCCAAACAGATCCTAGGGTGTAGAGGAAACATTGTATGAATCCAAACAGATCCTAGGGTTTACAGGAAAAATTGTATGAATCCAAACAGATCCTAGGGTGTAGAGGAAACATTGTATGAATCCATACAGATCCTAGGGTGTAGAGGAAACATTGTATGAATCCAAACAGATCCTAGGGTGTAGTGGAAACATTGTATGAATCCATACAGATCCTAGGGTGTAGAGGAAACATTGTATGAATCCATACAGATCCTAGGGTGTAGAGGAAACATTGTATGAATCCAAACAGATCTTAGGGTGTAGTGGAAACATTGTATGAATCCATACAGATCCTAGGGTGTAGAGGAAACATTGTATGAATGCAAACAGATCCTAGGGTGTACAGGAAACATTGTATGAATCCATACAGATCCTAGGGTGTAGTGGAAACATTGTATGAATCCATACAGATCCTAGGGTGTAGTGGAAACATTGTATGAATCCAAACAGATCCTAGGGTGTAGAGGAAACATTGTATGAATCCAAACAGATCATAGGGTGTAGAGGAAACATTGTATGAATGCAAACAGATCCTAGGGTGTAGAGGAAACATTGTATGAATCCATACAGATCCTAGGGTGTAGAGGATACATTGTATGAATCCAAACAGATCCTAGGGTGTAGAGGAAACATTGTATGAATCCATACAGATCCTAGGGTGTAGAGGAAACATTGTATGAATCCATACAGATCCTAGGGTGTACAGGAAACATTGTATGAATCCATACAGATCCTAGGGTGTAGAGGAAACATTGTATGAATCCAAACAGATCCTAGGGTGTACAGGAAACATTGTATGAATCCAAACAGATCCTAGGGTGTAGAGGAAACATTGTATGAATCCAAACAGATCCTAGGGTGTAGAGGATACATTGTATGAATCCAAACAGATCCTAGGGTGTACAGGAAACATTGTATGAATCCAAACAGATCCTAGGGTGTAGAGGAAACATTGTATGAATCCAAACAGATCCTAGGGTGTAGAGGAAACATTGTATGAATCCATACAGATCCTAGGGTGTAGAGGAAACATTGTATGAATCCAAACAGATCGTAGGGTGTAGAGGAAACATTGTATGAATCCAAACAGATCCTAGGGTGTAGAGGAAACATTGTGAATCCATACAGATCCTAGGGTGTAGATGAAACATTGTATGAATCCAAACAGATCCTAGGGTGTACAGGAAACATTGTATGAATCCAAACAGATCCTAGGGTGTAGAGGAAACATTGTATGAATCCAAACAGATCCTAGGGTGTAGTGGAAACATTGTATGAATCCAAACAGATCCTAGGATGTAGAGGAAACATTGTATGAATCCAAACAGATCCTAGGGTGTAGTGGAAACATTGTATGAATCCAAACAGATCCTAGGGTGTACAGGAAAAATTGTATGAATCCAAACAGATCCTAGGGTGTAGAGGATACATTGTGAATCCATACAGATCCTAGGGTGTAGAGGAAACATTGTATGAATCCAAACAGATCCTAGGGTGTACAGGAAACATTGCATGAATCCAAACAGATCCTAGGATGTAGAGGATACATTGTGAATCCATACAGATCCTAGGGTGTAGAGGATACATTGTGAATCCATACAGATCCTAGGGTGTAGAGGATACATTGTGAATCCATACAGATCCTAGGGTGTACAGGAAACATTGTATGAATGCAAACAGATCCTAGGGTGTACAGGAAACATTGTATGAATCCAAACAGATCCTAGGGTGTAGAGGAAACATTGTATGAATCCATACTGATCCTAGGATGTACAGGAAACATTGTATGAATCCATACTGATCCTAGGATGTAGAGGAAACATTGTATGAATCCATACTGATCCTAGGATGTAGAGGAAACATTGTATGAATCCATACAGATCCTAGGATGTAGAGGAAACATTGTATGAATGCAAACAGATCCTAGGGTGTAGAGGATACATTGTGAATCCAGACAGATCCTAGGGTGTACAGGAAACATTGTATTAATCCAAACAGATCCTAGGGTGTAGAAGAAACATTGTATGAATCAATACAGATCCTAGGGTGTAGAGGAAACATTGTATGAATCCATACAGATCCTAGGATGTAGAGGAAACATTGTATGAATGCAAACAGATCCTAGGGTGTAGAGGATACATTGTGAATCCAGACAGATCCTAGGGTGTACAGGAAACATTGTATGAATCCAAACAGATCCTAGGGTGTAGAGGATACATTGTGAATCCAAACAGATCCTAGGGTGTAGTGGAAACATTGTATGAATCCAAACAGATCCTAGGGTGTACAGGAAACATTGTATGAATCCAAACAGATCCTAGGGTGTAGAGGATACATTGTGAATCCATACAGAACCTAGGATGTAGAGGATACATTGTATGAATCCAAACAGATCCTAGGGTGTAGAGGAAACATTGTGAATCCATACTGATCCTAGAGTGTAGAGGAAACATTGTGAATCCATACTGATCCTAGGATGTAGAGGAAACATTGTATGAATCCAAACAGATCCTAGGGTGTAGAGGAAACATTGTGAATCCATACTGATCCTAGAGTGTAGAGGAAACATTGTGAATCCATACTGATCCTAGGATGTAGAGGAAACATTGTATGAATCCAAACAGATCCTAGGGTGTAGAGGAAACATTGTATGAATCCAAACAGATCCTAGGATGTAGAGGAAACATTGTATGAATCCAAACAGATCCTAGGGTGTAGAGGAAACATTGTATGAATCCAAACAGATCCTAGGGAGTAGAGGAAACATTGTATGAATCCAAACAGATCCTAGGATGTAGAGGATACATGGTATGAATCCAAACAGATCCTAGGATGTAGAGGATACATGGTATGAATCCAAACAGATCCTAGGGTGTAGAGGAAACATTGTATGAATCCAAACAGATCCTAGGGTGTAGAGGAAACATTGTATGAATCCAAACAGATCCTAGGGTGTAGAGGATACATTGTATGAATCCAAACAGATCCTAGGGTGTAGAGGAAACATTGTATGAATCCAAACAGATCCTAGGGTGTAGAGGATACATTGTATGAATCCAAACAGATCCTAGGGTGTAGAGGAAACATTGTATGAATCCAAACAGATCCTAGGGTGTAGTGGAAACATTGTGAATCCATACAGATCCTAGGGTGTAGAGGAAACATTGTATGAATCCAAACAGATCCTAGGGTGTAGAGGAAACATTGTATGAATCCAAACAGATCCTAGGGTGTAGAGGATACATTGTATGAATCCAAACAGATCCTAGGGTGTAGAGGATACATTGTATGAATCCAAACAGATCCTAGGGTGTAGAGGAAACATTGTATGAATCCAAACAGATCCTAGGGTATAGAGGATACATTGTATGAATCCAAACAGATCCTAGGGTGTAGAGGAAACATTGTATGAATGCAAACAGATCCTAGGGTGTAGAGGAAACATTGTATGAATCCAAACAGATCCTAGGGTGTAGAGGATACATTGTGAATCCATACAGATCCTAGAGTGTAGAGGAAACATTGTATTAATAGTTTAGTAGTTTTCCCTTACATCAACACCAAACAATCAAGGGAAACTGAATGAATTCATTTTATGTCATTGAAAGGTGAACAAAGTAAAAGTGATTGGAGTGGGATTCAAACCTGTGATGCTGTACCAGCGCTCTACCAAGTGATGTATCCAGCCCTACATTGGTGTTGTCCCAAATTATCTTTGGTTGATTGCCAGTCAGAAACATGAACAAAAATAATTAACAATTTGGGACCATGCCAACATAGGGCTGGATAGCTCAGTTGGTACAGGAACTGGTTAGTATCCCAGGTTTGAATCATGCTCCAGTCAATTTGTCTTTATTCACTTTTTAATGACTTAAAATTAATCCAGCCAGTTTGTTATTTGGTGTTTATGCATTGTTATGAGAGGGGCTATTTAAAGGTAGTATCATACTTTGGTAAGAAACCAAAACAGAAATGTTCACAGATTTACGTATAACTTACAGGGTATGAAGATGGTGCTGGTAGAAACATACCGTTAACATTATTCCGCCTGAAATGTTGTATTTATCCAGAAATTAGTCAAACAACGATTTTAGATCTTTTAAAAGATCAAAAATAAAAGAGAAAAGACTTAAGAAATACTGTGGCAGTTTTCACATGATTTTCTTAAAAAGTGGGTACCGTATGGGACTGAAATTTTCACAGATGACTTGACTGTGACTGTATCTTCCTTGATATTTTTGCCCATGAATCTGTACTTCTTTGACAAAAACCAAAGTATGATACTACCTTTAAAGTGCAGATGTGTACAACAAGAAAATACTAATACATGTTGAACTCAATATCTGATGCCTACATGTTTGAAAATGTCCTGTCTAGCTCTTCATAATGGTACTATTGCATGGAATATTGGGGTTTTGTGAAACTGTACGATGTTGCTTACTTTTGCTGTGTGTGAACTGGCCAAATAAAAAAGAAAAACTATTAGTATCTCAAACATTTGGAATTTAGGGATTTTAATTTATACGAAGATTGTACCCTTCCAATCATAGGAGTAATACATTCCAGATACTGTTACTAAATGTTTAAATAATTTCTGTTTCTGTTCATTGTCTTGTTCTTCCAGGCCGAATTGCAGCATCAAATCTGCAGAATCCTGCTTACATTGCTGCTTATTCAAAAAAAGAAACAGATCATCATGCCGATCCACAGTGAGAGACAGGTGTCCATGATACAACCTGTTGCTCTGGCTTCACTCATCCTGTGCATGCTTGTTTGTATGACATCAGCAGACGCAGTGACAGAGTGGCAAGGAGATCTCTCAGTCTATGAGTTGGCCAGCTTTGTCAATCCTGATGTCCTTGATCCAACAGAAAACCGTCGATCAATTCTGAACCACTTTGCTTTGACTGATGATAATGTGTATGTTAGAGGTGTCAATTGGTTGTATAGATTAGATGGTCAGTTGAATCTGATTCAGAATATTACAACCTGTAAGCTTGATAATCAAGAAAATATAAGAGCATGTCGCCTCAACTCAAACCACAACAAGATACTTGTGGTTGACCTTGACCGGAACCGGTTGATCACATGTGGCAGCGAGTACAGTGGAGTATGTCAATTTCGAAACGTAAACAACATTGCTGATGTTACTGGCATGTCAGACGAAAAGGTTGCAGGTTATGGAGAGGCAACTACAGAGAGCTTGATTGCACCGAATCAGGGCACTAATAACTTGTATGTAGCTGTATCATACGTTAATAGGGATGATTATAGAATGATTCCACCTTTATCAAGAAGATCACTGGAAAAACAATTAACAGTTAGGAATGAGGACATGGTTGTATTCTTTGAAACATCTGATGTCACTCCAGTCATAAAATATGTTGAAGCATTTTCTTATGATGGATTCACATACTTTGTTGCAACTCAACCTGAAGGTTCAGGGTATGTTTCCAAGATACACAGAGTCTGCCATGAGTACATTAACCTCGATACTTATACGGAGATGACCATAGAGTGCCGTAGAGATGGTAGTGTGTACAGTTTGGTACAAGCTGCTCATTTAGGACCAGCAGGCCATGATCTTGCTACATCATTAGGTTTGAATGCTGATGACATGCTACTATATGCTGTGTTTGCCAAGAACCAAGGAGCTACAGGGAGCAGTGATGTACCTATGAATGAGTCAGCATTGTGTGTGTACAAGATGACAGATATCTTAGATGCCTTTAAAGAAGCAGTCAGAGGCTGTATACAGGACAACGCATACTCTGCATCATATTTGGATGGGTCTTCCTGTTCCATGTATTCATCGGTAAGTTGATAAAGGTATGAATACACAGTTTAGAACTAGCTGGTGGACAGTGATCATGTCATATCAGTCATGTCATGTCATGTCATGTCATGACCCTCCTGTATACAGGAGGGTTACGCATACTCATGCATTTTTGATAGTTGTTTCTGCAACTCATTTGATAGGGTAAGATATTAAGTAATGATGATAATCATCAAATGACCACAAGGGAAACTGACTGAATTTTTAAGTCGTTGAAAGGTGAACAAAGAAAAATTTACTGGAGTGGGATTCGAACCGGCGACCTCCTGAATACCGTACATGCGCTCTACCAACTGAGCCATCCAGCCCTATACGTTGGTGGTGTCCCCCAATAGTCAATTATCTTATGGCACTCAGAAGCCATAAAACCATGAACACATGAGGAACTACCTTTAATCAATAATTTGTACTTCTTTATCAATGATTTATGAAAAATGAGGTTAGATTTATAAATCAGATAATTATGCTCTACTCCAAAAGTTCATTCATTTATTTTCATCAAAGGTCAAATGTCGGTTATAATTTCCGTTTCCACCGTACAGTTGTTGGAAGATGTTTCGTGGTGCATGGTGGTATGTACATTTACACATAAGCATAAGGAGACACGACACCCGAGGCAATGCCGACAACAATCAAATCGATCCATTGCACAAATTGAACCGTAAACATATTTACTATAATTCACAATGGAATTTTGGGGTTTTTTTATGAAAGGTTATGGAACATGATAAATGGACATGTAGGATCTCACTGCAGGCGAATGACGCATTAATTGCATTCATTTCATTTAAATGTACCTTCCCATGCCGCATAATAGCCCAAATTAAAGTCATGCGTTCCAAAATGATCATCTCGATATGAAAATACTTGTATTTTTGTTTGAACAGTATACAGTGTTACATTGTGAACAATATACTGGCCTACTGGATAAAAATATCTCTGTGCGCATGTGCACATTATAATGAAAAGAAAATATTGGATGGGTATGGATATCCTGTATTGCTCTTCAGAAATTAATATGCAAAGTAAGCATATTACATGTAGTTTCTTTAGTTATCAGATATAAGTTACTACAGATTGATGCCTGATCATTTTAATAACCAAGTTGTTAGCCGAGAGATACTATACTAGGCATATAATAGTGTATTTCACACGATAAAAGGACAGACACTGCCTACCTGACCCATTTTATATGCACAGATACTGTTTCCTATTGCAAAACAATTTTGTTTGTGAATGCTCACAGAGAATGCCGTGACAAAAGTTTGATTCATCACTAAAACAGTATGCCTCAGCTATTGACCAAACTGTTAAACCAAAATAGATGTTGATGATTTTGAGAAATGCTATGGCAGGTCAAACTCACTGTTAATAATTCACTTGTGGCCGTTCAGGTAGGAATTTTATTGAACGGGACACTTTTGTCCCAGCCATCAGGCATGTAAACACCATTACAAACCAACGTTCAGACCAACGTCTCCCATCTTTCAGCATCTTTTCGAACCCTTCCAATACAAGTACACACTAGGGACGGGTAACAAGAAGTTGGAGAGGAGTTACATTTCATTCCTCGAAATTGTTTATATCGTTCCCTCAACATGATTTGGTTGCATCGAAATTATTTTCTTTCATTGAGAAGTATAAATAAATAAATGTTTATCTGAATCTGATGTAATGAAATAATGTCTCGAGGGAACAAAATAGTATTTCAGGGAAAAGAAATTATTCTACAAATGGTTTTTACCCCCTCTCCAACTTTTTTCTTTGCCTTTTCTCTCAAAGTCCTGTCACACTTAGCCGAACAGACTCCCCTGAGCGATAATGGAGCACAAATGGGTCGATTTTGGGGGACTAATTTTGTTTAACCGTGCCGGTCTCGAACACGGGCCGCCAGAGGTGAAAGTCGAGGAAAAAACCGCTATGTCACTTGTCTCCCCGGAGCACCTTATTCCTTGAGTTAGTTGGGAATGGGAGTTCTCCTTCAATGGAAGGTCAAAGGACAGTGCCTATAAGTGTCATGATTATATTGATACATTATTTTAAGTATAGCTCTGTTGTTCTTATTTCTTGCAAGTCATTTTATGTCATATTATTATATACATTTAGTCTTATTATGCACGGTTAAGGCTGTTTATGCCGGGGGCGTTTATTGCCCAACTTCATGATAAGGCTTTGGGAATTCTGTGCTCTTAATAAGTGCTCTTAGATTTTGTACCTACTGGGCCCATGGTGCCTAGAGGGTCGGGCTTGGGATGAATATGAATGCTACATGGTGACCAGTTGCCCCAAATGGGCGCAGCCAATCTGCCTGACAGAGGCATTCTGTCACAAACCTTTTTGATTTTGTTTGATTGGTAGGTACAGCCAGACAGTTTTCTGTGTGATCCTGTTGCTGATGGTTTAACTCTGCTGTATCGCTATGCTAAAGGCATCACTCCATTGCCCTCTACAGCTGTACTAGAAGTACCAGGTAAATATCAATGTAATTTGAGCATTCTGCAAACCTTTCTTGTAATATGAATGTACATATCATCTTTCATGTGATATATTGTGGTCTAGTACATTAATTTACTGTGATTGAATTTACATATTCTATCTGCAGACATCCTGCTGTCATCAATGATCACAAGCATTGAGGTTAACCACACTGTGGCATTCATTGGCACTTCATCAGGACAGCTCTTGAAGGTGAGAATAAGATTTAATATGTTGATGAGACGCATCATTGTATATCATAGATGATACGATTAGAGCATTGCTGAAATATTGCGACAGTCATGAAGATTGATCATAAGCTGGTATACAACAGACGGAAGGTTGAGTACAAGTAGAAATATGTCACATAAGAAATAATGATAACTTCATCAGTGGCTAACGATGTACATGATACAATGGAGAACGGTGGAGATATGATTACATATCTATTACACTCTGTGTGTTTAATTGATTACCTGCTTATTACCCTAAGTAGGCTTGCTATTGCAAACACATGCTGGGTTTTTTGTGTCGATGATTAATTGATGTGAGTTTCTACAACCAGCGGCAGATCTGTGATGGATAAATTCATTGAAGATTTCCTTTCCCAGTCGTCCAAAATGTGAGACACCCCAAACAAAACCATTTCTTTATTTTCGATGACAGGAAACAGTCGTTTCTGTTTCTGCACTTACCCTGAGGCGATGTACTCTGTTTGCTTAAGTAACAAATGGAGGTTATTTGGTTGACACAATTTAAGTTTCTGTGTTGTTTTCACAGGTTCACATTGAAAGTTCCACATCAGGCAGAGTGTATGAGAAAGTATCTCTTGATACCAGTCCTGTCCTTAGAGATATCCAGATCGACAATACTACAAGAATCATGCATGTACTCACTGAACAAAAGGTACACAATGTTAAAACCAATAGCAAATATTTGTGGCAGTATAGTCTTATAAATCCTCTATACACATAAATAGAATTACTCTTCCATCGGTGTCTTACTCACTCTCCAAAGAATCTCCCTGGCAGAGTGGTTGGAGTGTCGACAATAAATGAACCCTCTCATCCTAGCAAGTGGATTATTCCTAACTGTCAAGCACACAGAAAGAGACAGTTGTCACTGAGACAATTGCATATCTTGTGTAGGGCTAGGATGTGGCATGTGTGAGATTTTGATCTATATGCATGGTGGGAAAGGATAAGCCAATCTTGACATGGAGTACGTGCTTGACTTGGCGATGCCGGATTCATGTTCCGTGGTCGGCCATCAGTCATCCTCGTCGAGCATCGAGCTCCATCCGTCGACAAATCTTCCTTGTTCAGCAAAACGATTTGATGTGAACACCATGTATACTCTTTCTGGAGTGTGTGTGTTTCTTAAACGAATCGGAGGGTTTCAAAACGACGTCTCACTTAGCATGATCTGTTCGTCCTGAAAAAAAAAACCTAGCCAAATGTTGTCCTTCCAAGGTGTGGTGGGCAAACATGAGGCTCACGTGGAATGTTTGACCGGGTTGTGCATGCTAGCACATTACATTTTGCAAACCATGTTTTGTTCAACCCTAATTCTGAATCAGAAGGGTTACATACATTACAAGGAAAGAAGTTGTGATGATTTTATTGTGAAAGCAGTTGTGTCCAGATGCGGGACAATTATGACACATGGCCAAAATGTTACTTTTCTATCCAAATGTATTGGAAAAACCAGATGTGATTTATCTGCTCTAAATTTAAATACTTTTGATGCATATCATTCATCTTCTCAAATCACCAGTTGATCAAGATGCGTGTTGAGAATTCCAATCAATATACAACATGTGAGACATGTATTGGTACAGATGCAGGAATGGATGGAGACCCATACTGTGGATGGTGTACTCTGGAGAGAATGTAAGTAGCTAGGTGTTGGTACTGCTGTCTGGTTTGATATATTAGTTTGTTTTATGTGAGATGTGTATTGGTATGGATGCAGGGATGGATGGAGACCCATACTGTGGATGGTGTACTCTAGAGAGAATGTAAGTAGCTAGGTGTTGCTACTGCTGTCTGGTTTGATCTATTAGTTTGCTTTATGTGAGATGTGTATTGGTATGGATGCAGGGATGGATGGAGACCTGCAGTCGATTTCACGAAACTTTACGCAGTTGCGTAAGTCCACTTACGCCACAAATTTCGTGGCGTAAGTGGACTTACGCAACTGCGTAAAGTTTCGTGAAATCGGGCACCATACTGTAGATGGTGTACTCTGGAGAGAATGTAAGTAGCTTGGTGTTGCTACTGCTGTCTGGTTTGATCTATTAGTTTGATCCCTGGGAGAACCGAAATCTCCAGTCAAACATCAGAGTGAAACTAAATAGAAGAAAGGAAGAAGAGTTATTAGAGGAATGCGTGGCGTTACATCGGCCTATATCGCCGGATGCAAAGTATTTGACATTATTTATTTCATTTACTGTGATTGTTCATAGGTGCACAGGATATTCTGAGTGTCGCTACCCTGATGTCTCTACACGTTGGTTGGCCTACAATGCTGCACAGTGTATTGAGATTACCACCAGTGCTCTATATAACAGCCTGCCTATCACTGTTACACAACAACAGGTGTGGAATGAGATCTGTCTTGCTTAGCTTAAAACATACCGTACAAGAGATGCATTAGGAACAAATAGATCTTTGGCTAATAATTACATCCTGTCTCTGTTCTCCATCTTTTCCTCATTTTTCTTCGTTTATTTTTGAATCTTCAGATAACTGTAACAGTCCAGCAGTTGCCTGATCTAGCAGTAGGCAAGAGCTATGAATGTCACTTTGGTGAATATGCAGCTCCAGCAGCTAAGACTGGAGATATGCTTCAATGTATCTCACCTCCATCAGGTGGCATACCACCCATTCAACAAGGAGGTAAGCTGTTGGAGGCATGATGAAAATATTAATCATTAAGCAAGTTTTATTATACCAAAACTGGCCTCTTCATAATAATAGCCCTTGGTGGCACTATATATTAGGTGTTATCACCAGGTGTTAATTCCTATAGTTGTACATTTTGTTTCACATGTATGCAGATGATGCAGTAACTGTTACTCTGAGTGTGTACTCCATTGAAACTTCTGTTGAGTTCATCGATACAAAGTTTCATTTCTACAATTGTTCAACACATACTTCGTGAGTACATGTATTTCATTCATTGAAGCACTACATGTAAACATTCCAACATCAAGGAATGAGCAATTTGTTTTTAACAATTTGAAATGAACAGCAGGACTATCTGAACACAAAAGACAGTATTCATGCAAAGACTGCTTCAATAACGAATTGAGTGACTCGATGTTATATTGGAATCCGTTTAAACTAGCATTCATTTGAAAACGTGAATGTGTTTTTGCTGACATTGGACGGAAAACCAATACGAAAACCTGTCAGTACTTAAGTGTATCAACTTAAAAACTAGTTTTGTAAAGTTTCAGAAGACATGAAGATTTCATCATAATTTTTAAACACCGATTCCTCAATTGTTGTTTTGTTTGATCTGTTTTCATTAGTTGTGTATCCTGTGTGGGTAGTCACTGGGCCTGTGATTGGTGTGTGTTTGACAACAGATGTACTCATCAGAGCTCCACTTGTTCAGGACAAAATGAAATCATTGTAATTGGAGAGAATGTGAGTTCCAGTATTTTGACGCTCATTTCAAGTTTCTGCAAAACAAAGTTGTTTTCTGATAATCTGAAAGTAAACTAAATTGAGCGAAATTATCAAAAAATGGTGGATGTAGAAGATTTAATTTCAAATGGCTAATGCATTTACCAGCCAGCAATTGTCCGTATGTATGTAACATGAAAGAATGAGAAATTGGGTGTTGTCAATAACCGCCGTGGATTGTTGATGTCCATCAACTAAACGAAGACCAAAAATGTCAAAAGAGCATTGTACAAAAAAAGTAATTTATTTGGCTAGGACTGGTTCTCAATTGACTAGTATTGACGCTTTTTACTTCTAATGGATACACGCATTTGATATTCACAAGTTGAGGTATTACCTGCATAGATTATTCCCATGAAATGTGTATACTTAGTACAGCGTTTATAGCTTGTCTAGTGTTACAATTAGTGACACGAGTTGTCGGTCATTACAATATAGAAATACAAACGATTGTTTTGTATATATTTGATAGAGTCCAGACATCATGGCTGCACGAGGCACAGATTATTGCCCTCAGCTTGGAGACAACAGTGATGTTTACATATTTCCAAATGCCATCGGCAGAAGCATAAATGTCAAAACAACCAATCTACCCGACACATCTCTGGTAAGCAAATATATATGCAAAAGACGGTAATAGGCACGTTCTCACACACCAAAAAAGCGCGACTATTTGGGTCGCGATTTGCAGCGCGACCCAAATAGTCGAGCTTATTTGTGTGGGAACACAAATAATCGCGATTTGGAGCGCCCTCCAAATCGCACTAGTAGTGCGTCTTTTTGCAAATAGTCGCGATTATTTGCTGTGTGAACGGTGCACCAAAAAACCCGGTTTTTTATATCCCATCAAGCAAGGCGGGCGCGGGACCTTATCGAAGATAGCTTGTTTTCGGCGCTGCGCGTGCGCGCGCAAAGGACGCGGGTAATTTTGAGTTTTAAGGCGCCTTTCCATATGTGCGTTTTTTCATCCGGTGCGTATACGCTGCGTGTACGTTGCGTGTGCGTTAAAATTGCCCATTGAAAAGACACACGCGACCTTTTCAAACGCACGCGCACATATGGAAAGGGTCGCTTGTTTTTTTATAATGATCAATTTTTTTGCAACGCGACGGACACGCAACGTATACGCAGCGGATGAAAAAACGCGCATATGGAAAGGCGCCTTACAGTTTTACCAAACGCGTTGACTCGCGTTGACACTCGTATAACTTAAATTGTCTTTTTTCCTAGAAGAAAGCCTTGCTTGGAGTTGTTATACATAACGATGCTGCACAACAGTCCATGGAATGTTACTGTTGAGCAGTGGCGTCACCAGACTTTTGAGTCTGGGGGGGGGGGGGGGGGGGGCACAAGGGGGCCACTAGCAATTGTTGGGGGGGGGGGCACCGCTACAATATATATTATATTTTTTTCACCAACCCAAATCTCAAATGGGGGGGGGGGGGGAGGGGGGGGGGCACGAGGTTTTCCAGGGGGGCAACTTTAAATTTCGCGGGCCGGCAGCTACACGAACATGTACGTGTGTCGACGCGTGTGGTGAAACTTTAAAACTCAAAATTATCCACTGTCCTTTGCGCGCGCACGCGCAGCGCCGAAAACAAGCTATCTTCGATAAGGTCCATGCCAACTTCACGCTAAACATTTAGAATCGCGTACGCGCAGTTCAAAAGAAATCGTACCGGTACGATTTGGGTCGCGCTCATAGAGTTATATTAAAAAACTAGAGTGCGCGCTTCGTATTCAATGTGCGTGCTCTTGGCACTCTGGCATGGACGCGCAGCCGCCATTTTAGTTGGGGTGACTGAGCAGCCGCAGTACAGTCCAAAAACGGTACCCGGATGTTACTTGAAGGAGTGCGCGCACTGTGCGTGACGCGACGTGTATTTTATGCACAGTGCTGCGCGCACGAACCGGGGTAAGAATATGTACGCACAATATGAAACGGGACGCGCGCGTTTGTCCTTGTTTTCTTAGGCAATGGCGCTGGCCATGGTTCGAGCATCACGCTCAGAGTGCACACTCTAGTTTTTTATTTAACTCTATGGTCGCGCTTTTTTGGCTGTGGGAACACAACAAAAAGCGCGACTATTTGGGTCGCGATTTGGAGTGCGATCATAGAGTTATATTAAAAAACTAGAGTGCGCGCTTCGTATTCAATGTGCGTGCTCTTGGCACTCTGGCATGGACGCGCAGCCGCCATTTTAGTTGGGGTGACTGAGCAACCGCAGTAGAGTCCAAAAACGGTACCCGGATGTTACTTGAAGGAGTGCGCGCACTGTGCGTGACGCGACGTGTATTTTATGCACAGTGCTGCGCGCACGAACCGGGGTAAGAATCATAGATATAGAATTAAATAATATCTATGGTAAGAATATGTACGCACAATTTGAAATGGGACGCGCGCGTTTGCCCTTGTTTTCTTCATAGATATCAAAAGAATAAATAACACGTTCACACGCGCCATTCACTGTGCACAAACTTTCTTGTCGGTCATGGACGCGCTAAAAAGTCACGTGAATGAGGCGACACGCAAAGGATAACTGCTGAATGTGAGAAGGAAGCATAGGCCGATCACCAAAATAAGCGTGTAAATGATGCCCTCTGTTTTATAAAAACCAATAAGAAAACACTGTTTTTTATATGAACCAAAGAAAACAAAGCTGTTGTAAACTCATTTTGTTGTAAAGAGAACACAGTTTAATCTTCAAAGAATATTCCTGACCTAACCACGTACTTTCGAGGCATACAATGATATTATTGCGTTCTATCATATACTTTCTTGGGAAATAGCAATGTTCTTCAAAAATACCCTGTGCATAATTATTCTCTTTTCCACGACAAACTAATCGTCCTAGTGCGAGCTACTGCAAGAATTACGGAAACATTTTATTCTGCCCAACAAGCCGAAAATTACCGCGAAAAAATACAGTGAGACGGTTGAGTAATACGATGGGCATGCACAACAAATTATTATATAAATTGTCGAGGGCGGAATTTATTTACGAATGGGCTCTCTCAACATTATCTTCTGCACGAAAATCACCGTTATACAAACATTGGCTGATGCTCCAGGAAATAGTAACCAGGAATTACTCAAAATCTAGAAGTTTACCTGAGGGGGAGTTGGCCTCAACTATGCACCCACTCCATGAACCCTGGGGTTGATAATACAATTCTTGGAAGATTTAGAGGGTTACTTGGCCTATAAACATTGCTTTCTGCTGTTCTCATTGACCTTTGAATAGAACCAGCTTAGAGTACAGTCTTCTCATCTTTTGACCTTGAAGTTCCTCGGTAGTTTTCTTGCCGAAGTCAAATGACCTAATTCGCAGATATTGCCCGGCAACTTGGCGTATCAGGGTGATGCCATGACCAGCTTCGCCCGTGGATGCGTCGGAAGCATGGTCAGTAGACAGGAACACACCAATTCCGATCAATTCCCCCATTGTACGGACTTTCATTGTGGCCAGTAGCCCGGACATCGGGGATGGATGGTTGTTGTTGTACATCCGAAACACGCTCTCTGCAACTTTACATACTGCCTCAATACGAGACCTCCATTTTCTCTGAGATGATAGGTACAGGTCAGGCGGGGAAGGTGCAAGGACATCGTTGTTGGGTGCCGCACAAGTGCCTCCATGCATTTCGCACACTTGACATAATTTAACAGCTTCTTGACAACATACCCAGCAATGTAGGCAACCACATTATACAGCTGAATTGGCTGAGAACTTAAGGCACAGATGGGATGGTGGTACATGTAGGATCTGTGGAATGTGGGGGAGCTCGCCCGGAGCTCGGTGTCATCTTGTACAGTCACATTGGTGTTTGAAGACGCACAGAAATGGCATTTCAGGAGCTGTCGATATGCACGTCTGCAAGTTAAAAAAAGTTATAAAGTAATACAAAGTTCAGCAGACCCATGGCACATTTCACGGCACACTTCCAAATACAGTTAATCTTCCTTGACATGGTAAAGAAAAATAAGAAATATACTTATAGGTTATAGACCTACCCCGGTAATCATAGGTGTGTGTTCAGGAGTGGATTATGTTACTTTCCTCAAGGTAGCCCTTCAAGCAATGCAGCATTCTTCACACCCAACTGTTGCATTAATCCCCATTGGTGTCGCACATTAATGTATCCTGACCACATCGCGTGCTTGAAACTATCTTCTTCGAAAATACGGTCCGAAACTAGGTCAATTTTATGTATTAAGGTACTCACACATGAAATGTTAGCTTCTTGAGCAACTGTCCTCCAGGACCCCTCCTCCGTTTTCTATTTTGGCACCTGGCTGTTGCACAATTTGACTCCATTATGGGCCCCGAGAAGGTTCATGACCAGCAGAAATACTAGCATTCTACAAAGTGATCGCCACGCTGACAAAATGTGCGTTTCAAATTATTTTTTGCCTCATTCACGTGACTAATGGCGGCGCCCAGTTAAAACGCGCGTATCAGACGCGCGTCCGATCTAGTTTTTATTTAGACTGGTTCCCGTCCCAATACATAAAATATATAGGGACAGGTAGCTAGTAGTAAATGAAGGCTCCTGATTGGGTCAGCTCTGCGCATGCGCATAAAAGTGTTTCTATTTATAGATATGGTGTTTACAACTTTTGTGTGCGCACGTGTAAGATGATCACAAGTCGTTTCCCATGCGTGACGGCCAGCATGCCATAGTATGCAGCTGTTTAATTATTATAAATTTTGACTATCATCATGGACGTAGTAACCCCCTCAAAAGCAAAAAGATAGTGATTGGAATTAAACTCATGGTCTTCATGAGTTTTTAAGGTTGTTGTTTAATTTTAAATGATTGTTTTTATTTCTGTGAAGCGCGTTAAGCGTCAATTTTGACGGATTTGGCGCTATACAAGAATTATTTATTATTATTTTTATTATAAAAATTCGATTTAGATAAAGCACGGTACACTTTGTTTGAAAGTGACACATTTCTTCTAAATAACCGCATGTGTTGAATAAAGGCCGAAAATTGGGGTATTTTCAATTGATTAATTAGTCGCTAATTAGTGATTGGAATTAGCCAGTACGGAAATTAAGTGTGCCCAGGGACCTGGTCTTCCTGTTCCATTAATAAAAATATCGATTTAGATAAAGCATATTTGGTACACTTTGTTTGAAACTGGCACTTTGTTTCAAAAGATTATGCATTTTTAAATCTCTTTTGTTGCATGGATTCTAGGTTTTGGAATACGCGGCTGAATCACGGACTGAATACGCGGCTAGCTTTAGACAGGTCTCGTAACTGTACTGTATGAATACAATGTTTTGGGTCTGGGAATCAGACTTAAAGAACCCCGTTGCATTATGGGAGCTCATTAACATAAGAGTGGAGGAATTCTGACACTATTCATTACCCGCTACCGGTCCCTACATTTGAGTGACGATAGACGTCAGGAGACTACTGTAGGGAACGGGAACCAGTCTAGTTTTTATTATTCTATATCTATGGTTTTCTTAGGCAATGGCGCTGGCCATAGTTCGAGCATCACGCTCAGAGTGCACACTCTAGTTTTTTTATTTAACCCAAATAGTCGCGCTTGTGTGAGAACGTGCCTATTGAGATTATTATCATAACTGTTGAACAACATAAAACAAGATGTAGTCTTTCAAACATAACGCATGTTTTAAATTGCCGTTTTTCTTTTGATGCAACATGAAACGACACACCATGTTCATTGTACCTTTCATTGTGGTCAGTAGGCCTAACCATTCTTAAATTCTTGCTCAGATTTCTAGCTATAGGTGCAGTTTAATGGTTGAAGGAGGCGAACAGTCTACAACTGCCACACGCGAAGGAGATAACATCAATTGTATGGAACGAAAAGTAAGCAACTTTTATATTTCATGTTCTGTATGTTTATATGGTAATGAGTAATTCCCTTTTGGCACAGTACCTCTCTACTTGTTTTTGCATTTGTATTATTTTATCATGCTGCAGTGACGGACGTAGAAGAGGGGGCGTTGCACCCCCCCCCCCACCTCCCCCGTATAAGCCGCATACCAATTTTGTTATTTATTTTAGTAAAATGGCAAAACAATAGGCACCCTGTGACACCTGCGATAATTGTAAAATCTTCGTTTTGTAAACGAGGAATTGGAGGCCGTGCCCCAATTCACACTAGCCATGCATTACACGTCCCTCGTTTTTCAGGTTCAGCTTCTTCATGATTGCTACTCAGTCAAGGACTTGATTTTATCGAAATGGCACTTTTTTAATTTAAACCCCCCCCCCCCCCCCAATTTCATTCCTGAAAGATCCGCCCCTATGCTGATACACTTTGCTTCAACAATTATATTGAAAGGCTGACGATTGTTTGTACTTCTTGATTTTCATTACTTTTTTCTGGGATAATCTAATCTTTAAGACTTATTTTCCAACAGTTAGAAGAAGACAATTAAGAAATTACTGTTTTTATAGCAAGTGATCAGTGCAGGCGCGGTTCTACGGGGGAGCTAGGGGGCTGTAGCCCCCCCCCTTCCCCCCCCCAAAAAAAAAAAAAAAAAATTGTCTAGCCCCCCCCCCCCCAAAAAAATGCAAGTGAAAAAAGATTCTTGCGGAAAATACTGGATTTTTTCAGTTATTAAGTGGCAATTACATAAAAAACGCGTTGTGTGGGCATGTTTTTCGACCCCTAATAAGACATAGCAGAAGCGAGTGTTAGAAGAACACAAAACATTGGGTCTTCTAAACCCCCCCCCAAAAAAAAAAATAAAATAATAAAATAATAATAATAATAATAATGACTCTTCTAGCCCCCCCCCCCCCCCCCCCCCAAATGTTGGCTCTATGGGCGTTTTCGAAACGGAGGCTTAGGCTCAGGCTCAGGCTCCAGCTCTGACATCCATATGCTGAAAATATAGGTTGTGGTTTTTCATTGAAGCTGAAACTCTGTTTCCCCTTTCAAACCAGAGAATCTACTTTAGAACCGCAGCCAAAAGTCTCTATTTTAATGCCCGTTGTTTTGGAATGGATTCACGAAATGGAGCCTGAGCCTGAAACGGAGCCTGAGCCTCCGTTTCGAAAACGCCTCATGAACCACGCCTGGATCAGTGTAGGCACTGAAAACTCAATCCACTTACAGCCTTCGGTGGGATTCGAACTAGGGACGTGGGAAGTGGGAATCAAGAAAGGAACCACTATTTATGCCAAACTAAATTCCCTTTATTGACTTATTCGATGTTCATATTGTTGTAATTCCTTAGTACACATACACTGCTGATGAGGCACTGCTGAAGGTGGATCTGACCGTAGAATGGACAGATACAGCAGGCGGGAAACACATCCTGGATGACGTGTATGATCGTAATGGTAAGTCAAATTAATGAACCATGTACTTTTATGAGAATTGAAGGTGCTCTAACTTTCAGGGTATGAAGATGGTGGTCGGTAGAAACATAGGCTTAATATTTCCACCTGAAATGGTGTATTTATCCAGATATTACTAAAACAATGACCGAAGACAGTTTTGATCTCGGGGTAAGATCAAAAACCAGCCTTTGTCATTTATAAGAAAAAAATTGAGTCAGGATTTCGCTGTATTCTCGTGACTCAGATGTCTGATTGGGCTCAATTTTTCACTGGTTTTTATTCCATGTACATGTTTGATCAGACAAAGTGTGGGTGCTGTTCTGTGACATTTACCAATCATGTATTAAACCTTTAATACGGAAACCAATGAAATGGTAAACTTTAGGCCTTCATTACAAACTAGAGTAACCCTTTTATATCTAACGAGTGTCCATCATCGAAACTGGAACAAAGTCTACCTTTGTACATCCTTCTGGACTGTAGAAGATTGTGTACTATTGTTGAATAGAATGAATTTCTGTTTGTTTGTAATTAAGTGACTCTTTACAAGTGTGAAGTACGAGGACCGGATTGTAGTCGTTGTGTGACTGCACGCCCTGAGCTGAACTGTGTCTGGTGTAAACTTGAAAGTGAAGCTATCTGCAAACTGGATGAAAGTTGTCATGAAGACAGAGTGACTTTAACGAATGGTCTGAAGTGTCCCGATCCTGTTTTGACAGAGGTAAGTTTAAATCAAGCATTTTCCTTTCTTAGCGGCAGGAGTAGATGTATCATGGATAGTTGTCTTCGGTAGTATAAATCGTTATAGAAAAGTCCACATGATTCAAACGCAACAAGATTTCAAACTCATCAACTGTAACATGAAACTCAAAATGAAAAAAAATAATTAAAAATGTTACTGTGTATTTAAGTGTTCATTTAATAGCACGGATTGGTTTTTTTTTTTAGGTATAGTATCATACTTTGGGAGCATACCGGAACAGAAATATTCACAAATTTACCTATAACTTACAGGGTATCATAGATGGTGAAGGTAGAAACATACCGTTAACATTGTTCTGACCGAAATGCTGTATTTATCCAGAAAAGAGTAAAACCAGTGACCAAAATTATGTTTGACCTTTTAAAGATCAAAAATAAAAGAAAAAAGGCTTAAGAAATACTGTGGCCGTTTTTCACAGTTTTCTCAAAAAGTGGGCACCGTATGGGACTGAAAGTTTCACAGATGACCGTTACTGCATCATCCTTGATATTTTTGGCCATGAATCTGTATTTCTTTGACAAAAAGTATGATAATTATAACCTTTAAGCAAAGATAACAGATAATTGCCTATTAGGGACACCTCCAGAATAAGGCCGGATAGCTCATTTGGTAGAGCACCTGTACGGTATTCAGGAGCTCCATGGTTCACCTTTGAATGGATTATTTTATGTTCAGGTTTCTCCGTCGAGTGGACCAATAGAGGGGAACACTGTCCTAACCATCATAGGAACAGATATTGGTCGGAGATTTGAAGATGTAGCTATGGTCATGGTCGGAGGAAAACCTTGCGATCACACGGGATTCGAGTATATCTATGACATTGGTTGGAGGTAAGTTACATTAAGAATAAAACTTCCTGGTTGTAATTTTTCGTGAAATGACCACAAGGGAAATTGACTGAGTTTTTAAGTCATTGACTCAGTTGGTAGAGCGCCTGTACGGTATTCAGTAGGTCGCCGGTTCGAATCCCGCTGCAGTCAATTTTGCTTTGTTCATTTTTCAATGATTGTAATTTTGACAGAAAGCTTGTTTGTATACCCTACCTTGGTTAATAAAGATTAATATAGGTTGCTGTTTTCTTTCAACGTGTTTTTCTGTCCTGTCAACATAATAATTATGTCCATCAGTAACATTTATTCCTCGTGACATGATCCTGCTTTTAGAGTTGGCTGCAGGACAGAATCACATATGGAGGGTACAGTCAACGTGAACCTTGCACTGAATGGTAGTGAGACAGCCAGTGATGAATTACAGCTCAGCGACTCAGTAGAGTTCATTTATAATGTAAGTGGCTAATCATTTGTATACGATGGTGTGAAAATGTATTCAGAAATTTAGGTCAAATAGAACTTAGTCTTTAATTTAGAATTGAATAATTGTTGGTAAGATACGTGTGGAAGTTTGGAACCTGTTTAGTGTTTCAGTCAATGTGAAGTGTCTATTATTTTGTTCCCTTTTAAGAGGCCCGCAATTCATAGAGTAATGCCACACGGTGCTTTATAACAGCCTGCAGCAATTGCATCTCACAGTTTATTGAAATCTGGTTTCTTATTCGTCTTGGGGCTTAAGTAAATGTTGTTTGCCCTGTGTCTAACCTCTTGTTTTTCTAACTTGTCGTGACAGGATCCAAGAATCACAGATTTCACCCCCAAGTTAGGCCCAGAAGCTGGTGGGACAAGAATCTCTTTTCAAGGCACGGATCTCATTTCAGGAAACAACATTACTGCTTTCATTGCCGATAAAATTACATGCAAATTTACAAGGTGAGTTGGGTGTAGGTGCGTCAGCTGCTCATTCATCCAACATATATCATTTAAACTCCTGACAGGACAAATCAATTTGTCACCAAGGACTAAATTTAGATATGAAGATGAAATTAAGAGTTAGAAGCACGACAGTAGATTGTTGAAATTGCTCCAGTTTTCAATGTCGACAAGACAAGTGTAAAATATATAGTGTTAGGGGTTCATTCAACATTTTGATATGGTGGGCGGGGGTGGGCGACTAGTGTACTGAAAAATTTGGGTTTGGCTTGCAATTTATTTGTATCATTTTTACCTTGTTTCCCCTCGTGTGCACAACCTTTGTATGATATTGAAAGAAAGAAAAATTAAATCCCCCTAAAAAAATTATCCGTGAAATGAAGGGTTGGTTGGGGGGGGGGGGGGGGGGGGGGGCTGATGTTGCCTACAGAGGATAAATTTTCAAAAGCAAGAAAGAAACATAGAAACACAAGATGGGAACACACGAGGGAGGTTGTTGTGACCCCGACCCTAAAATAATCAACTATTGTTTATCTTCTCTAACCTCAGTCAGAGCCCACGAATGGAAACAGAAGTAGAATGTACATCAGACCCAGGAATGGTTGGACAAGAAGGTGCGATCACTTTATCCTTTGATGGTGCAAACAGAACTTCATCTAAGATGTACACATACACTGAGAATCCTACCATCACTGACGTATCTCCTCTCAGTAGCATTGAATCGTAAGTATCGCTTACTGAGGTTTAATGAAACATTTCAGTTCTTGTGGCTGACCCCAGGTGTCGTGAATCAAAAGAAAGCATTTTATCTTAAAGAGAAACATTTGATTGCATTTATTCTATGTGATTTGCTTTCTCTTAAAGGTAATATCACACTTTGGTTTTTGTCAATGTCAAAGAAAAGCCGCTTCATGGGCAAAAATATCAAGGAAGATAAAGAAACAGTCATCTGTGAAAATTTCAGTCCCATACGGTGCCTACCTTTTGAGAAAACGGTGAAAAACGGCCGCAGTATTTCCTTTATCTTTTCACCTTTATTTTTTATCTTTAAAAGAAATTAAAACAAAAAATTGGCCATTGGTTTTTCTCTTCCCTGGATCCATCACCATCTTTATACCCTGTAAGTAGGTAAATATGTGACGATTTCTGTTTCGGTATGCTACCAAAGTATGATACTACCTTTAACCAATACTTTGATTTTTCACAATTATCAGAGGTGGCCGGAACCTGACTGTAACAGGGACAAACCTTCACACATGCAGAGATCGACAAATCGTTGTGTATGTCGGAGGAAACTCTGTCACTGAAGTACGTGAGAGAACATCACATAGTCTTAATTTTCATGCCCAAAATAACATTGTGCCAAACTTACAAATACTACTCCAGCAGAATCTATATTTGTTAGGACAAATCAGACGTTTGCATAAATACTACATTGTTAAACACTATGTTACATGATGAAGGGTAGGCCTAATTACTTCTTTTCAATATTTCAATAAATTCATTTCGTTTCAAAGTGAGAGTCGCTAATAATCTGAGGTGAGGGAGGAACCGTGTCTGTAAATAAACATTTCTCGATACAATTTTCCTCCTGCAGAAATGTAGCAGGGAACCTCCAGATACTGATCTTCCGGGTCTACATATGTATTGTCCGTCTCCTAATATATCCACCATTGAAAAGGAAGCAGGAAACATGACCTTTGGTTTCATCATGGATGGCGTCACATCACTGTTGAGATGGAGTACAGACAAACTGGAATATGTTGAAGACCCCATATACTATGAATTCCAAGATGGAGTCATAAAAAAGGACGGATCTCTCCTGGAAATAAAGGTAAGTTTGTCTTGATTTACTCCCAAATCACGCTCTCTGTTTTGTATGTTGTCACTGGTTTGTCGCTCTTTAAGCCCGAGGTGGTATGTACGTGAATTTACTTTCTGGATATAGGAACATTAGGGGTCCTTTACGAAACGGACGCTCAGCCTTAGGCTCGGGCTCCGGCTCCATTTCGTGAATCCGTTCTAAAATACCGTTTACGGGTGTCAGAATAGAGGCTTTTGGCTGCGGTTCGGAAGTAGATTATCTGGTTTGAAAAGGAAAACAAAGCTTCAGCTTCAATGAAAACCCACAACCTACATTTTCAGCGTATGGATGACAGAGACGTAGCTGGAGCCTGAGCCTGAGCCCCCCTTTCGTAAACACCCAATGCCTATATATAATTTCATATAGCTGCTTAAACAGAACATTTGCTTAAGCATGAAAAGTCTCCCTTGATCAAGCAGGATTGCCAACCCAATGTTCATGTGATGTTTACTGCTGTTGACTTGTTTGAGCATAACATTCACAAGGAATTTTGGCTGGCATACTGATTTAATTTACAAAGGTTTTTGGTGCTTAAGCAAATTTTGGTGCTTAGGCATCTCTATGAAATTAGCCCCTGCACTTGTATGTTTATCAACACTTTGGGTGGATGCACGGACGCAGGCAGGGAGGAAGGTGCGTATAGGCAGGCTGATCATTAATTGGTACAAGCAGTGACTTATTTCACCATCCTATTTTATTCTCAGGGTGAGCGCATTGACAGTGCAATTAGCACGCAAGATATCGTAGTCTGGATAGGACGTGAGAAATGTGAGGTCAGCTTCATAGATGAGGAGAATCTCCGATGTATCTTACCAGATGAGAGGTCAAATGCTGGTGACTACCTGGGTAATGACACAGACAGAGGATTCCCAGTGGTCTGGGTAAGTTGATGGAGGGAAATAGTCAATGATCTCCCCCATCCCTTGATTCATCTTGTGTATCATCCATCATGATTCCTAATCCACTGGCAGTAATGGTTACGTGGCTTCTTTATGGATTACATGGACATGGCTATTTGACATAATGGCACAATTTTAATGCTGGCAGGAAAGCCCAGAGTGTATCTGTATCTTGTTAATAATGGCTCTCTGTTTTATTTTCCTCTTCTTTCTAAGGCTATGTTACATTTTAAATGACTACCCGTTAGAACTGATGTACAATTGGAAAAGCAAGATATTACACCAAGAAATACTTCTGTTCAGGTGGGCATTTTGATATACAAGTTGATTATTTATGCTTTATTTAAAGTCTTTATGTTTCTATTTGTACCAATTTGTTTCTGGTTAGGTCATTCATAACAACCTGAAAGCTCGCATTGGCTACATAGAGTATCCTGCTATTGATCTGGTACCCATCGTCGTATCGTCAGTTAGTGGAGCCATTCTAGTCTGTATTCTCTTTGTGGTCTTGTGTTTCGTCTCTCAAGTCTACGGAGCTAAGCGAGAAGCTAAGCTTATCCAGAAGGACATGGTTGCTATGGAAGAAGAGCTTGCTAATGAGGTCACAGAAGGTAAGATTGATAGGTTTTTCACTATCGAGATTATTCCAGTCTTGTGAATGAATCATTTTGATTGCACTGTTTCCGGCTACTATCTGAAGATGTCATTGTCATTATTCATATAGATGTAGCAGAATGGCATCTAACAGCCATACAAGGATCAACCTGCCTAGCAGATCCAGTAGAAAATGTCGATATAGCATGACTTCCCAAATGCCATTTCAAAATTTCAGGTTATATTTCTATATACAAACTGCTGTTCGTTTCTATATAAATCCTTTATGAGTCCATGTAGATTGTCCATCAGCTTCATTGTGAACATGGCAAATTATGCTCCAACTTAATATATGTAACTTAAATGATATCAATCCTGATTCAATATTCAGCCTTTGATGAGCTTCAGACGGACATGACTGATCTAACCAGTGACCTAGAGGGGATAGGAATGCCATTTGTCAGTCATCGAGAGTATGCTACTAACATGCTATTCATTGGTCAGGAGACTTTACCAGATACAGAGGATAAAGAGGTAACTTCAATCAGATAATTGTTGATCTTGGATTATATTCGAACATTTCATTGAGAATGCTGTCTCGTCATCAGAGGCATTGCTTTATCGTCAATGGAAAAATTGATCAATCAAAGAAAATCATTCAAACATATTTAATTTATTTTAATTGTAATCAACAACCCTCAGGTCATAATTCCATAATCTTGACACTTGCCGCAGTATCACAATGAACAGGTGGACATAGACATGGTGAAGTTCTCTCAGTTGCTTAGCAACAAGAACTTCCTTCTTCTTCTCATTCGTACTCTGGATGAGGAAAGCAGCTCCAAGTTGTCTCTTCGAGAAAAGTAAGTTTGTTTATCTTGCTTAGTAAAAGTGATGATCCATATGGTGTGAGTGTTAAATATCTAACTTTGTTATACAACTCATGGCAGCAAGAGTGCCTACACTCTACACACTTGCTACACAAAGATCCAGATTATTCATGTGGGCATAGAATAGAAATAAGGCCAAGTAGGAGAAAATAGAATATGACAGCAAGCGAAAGTGTGGCGCAGCTAGCCTCACCAGTTTTAGAAAACACTGAGGAAAAATGTAATTATTTGAATATCATACCTGGTCAAGTCAGATTATCATTAATAATATAAGTCAGTGGTTTGAGGTAAGTAGGAATAGTGTCTTGTGAAGCTCATACCTGAGGAATTCTTTACCATTAACAATTATGCATCATTAAGAATGGTATTGAAGAAAATTGTGGGTAGCAGTGTCAGTCTATCGAAATGATAAAGAAAATTAGGGTAATACTTAAAGACTAACTATGAGAAAAACTACATAAGCTTTCGTAGTAACTACTACTTCATCAGATGTAATGAAGTGGAGCATCCTCAACATGAGTATACCTTCATTCTATCTGATGAAGTAGTTGTTACTAAGAAAGCTTATGTAGTTTTTCTCCAATAGCTAGTCTTTAAGTGCTACCCTAATTTTCTTTAAGAATGATAACATGATAGTTTTCAGAACTACTCAACTCAAAAAGTTAGCTTTACTCTTTATTGAATATTCGTTGAGACTGGTGTTTTCCCTTAGAAAGTTTCATATATGACTGGAGTGAAAGTATTCTTGTTGATTTTAATTCCAGGCAATCCATTGCATCCTTGCTGACTGTGGTCATGATCCTTGAGAATAAACTGGTCTACTTGACTGAGTAAGTTTGATAAAGAATATTTCTGAGAAAATAAATTAATCCTTTCACATTGACAAATATTAAAGCATTTAAAAATGATAATGGATTTTTCTTTATAACAAGCATAAATGTTTAATTGTTTAAACAATTGATTCATTTTCTTCCTGTTCAGTATCATGATATCTTTGATGACAATGATGATAGAAACTGCAGCCGATTCCAATTGCACACGACAGCTTTTCTGCCGGTAAATCACCACAAAATATTCACATCTTGTTTTACAAAGAGGAATTTATATTGTGGTTAATTGATACACCCATGAAAATCTCCAAATAGTGCCAGTATGTGGTGAATGTATTTTAATCAATTTTGTTTGATGTCTTTAGTTAGGAGTGCCTGACGCGTTTCGATTCTAGCAGGATCTTTCTCAAAGGTTAATTCACAAGTAAATATACACATAACACATACACAATTTTGTTTTAACCAGGACGGAGAGTATTTTGGAGAGGTTGCTGTCCAACTGGGTAGCTCTCTGTCTGTATGATCAGCTCAAGGTAATAAATGAATAGTTTGTTTAACGATGTACTATCTTATAGCCAGAAATTTATCAATTTATCATGAATCTGAAGGGAAATTGATGATAGTCATTTACTGAAAACAGAAAAGAAGATTACCTCAAAGTTATGACCGAAGAATGTTTATTTTTTTGTTGCTAGTGAGAATTGAAGCATAGGCATATAGCTATGTCCCAGGGATAAAGCAAGATACATAACCACATACAAACCTGACATTACCCAATAATTAGGGACAGATTTAAATTTCTCAGTTTGTAGTGAAATATCTAAGTGAATTTGTGTTTAATTTTCCTCTTCTAACCAAGAATCACACGGCCTATCCCCTGTTTGTGCTATATCGAGCCATCAAGTATCGCAGTGAAAGTGGTCCCATTGATGTCATGACAGGTCGATCCAGGTTTTCACTCAACTATGACAGACTACTACAGGAAGATGTGGAGTTTCAAACTCTCGTAAGTCCATCCTACTTATAACCAAATTAAATAACCGAGTACGGAGGAGAGAATCCATGCATCTACACAGAAACAATTCTGTAATGTGATTTTACTGTGTTTGTATAGCTACATTCAATCCCTGATTGAGAATACATTGAACCCTTTGCAGACATTGGTGGTTATGATTGACGATGAAGGATTAGTCATAAAAGAAGTCAAGGTACTAGACGTGGACACCATCTCTCAAGTGAAGGAGAAGATCTTAGATGCTATCCATCTTAACAGACCATACTCAAGCCGACCCAGTGCCAACCAAGTTAGTCTTGGTAAGTTTCAAGCCAATCCGAATCATGTGGCTTTGTATCTAAAGGTACAATACATGATTGATAAAGGTCACAAGACAGCACTCATACTTTGTCTGATCAAACATGTACATGAAATAATAAACCTGGGAAAATTTGAGCTCAATCGGACATCTGATCATGAGTCACGAAAAAATAGCGAAAACCCGACTCAATTTTTCTTGTAAAATATGAAGAATGGTTTTGATCTTACCCGAGATCAAAACTGTGTTCGGTCTTTCTTTTACTAATTTCTGGATAAATACAGCATTTCAGGTGGACATATTTTAACGGTATGTTTCTACCAGCACCATCTTCATACCCTGACTGAAAGGGGGTAACTAAAACACTCAAGTGAGGATGTCCTTTATGTTTGTTCCAAAAATCGTTCGGATGAACGATCTTTGAAAAAGACACTAAATCTTATTTCCTTGAAAACCCAAGAATCTGGTGGACCAAGATTTCCCATGGTGACTGTTTGCACTGTTGACGAACTGTTGAGTCCATTTTCTGCCTCAAACTCAATAATTTTAAGCAGGTGTTTCTCGTAATGACTGTAGCCGCTTCTCGTAGACATGTATGTGATTTGAAAGTGCAGACAAGTTATTTGAAAACATCATTTAAAAGTTGCTGTACATAGTCCCATGTATGGTACTGTATGTCTGTGCTGAGCAGTCTCTTAACCAATCACACGGTGTGTCTTTGGCCTAAGGTATACTGCAGTATAAAATATTACAAAGTTGTTGTTATTGTTGTGAGTATTTGTTTGAAACTATCCTAGAATTGTACGTTAAAGGTTTTCAAGACATTTTACCTTTGTGATGCCGATCTGGGTATAGTATCCAGACCAAAAATAAACAGCTCTAGTTAAAACCAGTTTATTTCTCGACTATGAACGTTCCTGCCCTCCATATTCTTTTCATTTAATTTAAATTTTGCTGGTCGTGATCCTGCTGAATTTGGAATAGTGATGGGTTAAACATGAAGCAATGGTTTACTTAATAAATTACAGAATGGCGGCATGGACGAAGTGGTAAACTTGTTTTGACTGACACTGACTTGAGACCATTGACGGAGAAATGGCGTAGAATCAACATGCTCAAGGACTTTCATGTAAGTTTGAAAATATTAACACATGAATAAAAATGTTAAATTTAAGAAAACGTGTACGAGAAAGCTGGCACAAAACCGACATGTTAAGTGCAATGTATGAAAACATGTAGAAGTAAATATGGCATAGAGCCAATGTGCTGAAGATTTTCAAACTATGAAACTTTCTATAGGAAAATTGCATAATTATAATCAAAATGCTTCCATACAAGGCTGAGCATTTCAATTGAGCTCAACATAATTTTTTTCATTTGTGATTTCCTTTGCGTTAAAATGAAGTGCAAATAATCATTCATTAAAAAGAAAATAGAGGTCAGTGTACTGTATAAAATTGCAGTAGATAGTAGGTCGTTCTGTAAAAACAAACTTAGTCTGACGTTGGTTTTCAGCATCTCCACCTGTCATTTAGTGAAATTAGCTATTTAAAACACCATTAGATGTCATACAATGGTAACATTACAATCATGTATCTAGTGTGAAGTGATCTATTTAGATGGAAGTAAATGGAATTGGTGCTTTGTCCGTTTTTTACACAGGTTGGGGATAATGCTCAGATCACTCTCGTTGAGAAGAAGGATGTTCCCAATGCTGAAATCTCAGGCACAATCTTGAAACTGGAGGGAAGAGCCTCATTTGGTGAGACCTTGTAATATAATGATAATATTGTTGTGTGGAGATGACTTTTTCACCATGCTCTGTCATGATCTGTGCAGGAGTCGGAAAAGTAGGAAAATATCATTAGGGGCCGTCCATAAAGTACGTACGCACGAAATGCCAACTTTTATGACCCCTCCTCCTTCTCTGTACTAAAGTTTAACAGGTTTTTATAAATTTACAGATGTATTTTACTATTTTTTATTATGTTGAATAAGAAAAAAAAAAGAACTGAAACAAAACAATCCCGGTGCTTTTTTCACGTTTTTTACCTCACTTTTCGCGCGATAATGCTATGCAAATTGTTCGTTTGCGTACGGTACACATTGGCCTGAACCGTTTGGCTTCTGACTGCCAAACGAACAAGGATAGTTGACTATTGGGGTCACCACCAACATAGGGCTGGA
Organism: Astropecten irregularis; assembly: GCA_963971285.1. NCBI lineage: Eukaryota > Metazoa > Echinodermata > Asteroidea > Paxillosida > Astropectinidae > Astropecten > Astropecten irregularis. The sequence continues at coordinate 38,572,544 of OZ020244.1, read as the reverse complement.
TGGCTCAGTTGGTAGAGCGCCTGTACGGTATTCAGGAGGTCGCCGGTTCGAATCCCGCTCCAGTCAATTTTTCTTTGTTCACCTTTCAGTTTCATATTGCTTAAAAACGTCAGTTTCACCAAAGTTCGGCAGAAGGGATACTTCTTTAAACAATATAAGATTGGTATATTCGTTTGGCAGTTAACATTGGCTTTGATGAGGAGAAGATCAAGCGTAGGATGAGCAGGAGGAGGTATTCTGTTGCAGAAGTAGACTTTGAGGAAGGGATTACAGATTGGCATCTTGTAAGTAAATGAGCACAATCATCAAACAACCACAAGGGCAATTGACTTCAATAAAATGTTTACCCTTGAAAACATCAAAAGTGTGTCATCAGAAACCCTCACAAGATAATTATCTATGGCCATACATGACGGGACATTTTCTTTATAAGGTGTAATACATAATTGGTAAAGGTCACAGAACAGCAATCGCACTTTGTTTGATCAAACATGTACATGAATGATTAACTTGTGACACATTTCACCTCAATCGGACATCTGAGTCACGAGAAAATAGCAAAACCAGACTACATTAATTGTCTTTAAAAAACCCATAAAATAATGGTTTTAATATTAACTGTTTTCGGTCATTGTTTTACTCATTTCTGGATAAGTATGCCATTTGAAGTGGGAATATTTTAATTGTATGTTTCTACCAGCACCATATTCATACATTGAAAGTTATACGTTAGTCTGTGGACAATTTTGTTTGGGTATGTTACCAATGCTGTACTGTACCTTTAACATGATTATATTGAAAAGACTTGAGGCATTTTGGAGAACAACAAAATAAGATTCCCATCCGAAAAATGGATCTCATGTGTATATATGTGTTATATGTTTGATATGGTAGACCAAGGAGGAGGAGGACACAGCTGAAGATGATGACGAGCCAAAACGACAGAAGAAAGGTTGCTTAGAGGCCGTGACCTTCAGGAATAAGATCACTCGCCGTAGGATCAAAGAGTTATCATTCCCAAGACTCTTGTCTTCCAAGGTAAGCATGATGGGTATGAAGAAAGAGAAGGAGATAGGTAGGTCTGTAACAATAAACATGCTATGAAGTTAACATGAATAAATTGCATCCCTTGTAAAGAGACCAAAAAGTGAATGACAGGTTGAAATATGTCTTCTTGGTATGCAGGGCGTTGTCCAAGAATACGTGGACAAAATGTTTGCGGCCATCTTGTCTACAGAGACTGCCCCAAAAGCCATCAAGTACCTGTTTGATTTCTTTGATAGTCAGGCAGTTCGACATGATCTATCTTCCAAGGACCCAGACTTGCTTCATATTTGGAAGAGTAACATGTAAGTCAAGTAATTGGTTTTGCGATAACAACATGAGTCATGTAATACATTCTTTTTATAGAGTTAGGGTGGCAATCAAAAGAGCCGGTTAACTCGACGTTCTAGCCAGTATACTCTGGCCATCTTCAGGAGAATGCTGAAGCTGTGAGGTGGAGACGGGATTAGTAGTTGTATTGCAGACCAGGTATACAAACCACTGCTCGGTGTGTGGAGTGGACTAGTAAGCTAGTTTTATATAACACCTTAGTAGATCCTTGTCATTTGATTGGAGGATTGTATGTCACGTGATATTTGATAAATAGACCAATTCATGGCTTACGTCACAACCGTTGAAATTTGTACCATCCACCGTGCATTTTTGGTGCCATCCGATTTGTACCATTGCACGCCAGGAACTCTAATACGTGATTGGTCAAGCGGCGTTCCATTTATTTGTCACTGCGTGCGCGCGTACGCGTTGGTGTGCAACGCGCGTTACTGTAATAAGAGCATATAAAGTTTGCCAATATTTTAAGCTTTTTTTGTCTCGCTAACTCTTAAAATGTTATCCTCCAATCAAAATCAAATGACAAAGATCTACTTAGATGTTATATAAAACAAATAATGAATGTTTCACATTCGTAGAATGGTAAAAATAATTTCATTCGGTGACAGATGGACTGTTCCATTCCACTCGGCTTCGCCTCGTGAAATGGAACAGTCCATCTGTCACCTCATGAAATTATTTTTACCATTCCACTCATAAACATTCATTATTTGTATACTATTGCAGACCTGATGGAATCTGCCGCTCGGTACGAGAGGTGTAAAAGTAGGCCTACTCGATCCCATGAGTGTGTAATTTGGTGACGTGGACTGAAGTGTGTCCCAGTATGGCTGTTATGGAAGGGTTGAGGACTGTGACTATATGGGTAGGAAGTCCAGACCCTATTTTCCCAATGCAGCAGGGCTCTTCAATCGCGGCCCAAACCATAGAACAGACTGAAAGACGTTTGTTAAGGGTGAAAATAATTTTTGAAGTTGGAAAAATAATCGTTGTTGTCCTCTGCGTGGGACCCTTGATCCGAGGGCGCCCTTGGTCTTGGCCTCCCTACTATAGGGGACTGTGGGTATAATGGCCCATAATGGACTGGGTGGGTATTGTAGGGGGCGCTAGATATTGCTGATGATGAGGCTGACGTCATGTACGTAATAGTCTGGTACAAGCATGGTAAGACACATCACTGTCACTAATTCAATGATAAAACATTCTGATCTCCCATTTAGCTTGCCGTTACGATTCTGGGATAATGCCATCGAGCATCCAGACTCCATCTTTGATATCCGTCCATCTCGCACTGTTGAGGCTAGCCTTGATGTGATTGGACAACTGTTCCATGACTCCCATGACACCAAGACTCATAAGCTTGGACGGGTAAGTTTCGTTTATAAAAAGTGGATTCTAATCTGAATAAACTGTAGTTTTATTATAGCCTACGATAAAGATCCTGCTAGGATTGAAACGCGTCAGGCCCTCCTAACTCTGAGCAGCCTTTGAGAAAGATCCTGCTAGGATCGAAACGCGTCAGGCCCTATTAACTCTGAGCAGCCTATGAGAAAGATCCTGCTAGGATCGAAACACGTGAGGTCCTCCTAACCTCAATCTATAGTTTTATTATACTTATACTTCGATGATACTTTATTATACGGGCGGGTATGTCTTTCAGTTTCATCAAATTGTAGTCAATTGGAACTGCAAATATAAAACATCTAACTTGAGCACGGTAAATTAAGATTATGGGTTTGAATCCTTCTTAAAACTTTTTGTTATTTGTTTTTTAAATTGCGTATCTATTCAAAGGTGAGTAAAGCAAATGGAGTCCAACCCATTTTTATTTGATTATTTTTGGTTTATTGATGCTAATTACAGGAGGCATCCATTAACAAGTTGCTGTATGGTAGAGAGAAGATCAAATACCATACTCTTGTAGAATCGTTCTTTGATGAAGTGAGAGAATTGTCTTCAGTTCCCAAACAAGAACTGAACAAGGATCTGTACAAAGCCTGTGAGGTAAAACAGATATTATCTTTATAAGATTATCCCAAGTTACTTATTTCTACAAAGAATTTTTTTTTATAAAATAAAATTCAAATTTCTTCAAATGAAACTGGTACAAATTTCAAAAGGATTTGTATTTATCTCGTGAAGATATAAATATGATGTTGGTCCAGTTGAATTAAATCACGAATCGAGTTGTACATCTCTATTTCTGGGAATATTTTCTATAATTGCAGAATTTCACAGGTCTGTTTAGCAAGTTGAGCACCTTGGCTCAGCTCTGGAAAATCGTGCGCAGGTTCAAACAAAAGGTTTGTGTCTGTCATTGTTATTTCAAACAAAAATAAATTCCCTCTTTTATTCGCCGGAGACCAAATAACACAGACCAGGGGAAAAGGCAAAGCTGGCCTAATCTGAAGCAAATAACTGTTCTCAAATTGAATCGATCTTGCACCTTGGCAATCATAATTATTCAAAAGCCCTCCATCTTTCTTCAAAAATCCTTTAAGAAAAGTGAAAAATTATTACATTCGTTTGAGGTGGATAACAAATTACTAATGCAAGAAACTGTGATCTCCAGATTGGAGTGTCAGTGCTCTGCCAACGAGGTCATTTCAGTCTCTATTTGCAGCTTTCCTTGATCAGTTGTTTTCTGTTCAGACTAACGATACTTGCCAATTTCATATACCATCGGTTGAAAGGCTCAATTGTTTCATTTAAATGACTTTTATAATTATAGAATGTGATGAAAAGGTCCATTGCAGGGGATTTCTATGGAGGATATTTATTGAATAAATTTTGATTTGTAGTCCAAAAAAGTACTAAACTCAGCGAATTATACCAAAGGTTACATTGTTTAACGCACAGGATCCTCTAAAATGGATCCACCTCCTATGCAGGGTACGCTAAAATGGGATCCGGATCCGTAGGATCCGTCAAAAACAAACAGGCCCTAAGCCCCGCCCCTCTGTAGTTCTGACCAATCACTGCCGTGATCACTGCAGAAATCACTGCAGAAATCATCCAGCCATAAATGTACATAATTTATAACATGCAACGATTGATGCATTGGATGGAGGGGGACATGCGTTGGTTGCTCACATTGAGGCAATTTGAGTGGGAAAATAAGGGAATGAATAATTTCTCCAGGTTGTTTGATTCATTTCTTGTTAATTCTTTTCTTTGACAGCTTCTGGATGCCATTGGTGACAGTGAGAAATGTCAAGATGATAATCTAGATGGTATGCTGGAGGAAATAGAGAACATACTCTCAGAGGAACAAGAAGATGTTGTGTAGAATGATGAGGATTTATGTGATTCCAAGAGTCGTGGAGTCACATATCCGTCTTTCTTTATACCCCCTCCGAGTTCACCCATATGTATCAACTTGTAATGATTACAGAATGATATCAGCAGTGAATTTTGTTTATATACAATTTGCAAGAAATTATATTATACACAGATTACATTTTAAGAAGTGCTTTTTTATTAAATTTTTGCAGTTGAGAATTAATCAAATATATATTAAATTGTCTGTTTAAGAAATTAGCAAGAATGATGCGTTTTATGACATATAACCAGTGCTTGCCTTTATAATGCACAGAAATATTTTGTTGGTTATTATTTCAGTTTGTTTTATCATTTTTGTGTATTTTGTGTTTTAAGTGATGCCGTGTTTGTGATTTCAAATAATGATGCAGTGATTTATATGCTGTCATCAACAATGTACATGTAAATTTATAATATGATTTGCTTTTTTATTGATGAATGGTACAGAAGATGCTGCAATTATCATTGTGATCCCTGATCTGGGGCGGATTGCAATAAAATGATCTTAAATGGTGGGCTTAAGGATGCAGACTAAAGCTGCCTTTCTCTCTTAGCCGGTCTTGAGGAAGACAATGAAGTTAGCCCATTGCAATAAGCCAGTCTTTCATAGCCCCTTGTGGAGTAAATGTTTCACCCATAGTTACTGAAAATGATTTACCCATGGTCAGATGGTTACTGAAAAATGTCTATACCCTGTGGTGTAAATATCATGTATGAACAATGTGTGCCTATAATCTAACATGTTGCTGGACGGCTTGAATCGCAGTGGAAAATAAAAATGGAAAAACTCAACTAAGTAATAATTGCAACGCCATTTTGGCAACACAAATTATTACAACATGCAATCAAGTAAGGGAAATTCCAAATAAAGTTTTGCTCCAAGCAGACTAACTCTTTAAAGACTGGCTAAGCAGTAAGACTAATTCTTTGCAATGGTCTAACATATAGACCAACTAGCTCCAAGCCCGTTAAGGTCGGCTAAGGCATATAGACAGCTTTAAGACCGCTTAATTATTGCAATCCACCCCAGCTGGTGTAGTTTGCAGTGAATATGGGATAGGTTCACTGGTCTCATGGTAGTTAGTTTATTGAATACGTGGCTTGATAAATCGATCGATCAATCAGCCTGTAGCCTAATAAATCAAACAACTAATTCAAAATCGATTTCAAAGACACAAGATGTATCCACTTTCATAGTCAGATCACACTTTATTTAACCAGGCAGGTAATGGGACATTGTTGTCGCTTTGTCTGAATCACTTTCAAAACTGGACCTCGGACATTTTGACACATTGAGCATGATACCAAGTGACAATCATTGGTATGTTCCCTTTAGGAACCAGATTACCAGCTTAATATTAATATCGTATGTAGTGTGTATAATAAGTTTTGTACTCAGAATAATTATTACCAGTTCATTTTCTTATAAAAATCATGTTTATGTTTATAATGATCGGTTTGCTTTATACAGGACATGTAAGTTGTGGGCTAATATTATAAGATAACATTTAAAGCTGTAAAATGTTAATCATTTCAAATGGATTTTTTTTCTTCGAAACAGCGCAGGAAAATGTAAAAACTGACTAAGTGGAACTTTTACTGAAGTACCACGTTACATATTAATTGTTTTTACAAAAGTTGATCCACTATGCAGAAACGTTTGTTTTATTGTTATCCAATTTCTATTCAAGTGGACCATGGTACCCAGTGTGCAAATACAGCATGAGCTAGGCATTACAAATAAGCTATGTACAATGATACTTTTAAGTCATTTATGCACTTTCTATTTTAGCTGCTCGAAGTATGTGGATCACGTTGTTAACGCAGCCTTAACCTTGTAGCTCGAATGTCGACGGCAATGATTTTCACAGACTTGGCCACATACAATGCAGTGGTAATACGTAGGTTGTTTGGACATTAATGTTGAACTGAAACTGCTCGCTCTCAGAATTTGTGTAATGTAAAACAGTTATTACAGCTTTAAGTAGTACAGAATTAACTGATAAATATATTCAGTAAATGGTGCGTTGTATTAATACTCAGAGATATCTTTCGTGTTTTGAGCTTTGGAGAAGTTTGTATAGTCAATAATACAGCAGGAGAAGGTAGGCCTATGCCAACATTATGCTTTATGGTTTGAAGTGGGCAATCTGAAGTGATACATTATGATTGATTCTGCATATTGCAAACAGAATGCTCTGTCTGCCTTCAATCAAAACAATATTCTTGTTACATTTTGTACCTGTTGTTTTATCTGCCTTGCTGATGTTATGCAAATTAGGCTAGCCTAATTGCTGATGTTCTTAACATGACACTTGCATAGAGCATAATTTGATAATCCAAGGTAATGCAACTTGGTAACTTTGCTTATAATCAAATATTAAGTCACTGTAACAAATATCACGATATATTTTGTAATTACTAATATTTCAAAGTCCATACAGATATGTAACTTTGTTTAAATTCATTTAAATTCATTTATCGTTAATAGCAAAACGTTCATATTTTTATAGTAGCCTGAAAGATAAAGCTTTTCTGAATTATACACAGAGTGTGCTTTTAATACAAGTCAACTGCATTTTATCTTCACAATTTTCACCCACATTTTGTGATTTTACAAATAGTAGATTTCCAACATGAATATCTACCCTATATTCTATAACATGATCATATATGTGGCTAAGCTGTGAGGCAAATACAGTTATTTATCGCAGGATAATTAACATATTTACGTATTAATAACTCCTTAATCTCTCTATCAAGACCCTACTCACTTACTCAGCAAATGTTCAGCGAAACTTGCTGAAATTGTGCGTAGAAGTTTCATGACATTGGTAACCGTTCTTGACTTTCATAGTTACAACTACTGTTGTAAATTGTTTACTGAACAATTGTTTACTGAACAATTTATCAATTAGGTCAGCATGTAAATCTATAGCTTTTCTTTTCTATTCAAGAGAACCTATCAACAGTTAACAAGACAAGTTAACAAGAATTTATTCATCAAACATTCACTTTAACCGGTACTTTTGTAAACGGTATACTTTAGTAAAATGTATGTAGACCCTTGAATTTAGCCTTAAGAGTCTTCAACCAAAAGGCCTGAAACAAACTGCTTCTTCTTACGCGGAAACCAACACAATATTAACACAATGTTAGGTAATTGTATTTTGTTATTTTATCACTTGCTAAACAGTTATATTTTACTAAGCATTCGTACATAAAGCAATAAAGAAAAAGGTGCAAGGATTCTCATACGATGTCGTGACATTGTAGTCATTGTTAAATGTACGCGAGATTAATAATAATGAACTAGACATTGTGGTTGTGGGAACAACCACTAGGTGTTCGGGGTCTCATTTTGTAGTTGTACTGGAACTGTTATGAGAATGTCTGTTGGAACACATGTGTGGCATTATGAAATACACTTAAACTGTGTGACTGAGCAAATACTGATCATGCTGAGTGTAGTGTATTCGTATTATATGTACACTGACTGATAGCGTATAGAAAATGGTGTCACCTTTAAATAATGTAAAATTGCCCGGACGATAACTTCCGGTTAATTAATCACAAACAACTGAAACTTTGCAAAAATCATTCAATGCATAGGATGTTAACAATTTGCAACTTTCACTGATGTACGTCATGTACTTAACGAGTAAACAGTATTTGAATAATGACATCATTTTCCCTTTAAAAACGCATAACTTCCGGTTGAATAACGTCACTGATTTTAAACTTTGCAAACATGTCAAGGTGCACTAGTGCTTTACACTCACCAAATTTGGCGGAAATCCGTTGTTTACTTTCGGATTACGTAATCACTGTATATCTTTAAGCAACCGTAGAGGGCGCTATATAGCCCGTATGACGTCATTGTTGATATTTTCTGAAAGCCCAAGACCTACTCTATCTTTTAGCCCTCTCGGTTTTTTGTGCCCAAATCCTTCCGTTTTCGAGTTATTTTGAGTCAAACTTCAACTTCCGGTATCACCGGAAGTGAAGGTCATTTGTACACAACACTGCATATATTAATTGTTGAGATTCATGTGGTGAGTAACATATGTCAATATCAAAATCGTAGGTCATGTGGTTCTGAAGTTATAAAGCACCAAAGTTTTTCCTAAAAACGCGCGTAATTTGATACCCGATGACGTCATCATGACGTCAATCTTCTAGGCACAACTTGGCATCACTACCGAAGTTCTCACCAAGTTTCAGGTCAATATCTTGTACCTGTCACCAAGAAGTCCTGCTGACAAGTTTGAGCGGAAGGAGAAAAAGAAAAAACTAGAGGTTTGTCTGTCAACTGACAGAGCAAATGACTTTTTCGCCAATGACTTGTTTGACCGGAAGTAGAGGTCGCAGAGGTCAAGCAATGTGTCACAAATCAAAGACCTCGCCTAACATTGTGTACTTGGTGAAAGATTCATGATCATATCTCTTAACAATTTTAAATGAGGAGCTGCTTCCTGTTTGACCGGAAGTAGAGGTCACAGAGGTCAAGCAATGTGTCACAATGAAAGACCTTGCCTAACATTGACTTTTGGTGAAAGAATCATGATCATAGCTCTTACCACTTTTAAATGAGGAGCTACTTCCTGTTTGACCGGAAGTAGAGGTCACAGAGGTCAAGTAACATATTAAAAAGAAAGACCTTGCCTAACATTGACTTTTGGTGAAAGAATCAAGTTCATATCTCAATCCGTTGATTTTTTATTGATTTTTAAAGATTTTGATTATTAAATTTAAATTGCTTGTAATTTGACACCTGATGACGTCATCATGACGTCATTGTTTTAGGATCATCCCTGCATAAGGGTCCTTCATTGGTATAAGTTTGATGATGATCCGAAATTGCAAAAGCACTAAAGTCGCGCTAAGAATAAAACGTGTACAAATTGAATGGGCTATCGGAGAAGAAGAAGAAGAGGAAGAGGAAGAGGAAAAAGAAAAAAAAAATCAGAACAAAAAGAATAACTTTTTCGCACTCGAAAGTGCGAAAAAGTCAAAAAAAAAAAAAAAAAAAAAAAACTCGAACAATAACAATAGGTGTTCGGCTTGAACCCGAACACCTAATTAATAATGAATTACTGTCTTGAACTTTGATGAAGTCAATCAATTTTGTCACGTCACTGTCTACGGTGGCGCAGGAGGGACATCGCACATTACAATATATGTTCGGATTTAACATAAAATGCATCTTAAAGGTACACGCCGGCTTCAAAGTCCAAAAAATGGAGAGTGCAGAGTATAACACAATATTTGTAGAACACTTAATGAAGGTTTTCGTGAAAACAAAATCAGAAATAGGTCGTTTAATTAGGGTTAATTAACGGAAATCAAAATAAGGTCAAAGGTTAGCGTATACGCATTTCCAGCCGTAACAAGTGTTACAAGGATGTGGCACACCAATGGTTTTAGACTGGTACTCGTAGCTGTGACTAAATGTTGCAGCTGCCGTATGAGAATTCCAGGAACGCGATACACGTACGTTCAAGCTGTTCACGATGCAAAAATCATTGGCAAAACAACAAAAAACAAATCTGTTGAAAAAATAAGGCATTTTCAAAATTATTCACAAAATGTTTTTGAGTTGATGCAATGTATTTGAGTTGATGCAATGTTTTTGAGTTGACGCAATGTTTTTGAGTTGGCGCAGTGTTTTCGAGTTGGCGCAGTGTTTGCGAGTTGGCGGAATGTTTGCGAGTTGACGTAATGTTTGCGAGTTGACCCAATGTTTGCGAGTTGACGCAATGTTAGCGAGTTGACGCAATGTTTGCGAGTTGACGCAATGTTTGTGAGTTGACGCAATGTTTGCGAGTTGACGCAATGATTGCGAGTTGACGTAATGCTTGTGAGTTCTGAGTTGACGCAAAGGATTTTGAGGGCATGATCGATGAAACAATTTTCGAGGGACCGAAACGATTTCCACATGAATACACAAAATATAATTTTGAGAATCACAAAATTGATGTCATAAAATGATTTTCATGTATGACAAGAAATTATCTCGAGGCTTTCTTGCTCCGCGGCTCGAAAATCGCCCCCCCAAAAAAAATAAAATAAAATGCAACGGGGACCGGGTGAGTGACTCAACGCATGGTCTCGCATCAAAAATGCTACACGTACGGGGTGCGTGGACCGCACTGGTTATCACGGGCCCATGCCTCGGGCTGAATGCGTCGCAAGCCCCCATGCGCTGTGTCTGCAGAGGTGGTAGGGCACCCCCAGTTACAGGTCTTTTATAAATTCTAAATTTGGCATGTAAATGTTGCCGTATCGCGTTGGAAATTCTTAATTTTAAAAAGGAAATACTCAGGTCGAACAGTTAAGCTTTGGTTAAAAGAAAACCAGCGATTAAACAAAAAGTTATACTAAATTTTGTATAGAAAAAAAAGCTTTTAAACGACTGGAAGTGAAACTGACACATGATCACGTGGGTTTTCTGAGTCAAAATTTTGACATCATACGGTTTTTCGTATTTATCATGAAAACGGCTAAATTTTACCGTTTATTTGTGTGGAATGTTCTATTCTACCTTTGGAAGACCTTTCCAGTCATGATAAAGGCATGCATTGGCGCCAAAAAGCGCCCAAAAAAGCGCAACGAGGCCGGCGTGTACCTTTAACCTTTGAATTCTGAAATGTATTAAGCAAACCTGCGAAAACAGATACTAGACATGAAACAAGACATCCGGCTTAATCATTAATCTAATATTTATTGCTATATCATGAAAGAAATTCCAGGTTTGTGCTTCTGAAAAGATATGGAATGGGCCTATCGTGAGTATATCAGTAAAAATGTGCAGAGATAATGGTCCACTTCTCTCTTGATTTCCATATCTGTAACATGTTGCTGATACATTTTCCTCAAGTGTTGATTATGACAGAGGTTAAAGTACACAGGGTTTTGATAAACGAAATGATTGATTGTCTTAGTTGTACCCCATTATGACCTCCTACTTACTAGTGCCCCCCCCCCCCAAACGACCAAGCTCACCTTATAATGATCGTGAACTGACGAATCTTGATATCATAATTATAAAGAGCATACGCGTTGATGAGCCAGTAATACGGATTGGCTTCCACTACAAATGTGATCCTTGCAGTGCACACTGAATAGTTAGCCGTACATGAAGCTTGTATGTTACTTACATCTGTGCATTATGGGTGAGTATGAACAATGTGATAGGCCTACATGTACCTGGGTTAACATGATTTGTAGTAATGTTACTACATCCAAGCATCCATTTTATGAAGACAGCTAAACATTCATTATGTTAAACATTCACATGAAAAAGATAAGTACTTGGTCATTGAATTCTATAATTTTGATTAATTATGTTATAGATAATGCATGAACGCTAGATCGCATGCCATTTTAACATAATTTATTTAACGCTGCAGATATTTTATTATCTCTTATCCAACTGTAAAGTACCGATACGTAGACAATTGTTCAATAAAATCACCTATACTTTGCAATGTAATATCTATATCTTCATATAAAATATAGAGGTGGTGCTTTTAACAAGATTATGGGATATTTTGTGTCTCATGAGGAATTAAAGGTGATGCAATTTCCTCAAGTGCTGTTTTTACAAGAATTGAATTATTTAGGTTATTGTTAACCCAAAAGGCATTATGTTTGTTCTTCTGCTTGTGTAATTGAAGAAATTAATTAAGCTCAATGCACCACTCGGTGTCCATTTCCTGTATTAAAATCCATACAATAGAAGTTTCCACTGGCCTTTTGAAGGTTGCCATTTTCATCGAGGGATGACAGAAAATATCAAATATAGAAGAAAAGCTTCTGTGCCTTAAAGAAAACCTCGTTTAAAAGCAGTGTGAAATGGTTGTATGGACACTTCTGCCAAAAGTGACGCAGTCGTGCATTCATTATTCAAAGTTAACATTATTTTATGGAAAAGTGAACAAAGAAAAATTAGGTGGGATTCTAACCAGCGACCACCTCTTACCAACTGAGCTACCCAGCCCAGCTCAGTTGGTTAGAGCGCCGGTAGGGTATTCCGGTGGTCGCTGGTTCGATTTCGCCCCGGTCAATTTTTCTTCAGTCCGTTTCCCTTGTGGTTATTTGATGATTAATATTTTTCTTACAATTTAGCTTTGGAGGCAATTTTTATTTACGTAAACTAAAAGATATATCGAGTACAGAGGAGCTTCAAACCCTTGCTGAAAGCATATTAACTTAAATATCAAAGTAATTATATTAATATGAAATGTGATCGCACAAAAATAATAATACCTTGGCATGTATTTAACAGAAAAATTAGATACCTTACTATCAGATCTATTTGTAGAACACATAAAAGCCATAATAGACCTTATTCACGATGCATCCACCCTGCACTCGAAGCAGTGCAGTCAAACCGAGGCATGGATTCAAAATAGTCTGGTACCCGATTTCCTTTTAAAATTGGTGTTTTGTTTTCCAAAGGTATACAAGGAAGGTGACAGAATGGATGCCCCATGAAAAAGACCTATTGCAATCTGTATGGTGATCACGATGAGCCTTCAGACGCTGCTGTGCCTCACAATGGGACAATCTCACTTTTGAAATTCACCAATCCAAGATCCTACCAACCGGAAACCCACCCGAAGACCTCAACAGCTCTTGTTTGTACAACTTGTTGATCTGCCTCTATGTCTGTGTAATATATCCTTATAGCAAGATAACAATCCAAACGGAATGTGAACCTACAAGCTTTTTCTTAGAATGACTTTTATGTTTTTATCTCCAGAGCGTACAACCATGAGAGGAAGAGCTGGATCCAGATTGACCTTGAAGTTTGAATTAAAGTTGATTCTCATTAGTATCATCATCCCAGCTGTTTGTATGCAATGGAATGGACAACTATCTTCCTATCAAATAGCAGTATTTGATAATCCTATTAAACCATCTCTAATAGTGACAACTCGGTTAGGTACACCCAGACACAGGTGATGTGTACGTAGGGGCAGTCAACTATCTGTATAGATTGGATCGGAATTTGACACAAGTTGCAAACAGTGATACATCAACGTGTCAAGGGGAAGAATGTCTGAACTACAATAAGATCTTGGCTTTGCAAGGGGGAAGGTTGATTACGTGTGGTAGTGAGAATGAAGGGGCGTGTCAGTCAAGAAGTCTAGTGGATTTGATGGAAGATGGAGGGGGTAATGAAAGAATGAACATCGCATCATTTGGTACAAGAACAACCATCGGCATTGTTGCACCTGGACCAATGAATTATCAGAGAATGTATGTTGCAGCATCATATACAAAGGAACCAATGCGAGGTATTTTTGAACGCGTGAGGGCGCTTCGAATTACTTCCGGGGGTCATTTGACAATGAGCTGTTGTTGTGTACCGCTGTGTCAGAATACAACTCGTACATGTCGTAGTAAAAATATACACTTTTATAGCATCCCAAAAGACAAAATTGTCTTTTGGGATGTCGGCCGTCGGCCGTCGGAAACAATGGGTCGGACATAATCGTTTGTCGGACGTAATGGGTCGGACATAATCGTTTGTCGGACACAATGGGTCGGATATAATCGTTTGTCGGACACAATGGGTCGGACATAATCGTTTGTCGGTCACAATGGGTCGGACATAATCGTTTGTCGGACACAATGGGTCGGACATAATCGTTTGTCGGACACAATGGGTCGGACATAATCGTTTCTTGCTCGCCCAATTATGTTCAGTGTCGGACGTAATCGATCAAACGGACATAATGGTCGTGAACAGACGATTAAGACTTCGATATCTCTACCAGAATCTATAACTGACACTTCGTTGCGTGACCAAACAGCATGCTCGTAATTTGACTACTCTCCCCACACTGTACAAGACTGTACACTCTGTCAACTCACAACGGCAAAAGACACCACGCGCTCCCAGAGCGCGCCCTATTTATGTGGATTAGTGTGGCGCCCGGCTGTAGCATTACATGTCAGCCCTGGCTGACGATGGGGTACTAGTCCTCTGGACTTCAAGTTCTACGGTAGCTCCCGGCTACCCTTCCGCAAATCGCTATTGCGCTACAATACGTTACCTTTAGGGGACCAAGTCTTTATTTCCGAGAGAGTTCTTATTTCTGCAGTTATCTTTAATTCCGTGGATTCAGGCACGCCCTCTCTTGGCTTTTTATTTTCAGTTTGTTTGTAATCCTGCATCTCTTTATTTAAGAAGCTTTCTTTAAAGGTAGTATCATACTTTGGTTTTTGTCAAAGAAGTACAGATTCATGGGCAAAAATATCAAGGAAGATACAGTCACAGTCATCTGTGAACATTTCAGTCCCATGCGGTGTCCACTTCCCTGAACGTTATACGTAAATCTGTGAACATTTCTGTTTTGGTTTCTTACCAAAGTATGATACTATTCTGAGGCTTTGTTTATATCTGCAGTTGTTTTAAATGCCGTGTTTGGTTTTATTTCTGAAGCTTCCTTTCTTTCAGAGTTACAGAGTTTGAGCTTATCTGAGTCTGTCATAAACTGGTTCGCCTCTTACTTAACCAATCGCAATCAATCGGTACGCATCGAGCGGGCCAAGTCTGATCCTCTCCCTCTTAATACCGGAGTTCAACAAGGCTCAATTCTTGGTTCATTTCTGTTCATCATTTATACTAGGGATCTCCCCTCTGTTATTCCTGGGGATTGTAATCTAAACATGTAAGCTGATGATTGCACAGTTACATGTAGCTCTTATTCAGTAGAAGTGTTACAGAACAGACTTAATGAAGCAATGGCCAGAATAGATGGATGGGCTAAGAGAAATAAGCTAAGTATCAACGCCTCTAAAACTAAGGCTATGCTCATCGGACCAAGACATATAATTGCTGCCAAAGATTTAAATATCAGCATTGGTGCCTCCTTAGTCGAGAAGGTGAATACTTTTAAGTGCCTTGGTGTTATTATTGATGATATTGATGTACAGAATTCGGCATTGTATTCCAAAAAATAGTCTTCGTACTCTTGTTCAATGCCTAGTCTTGCCCAAACTTAATTACTGTAGTCCGATTTGGAGAGGCCGATATGAACGCCATAGTGGTATGCTTAACAAATTACTCAAAAGAGCAGCAAGGCTAATTCTAGGATGTCCGTTTACTACTCCGTCAGCTGATATGTTCTCGTCCCTTAAGTGGCTGCCTTTCTGTAAAAGATTACATTACAAGAAAGGCATACTCGTTTTTAAATGTCTACACTCAATGACGCCCAAGTACATGACTGACCTCTTTTTTTATTTCTCTTGGCACCGAGTTACGAGGCAGAATACACATGCTACCCTAAAACTACCCATCATCAAGACGGAACAATATTCACTCAGCTTCGCAGTCAACGGAACCAAAATCTGGAATTGCCTTCCTGCTCAACTCACAGCCCAAGATTCATTTTATGTTTTTAAAGCAGATCTTTTTAAACACTTACAAGAAGAAAGTTAGTTGTTTCTTCCACATTTTTTATTAATGGTTTTGATTCTTTTGGTACGTTTTTGACCTTAACTTATTTTTCAGGTTTGTTCGTCTGATAAGGTTTTTGTTTACCATTATTTCCTTCTTAGTTTTTATATTAATTTTAATTCACGTTTTGATGGTTTTTGTATGTTTTTGACCCTAATTTGTTTTGATTTGTTTTGTAGCATGCTCTATTTCTTTGGTTATTTTTATTTTTTCGGTTTTTTAACATAAAGGAATGTTCATGTTAAACGTTGTTTTTATTATTTTTTAGTTTAATCCAAATCCCATTTTATATTAACTTAATTTTAGTTTTACAATTGCAGGGCTCCAATGGAAATCAGCTTTGGCTGTTTGGATCTACCCTGGGAAAATAAATAAAATAAATAAAATTAACAAAATAAATAAAATAAATAAAATAAATAAAATAAATAAAATAAATAAAATAAATAAAATAAATAAAATAAATAAAATAAATAAAATAAATAAAATAAATAAAATAAATAAAATAAATAAAATAAATAAAATAAATAAAATAAATAAAATAAATAAAATAAATAAAATAAATAAAATAAATAAAATAAATAAAATAAATAAAATAAATAAAATAAATAAAATAAATAAATACATAAAATAAATAAAATAAATAAAATAAATAAAATAAATAAAATAAATAAAATAAATAAAATAAATAAAATAAATAAAATAAATAAAATAAATAAAATAAATAAAATAAATAAAATAAATAAAATAAATAAAATAAATAAAATAAATAAAATAAATAAAATAAATAAAATAAATAAAATAAATAAATAAATTCTGAGGCTTTGTTGGCTTTTTTTTTTAAAAGTCTGCAGTATATTTTAAACGCAGTGTTTATTTTTAATTCTGAAGCTTTTTCTTTATTCCTGCGTTATCTAGCCTATATTTTCAAAGTTGTTTTATTTCTGTAATGATCTTAAACTGTGTGGTTATCTCTATTTCTGCATTTATTAATTTATTTCTGAATCTTTCTTAGTAATCCTATCATTGTTCGTTTATTTTTACTGTTTGGCCCTTTCGGCCGCCCATACGATTCGACTTCTCAAACTACATGTCATGAATGACACGCTTATTTTTCACACACTGAATTATTAGCTTCGTACGTAACAGTTCAGGGATAGAAACGTCAGATCCACGAGCTTTGACCCGCCAGGCGCCACGCGCCAGGCGGGTCACACATACTCAGTAGAGTTATATTAAGGCCCTTTTCCAAACCTCGGCTCCGGCTCAGGCTCCGGCACTGTCATCAATATGCTGAAAATATAGGTTCTGGCTTTTCATTGAAGCTGAAGCTCTGTCTTCTTGTTAAAATTATACTATCTACTTCCAAGCCATAGCCAAAAGATAATATTTTGATACCCTTTATTTTATAATGGTTTTAAGAAATGGAGCTGGAGCCGGAGCCTGAGCCGGAGCCGAGGTTTGGAAAAGGGCCCTAAGAAAACTAGAGTGCGCACTCACCGTGCCGTGCGTGACGCGCTCTCGGCTACACATGGGGAATCAAAGATGGCGTCTCTAAGTGGGCAAAACCGTGTAAAATGCCCGGATGTGCTTATTCTTTTACACAGTGCGCTCAGAAAACGCATTACTAAAAGTCGATTTTCTCCAATCTTTTGGGAGTTTCGGCCTTATCGTCATGAATACTACTCATCAATAGTTTGTTTTGGGTATAAACTAGTGCAATTTGAAAAAAATTGCAATAATTGACAAAAAATCCTTTACATTAAAACTGCCCCTTTCCACTCGAATTCAGCTTTAGTGTAGGATATGCCACTTTTCAAGTCGAGGGCCGGTCATAACTCGATTGCGCGTCGATAATATCGTTTCTTTAATTGTCAGTCTTAATCTGAAACAAGGAGGGTATCGGGTTTTTATATCTTGGGTCACGTGCATGTATAGTTTAGAGAAATGTGGGATGGAACTGCCATTGAGGCGTAACCGCTATTTGTTGTACTCGATTACAACTACGGATCCAAGTAATTAAATCAGCCACAAACTTGACACAATACGGAAACTTGCGATTTTCGACTTTTATGCAAGTTCTGAATCAATATATTAAAATACCGTGTGCATTTTTTCCACTGTTTTCTCCAAAAGTATGGTCACCTTATGACACTGGAAATTTTCACGGATGACTGTTGCTGTTTCTTTCTTGATATTTTTGCCCACGAATATCTGCATTTCTTTGACAAAAACCAGTTTTTATATATACATTTAAATAAATAAATCGTGACAAACTAATATGTTTCTGGAGTGGCCAAAATGACATACGGACGGACAGACGGAAGTCGGTATATTAACTCGCACTGCTTCGCAGCACTTCGCCAAAAAGCAAGTGCACCTTTAACTGAACTGCGAAACAGCTAATTATTTACAGTATTACTTGCTCTTCACAGTTAATTAATTTAACAAGTCGAAACAGTATAATTATGAAAGATCAACACACTGGGAAAGAACAAACTTTTTTGACAAGCTAAAAATGTACATAAGTTATCTCAGCAATGTTTACATGTACATAGCTCTATGTCCATGAATACAGACACTTTATAATTATGTACCGGTAATTGTTTTAGCTCACCAGTACAAGGATTCACTATAGGCCTATGTGTTTACATTGATGAACTTTGTCAATTCCTGTTTTCGTACTCATACTCGCACTCATGGAAAAGTGCTCAGGTACTCGCACTCATAATATTCGTGGTAAAGTTCGTTCTCATGCCTTCTCACTGCCAAATGAACAAAGATAATAGACTACAAGAGATGAACAAGAGATAATTAGAGACACCATCAACGTAGGGCTGGAAGGCTCAGTTGGTAGAGCGCCTGTATGGTATTCAGGAGGTCACCGGTTTAAATCCCGCTCCAGTCAATTTTTCTTTGTTCACTTTTCAATGACAATACATTTTTTGTAAAATCTAGTTAGTAGTTATTTCTTTAAATCTTGCATCTGAGTGACATCTTGCATCATGAATCTTGAGTCATGTCGCCATTCCTGAAATCTGGACCTGTATTCTTGAAGTAGAGTGCTAAAAAATGAAATTGAAAAAAAGAAAATGGATTTCATCTTTTGGCAGTAATCAACAGACTTGAATATAAATCTCTTTTGGGATGATTTGGTGGTCCTGAAAAGGGCCATTTTGTTGGTGGTGGTGGTAGCCCTGAAGAATCTTCCATCTTGAAACGTCGATCTTGGATCTTGAATCTTGAAACTTGGATCTTGAAACTTGGAACTTGAAACTTGGATCTTGAAACTTGGATCTTGAAACTTGGATCTTGAAACTTGGATCTTGAAACTTGGATCTTGAAACTTGGATCTTGTATCTTATCTTTAATTTTGCATCTGGAATTAGTAAAAATAAATTTTTAAAAAGAAGTTAGTTTAAAAAAGAATTAGTTACAACGAATGAAATACGGTAGTCCATGCGATGTTCCGCTTCATTGTGCCGGTAAAGTGGCAACACTATGAGGAAGGTGCTGGTGCCGGTGGCAACTTTTCTAGGATGATCTGACCTGTTTCTTTCATTATTTGATAATTTCCTGAAGTTACCTGGATGATTTCAACCTCTGACATGATGCGGGAACCAGCTTTGCCAGAGTAAACATCCAGACCTAGATCCAGATACAAATCCAGATCCAGAGTCGACTAAGTAATAAAATACAAAATATAGCAGCGCAAATTCCTATAGCCTTTTTATAGGCCTAACTTAATATTAAAGTAACGTTAACCCCTTCTTACTCCATGAAAAATCGACTAAATTTAATGATATTTAGGTTAGACTAAGCAATACTACTCACTTATGAAATGAAACGTTGTTGGTCTTGTTACTCCGATTCCTGCAGCCAAAGGCTGCGCAATTTTTGGGCATATCAAGCCATAATGCAAACACACGTCACAGCCAAACGCGAAACGTAAACATAAAACTTAAAAGTCCATGAATGCCCATTTTTGCCCCCTTAGAAAATGGCGGCCAATTCTTCAATTCGTGACGCGACAAATCAGAGGTGCGCCCTCTAGTTTTTTAATATAACTCTATGACACATCCTCATAAACAAAAATACGGTTTTCATATCATTTTTCCCGTTCTGCGAAAATAATCATATCACTTCCTTGTCTGAATAAAAGGCATCAATGGATATCAATCTAGCGACAAACAAGTGGTGTGTGCGATGAGTATTAAGGGATCCATGGGGATGGTGGTGGATAGAAGGGACTTTCCCTACTTGATGTACACAATGAAACCCAGCCAACAAACGTCAATACTGTTATCAAAGAGCACACAAAGCCTGGGTCTGGTGACTCACAATAGGGACGGATTTACGGGGAAACGCCGTATGTAACATTATATCTTACAAAAAGAGGAAAAGTTTGATTCCAAAGTTCCGAAGAAAATTACAAAAACAGACTTATATGGAAGCAGGGGATTATTATAAAGCAACAGTTACGGTAGGTAGGCAAGCACACACAAGTGTACACTGTCAACAATTTCGGAATTTCGGCAACATGTTGCCCATAGTTAGGGCAACACGTACACCTAGGCAACACGCGTTGGGCCCTCCCTGTGTACACTAGCAACATTAATTTGGCCAATTATGTTACCGAGATGTTGCTGGGATAATGTTACCCAACTTAACTGTTTTGTTCTGTGTACACTGAAAAGTTATTTGCTTGTGTGTGGGGAGTCGGGATGGGGGCGGGGCGTTGAGGGGGTGTTTAAATTGTATGTATTGATTGGGTCTTATCAAAACATTCATTGGTTGAAAGCTCACTATAAGTATGTGATCAAAGGTGAGAAAAACAATGGGAAAAGCTGAAGAGTAAACAAACCATCACCTTTGGACGGAAAGAAAACACAACACATTGTTTGCTTAGATCTTCACAACAGTACCGCACAGGACTCAGTGTTGTTTTTTTAGTCAACTTCCTGGTGTATATTTGACATAGATAAACTGTCCAAATTCCGTAATACATGCAGCTAGCTTCATTCAACCATAATGTGAATTTTACCATGGTATGTGTTGTGTGAGTTCCTCAGCTGCCGATGGTAATTGCTAGGATAATATTTTAGTTATCACTGATTTTGTAAAATCAATTATAAAATGCACACACATTCATTTACCATAAATTTTCACGATTGTTCATGATCGATTCACTAAGTTTATTCATGATTTGTTGTCTTATTGCGGGGGGTCGAGGCATCAGTTTGAGCCGGTTTATTCCCTTTCACACCCATTCCATTTGTTTCCCTACGTGGCATCTACAACCATTGAATGGGCCTATACTTACTTCACTTATGTTCGGTATCTTGTTACAAAATACTATTATCTGGCAATGTTATTAATGTGATCGAGGTTTCCGCAAAACTTGATGTGTGTGAGGGGGAGGGGAGGGGGGGGGGGAGGCATCGTTTAAGTGGCAGTGACATAAAACTGCCCACAAAGTGCTTTTATGAATAATATGGTTTTATGCAGTAATAGGCTGTCCATACCCATTTTGCAAGGTCTTCTAAAACTTTTCACGTGCGTAGTGTTTACACTTCACTGGACTATACCATTTTGTTCATCTTAAAGGGTAACCATAAGATATTCAGTATTCGAATGAAGATCATTATTCAACTCTAAATTTGCTACGACAATGTACTTCTTTGAGCTTATGATTAGTAACATAAGTTTATCAGTACTGAAATAAAAGGCCTGCTTCTTATTAAAAAGGGTTTAAGAATAGCAATAATTTATTAGGATAGGGAAACCCCTATGGACAATGGATAATTCCCAGTGCCACTTCCTGGTTCCGAACTGCATAGTGCAAAGATGTTCATTTTTTGGTACTGAAAACTTATTTGATCATAACTATTTTCGTGGTTTGAGCAGACCAGTCCAGTTAAACTATGCCGAGACGATCACACTGGCTCGTGAATCTGCCCTAGTGATGTATGGGAATTAGGTAAGTTCTTCCCTTTTAGTGTCACATTTGTGTTGAGAAAGGATTCCCCTAAGTTTATTTCTGTCGATAGTAAACTTTTCAAGGACAAGGCTGACCACAACGTGCAGTGTGATGCAGTGTGTGGTGGGCAGGTCTACAGTGCAGTGCATGCATGCATGATGCATGTGTGATGATGTAGGCCTACCAAGTACCATGTCACATGTGTACGTACATCCAGTAGGCCTAGTAAATAGTATAATACTCATTTACTTTAATTTATTACTGTGATAATTATCCAGTCCAGTTACATAAATAATTCGATAAACTTTAAAGATCCTGCTAGATCGAAACGTGTCAGTCAGGCCATGGAGGAAGGAAAGACTTTCCTTCCTCCATGGTCAGGCACTCCTAACTCCAAGCAGTTTATTACTTGTAATAATGTGTTATGTGTATCTATGAAGTAGGCCTGGGCGATTAGTGCTTTTCACTAATCGATTAATCGCGGAGGAAATAATCGCGATTAATCGCGATTACCCGGAAGTGACTATACAAGCAGCATGTACCTTGTTTTCATCATAGCGGCACTGCAGTAAACTGCACTAGCGTAATGCATTGATTCTTACAAGTTTCAACAGCGATCAGTTCCGATTTCTGAGGCATTGAGCAATGCCATTTTTGTTCAGATAAGGTATAATGCAAAATTTGTGAAGCTAATATCGTCCATAATTACTTCCTTCAGTAAAGTAGGGTAATTTTGCGGAGTGTTGGCCGACAAGGCATGCAGTTACTGCCTCACGTAGGTACACACAGACGTAGTCCCATACATGCATGTACAAGTCAACGATAGTACACGATGACGATGACACAATGTACACCCCATGTATAGGCTGAACAGTGAACACGATTATTATACAGTTCACGATTACTGAACAGTGAACACGATTACTAAACACATCGCGATTATTTTACATTTCACGATTACTCCACATGTTCACTTCACGATTATCATATGATACGATACAGTAGTCCAGTACAATAAATCGTCTAATCGAGTAGCACCCGTACTCGAGTAGTTGAATGCCATCGCGCCATGCGCCAAGCCTCAAGCCTCCCTGGCCGGCCTTGGTAGCCGAATCCATTGTAAACACGTGGGCCTAAGAAGTTGAGAAAAACTTCATTGTCAGCTGTCAGGCTTGAATAAAAATTCACCCCGACACTTTTAAACTGTATGTATCCAATAACTCACGTGTGCCACAAGTCCCGACAACCTTTCGTTTTATTACTAAGTGAGATAAATTGTATTTATTGAAAATGCAACAAAACTAAATGTACCCCAATAAACAGCGAAATGGTATATCCCTCGTTCATGCCTCATCCACGTTGACAATATAAGGCAGTTTTATTAGAAGGGCTACTGGCCAATTACAGTGTAATCTCAAAATGTTGTCATGGTGCTGTCACAATATTGGGCGGGCATCCGGTGCACGTGCAGCAGCAGACTTGATATCAAGTCGGTAATTTTATCGCTACACCAGGGGTACGGTGTGCGTGTTCACATTACACTGTGTACGTCCTGCAAAATGTCCAACATGCGGGGACGCGACCGCGGTACACCCTCGACCCCTATTGAATCAAGATTACGTTGCCTCACTATACGAACGATGCATGATATTGACGGACGGATGGACAACACACGAATGTCTAACGACTTGTCATCAAGTCTATGCAGCTGCTCCATGCAACACACACGTTATGGCTATTGATCGACTGAGAATAGTAGTAACTCATGGAATTAATCGCAACTCGAAGGCACTAATTGCGCTGGCACGATTAATCGAGTAGTTCAGAATTTACTAATCGAGTAATCGACACAGGAATGTAATCGCGATTAATCGAGTTAATCGCCCAGGCCTAATCAGAAGTGTATCTACTTTTTAGTGGACACATTGAGACTCGTTGACAATGCATTGCCCGATTTTAGGCAGATTTGAATTGTTCTTCCTTTCCAGGTTGTCAATCTGAGTTAACAGCAAATCAAGTTAACACTAAGATTATTAATTTTCCCATTGCCACTTTATCTCTTTGAGTTGAGGAAAGAAGAATGTACCTGTTAGTTACCTCGACCTGTAAATAGTCCCCAGGATACTCTGACCCTCTAGGTGTATCCTATGCACTGTCTATGGCCATGTTCAGACACTGTACTCCAGAGCCTGGACCGAAAAAGGTCTACCCTTTCCAGTCACAGTGGGAGGTAAACACTTCATCTCAAACCCAGTGCGTCCATATTACACAGGGTTAAACTGAAAATGGTCTATCTCTGGTTGTGTCACATTACTCCAAACCAAACTTGACCCTTAGTTCACAAGTAGTGACCAGTGAGTTATGCACCCGGTCACGGTCAAGCTAAACCGTTGTGATAGACCGTTCAGATGACTTAAGGCCCATTTGTAGACCGGTCTACGTAGTCTAGACCATCCCTCCTCGGCGGTCTAAGTTTTTGAAGATTGACCGTTTTTAGCATAAAAAAAAAAGTCTATCGTAGACCGTTCAGACACAAGTAAGTAGACCCTTTTGGGTTGAAACCGAAGATAGACCACTTTTAGTACTGTGTCTGAACACCCCTCTGTGGGTCTATTAGTTACCTCAATGTTCTTTTAAGCTTTTGGGAAGTGTGACCATTTTTAAATATCAGGGTTTAAAAATAATCCATTCCTGAAACAATCGCAGGGTTTAGACACTAAGATGTATCACGTGTCACAATGGTACGTGATATCTGTCAGTGAACATGATGAAGATGTAGTGAGAAACTGTGCAGCATTTAACCAAGGGTCTTTTTTACCCAAGTTAAAATTAATTCCATGGCCAGGGATAATGATGCAGAATGGAGCAATCAACAGGATGGGACTAAAGCCCTGTCCGCACTGGACTTTTTTTTCCGGGGATTTAACCGAGCCGATGGGTAAATGAAAAATGAGCAAATATTACCGCTGTCCGCACTTGGACTTTTGACTCGGGTAACTTAACCATGCACGCACGGAAGAATTACCGAGCTGACAATTACTAGGCTCATGCAGGTACCCGACTCGCACTGTCCGCACTGGACTTTTTGTCTCGGGTAAAGTGTCTCGGGCATTCTACCCAGGCAGAAGTTGGCCGAGAGAAATACCCTCGCGGCTCTGGCAAAGAAACTGAGAGGTAGACTTCCTGAGACGTCCGCACTGGACTTAAAATGGTTAAAGTACCCAGTGTCTAAGTTACTTTGCCCAAAAAAAGTCCAGTGCGGACAGGGCTATAGTCATTGAAGTTGCTGTCATTTTTATCTGAGCTGTCAATTTCTCTCTTGTGACATTGCTGGTTGTTTGTAGCTCCCTGAGTTTAGGCTGCTGTCCTCATCATCAAAATCCTGTCAGTTAAGGCAGAAAACAAATTCAGTTACATGTAAATTATGATGCCACTTTATGTGTTTTAAAACACATACATCTTAAAGCATAGCAGAACACAGGTGCAGGGCAGAGGAATACATGTTGTGATGACATAATTCATATTTAAGGATTGTACAGTAAAGTAACATCTTAGAAGCACAAACACCTGATTGTTTCTGGTTGGCACCGAAGCGAGGGGCAAAGGGGGCAGTGAAAACTGCAATTGCATAAAGAAACATACGTGGGCATAGCACATTATCCAGAATTCTGTTACGGCATTTGCTGGGTAGAAATAAATTTAAAGCTTGATAATTTAAAAATTGTTCTGACTATGCGCCGACCTTTTATATTAGTCATTGAAAAGTGAACAAAGAAATATTGTCTGGAGCGGGATTCAAACCTGCGACCTCCTGAATATTATACAGGCACTCTACCAACTGAGCTACCCAGCCCTGTCAATGGACCTTTCCCATGAAATTTGCTAATGAGATATGCGCACGTGCAATTGCCCTACTGGTTGGCAAGAAGTTGCAGCTCCATTAGGCATTGCACGTACGTACCACATACAACACAGAGGGCGTGGAGCTTGCCAACCAGTGATGCATTTGCGCGTGCGCGTATCTCATTAGCATATTTCATGGGAAAGGTCCATTATCTTTGTTTTGTTTGGTAGTCAGAAGCCATGAAACCGCTCACACACCTCCATATCCCAGGGATATATCTTTTATATAAAAAGGAACCACAGGTTTGACAACAATGTAACCCAGGGTGGCAAATTGAAGGATATTTATACACAGTATGTAGACAGGGCAATGATTGTGGTAATTGCACATATGTATACATTATGTATGACCCTTTGACTAACCATTGAGAGATGAACAGACGATAAACTTGCCCACCTTATAAACTTACGACATTAATCCTTAAAATAGTTCTCTCCCATAAAGGCATTAATTAAAAGTTTAGAAATTAATTTCCTTACTTTCTCAAACTAGCAATTCAAATTTGGGAATTATTGATTTGAAACATCAAATTGGTTTAAAATGCAGAACTTTGGATTTTGTTCATTGAACTGAATAAAATATATCTTTAAAAAACACAGAGCAGCTCTTCCTTGCTCTATGCTTAAAGATAACATGACCTACTTTCAACTTTTTATAATTTGCCATTCTTCTACTGTGCTGTTGAAATGAAAACAAAACCCAAACGATGTCTTATGTTCTATTTACAACAGCATCCTGCCTGAAATTCCAGGACCTGAATTATTTGTTTTGTAATTTCCATGTGTACATGAAGAGCATGTGTTAGCCTAATAGCGCTCTGCACTAATGACGTCACTAAATCCCCGGATGTCAGACAAACATTGATCACACACATAGTGTACATGCACGCACACACCCACGTACGTGTGCATGGTGGCAATGTTTGTCTGAGGTCCGTTGCTATTTTTAGCGTAAGTGCGGAGCGCTATTGATCCCTGACACCGGATTAGACATGCCAGATACGGTGAAGCATTCTGATGTTGAAAGATTTTTGCAATATTTTTGCAGCAACTGCAGTCAACTGAAAGCAAAACTGACTATTTAATATGGGAGGAAACCTTTCTGTTTATTTCCTGTTTCTAAACTTAATACTCTTGTGTGCTTATATGACACTGGACTGTATGAAAATAATAACATGAAGTACTATAGTACTGTAGTTTTGTTAACAGTAGTTTTTATTTTTAGAGGAATAGGGGGCCTAGCTCAAACTTGAGGTTATGGTGGCAGTGGTTTGATTGATTGCAGTAAGATTGAGATAATTTGCATAAGATTGAGATAGTTCAGGAATACTACCTAGGCTAAGGCCCTATTATCTACACTTTCTGTGTTAGTATAAAGGTTCTTTTCAGAGGGATATCTAACTGCCTGTTTGATTAGTTCACCATTTTCGGTTTTCATGCCAAATATTGATGCCTCATTTACACTGTTTTAGTATACTGCTCTGTTCTGGTACACCATGTCTGCATTTATAAGCTCTTGCTCTATCAATCATCCTATCCCTTACATGAAATGACTTCATTTAACCATAGAGCTATGATTTAACACGTTCTGAACTTTTTTTTCAGTTTCAGTGTGCTCAATATACCTGTCTTAATTTACATGTAATGTGATGCTGATTAAGTGAGACTACATTACTGCTAACTTAGCGCTAAAGTGCCCAGCCTAACCAGAAGTATAGACAGGGTGGGTCAGCAATGATAGTCAATGATGTACTAGTTTTTGTAACCTCTTCAGTTATCAGTTGTAAATAGTGCATGTGAACAATCAATGTATTTTCAGCTAAGTCACTCAACAGAACTCCCACTGTGGTTTTTTAGCAACAAAGTTAACAGCTCGTGTAAACATAATGTGTTGGTATTTTGCTGACTAACAGTGTATCAGGTGCGTCACGGCAATAACACAATGCACAAGTTTTGTGTCTGCCGGTGACATTGCATTTGAATAACAAAAAAGTCTTTGAGGGGCAATGCAATGCAACGCAATGTAAACACATACTGTGTACAGCGTCTGTGTGTATTTTCCTCACGCTGCAAATGTCATTGAACTTGTTGATATTCATTTTAATGATTTTTCAGAGAGAGCCGTTTCAACTTCATTAGTTCAATATTGGAGCCAATTTAGTGTCAAAGCCTACTTATTATAGGAACCAGATCCTAGGGTGCAGGGGAAACATTGTATGAATCCAAACAATTCCTAGGGTGTAGAGGAAACATTATATGAATGCAAACAGATCCTAGGGTGTAGAGGAAACATTGTATGAATCCATACAGATCCTAGGGTGTAGAGGAAACATTGTATGAATGCAAACAGATCCTAGGGTGTAGAGGAAACATTGTATGAATCCATACAGATCCTAGGGTGTAGAGGAAACATTGTATGAATCCATACAGATCCTAGGGTGTAGAGGAAACATTGTATGAATCCATAAAGATCCTAGGATGTAGAGGAAACATTGTATGAATCCATACAGATCCTAGGGTGTAGAGGAAACATTGTATGAATCCATAAAGATCCTAGGATGTAGAGGAAACATTGTATGAATCCAGTATGAATCCAGATATGATACAGTAGTCCAGTACAATAAATCGTCTAATCGAGTAGCACCCGTACTCGAGTAGTTGAATGCCATCGCGCCATGCGCCAAGCCTCAAGCCTCGCTGGCCGGCCTTGGTAGCCGAATCCATTGTAAACACGTGGGCCTAAGAAGTTGAGAAAAACTTCGTTGTCAGCTGTCAGGCTTGAATAAAAATTCACCCCGACACTTTTAAACTGTATGTATCCAATAACTCACGTGTGCCACAAGTCCCGACAACCTTTCGTTTTATTACTAAGTGAGATAAATTGTATTTATTGAAAATGCAACAAAACTAAATGTACCCCAATAAACAGCGAAATGGTATAGCCCTCGTTCATGCCTCATCCACGTTGACCATATAAGGCAGTATTATTAGAAGGGCTACTGGCCAATTACAGTGTAATCTCAAAATGTTGTCATGGTGCTGTCACAATATTGGGCGGGCATCCGGTGCACGTGCAGCAGCAGACTTGATATCAAGTCGGTAATTTTATCGCTACACCAGGGGTACGGTGTGCGTGTTCACATTACACTGTGTACGTCCTGCAAAATGTCCAACATGCGGGGACGCGACCGCGGTACACCCTCGACCCCTATTGAATCAAGATTACGTTGCCTCACTATACGAATGATGCATGATATTGACGGACGGATGGACAACACACGAATGTCTAACGACTTGTCATCAAGTCTATGCAGCTGCTCCATGCAACACACACGGTATGGCTATTGATCGACTGAGAATAGTAGTAACTCATGGAATTAATCGCAACTCGAAGGCACTAATTGCGCTGGCACGATTAATCGAGTAGTTCAGAATTTACTAATCGAGTAATCGACACAGGATTGTAATCGCGATTAATCGAGTTAATCGCCCAGGCCTAATCAGAAGTGTATCTAGTTTTTAGTGGACACATTGAGACTCGTTGACAATGCATTGCCCGATTTTAGGCAGATTTGAATTGTTCTTCCTTTCCAGGTTGTCAATCTGAGTTAACAGCAAATCAAGTTAACACTAAGATTATTAATTTTCCCATTGCCACTTTATCTCTTTGAGTTGAGGAAAGAAGAATGAACCTGTTAGTTACCGTACCTCGACCTGTAAATAGTCCCCAGGATATACTCTGACCCTCTAGGTGTATCCTATGCACTGTCTATGGCCATGTTCAGACACTGTACTCCAGAGCCTGGACCGAAAAAGGTCTACCCTTTCCAGTCACAGTGGGAGGTAAACACTTCATCTCAAACCCAGTGCGTCCATATTACACAGGGTTAAACTGAAAATGGTCTATCTCTGGTTGTGTCACATTACTCCAAACCAAACTTGACCCTTAATTCACAAGTAGTGACCAGTGAGTTATGCACCCGGTCACGGTCAAGCTAAACCGGATGTGGTTGAGATAGACCGTTCAGATGTCTTAAGGCCCATTTGTAGACCGGTCTATGTAGTCTAGACAATCCCTCCTCGGCGGTCTAAGTTTTTGAAGATAAACCGTTTTTAGCGCCTAAAAGAGTCTATCGTAGACCGTTCAAACACAAGTAAGTAGACCCTTTTGGGTTCTATCGTAGACCGTTCAGACACAAGTAAGTAGACCCTTTTGGGTTGAAACTGAAGATAGACCACTTTTAGTACTGTGTCTGAACACCCCCTATGGGTCTATTAGTTACCTCAATGTTCTTTTAAGCTTTTGGGAACTGACCATTGTCAAATATCAGGGTTTAAAAATAATCCATTCCTGAAACAATCGCAGGGTTTAGACACTAAGATGTATCACGTGTCACAATGGTACGTGGTATCTGTCAGTGAATATGATGAAGATGTGGTGAGAAACTATGCAGCATTTAACCAAGGGTTACTTTACCCAAGTTAAATTAATTCCATGTCCAGGGATAATGATGCAGAAGGGAGCATCAACAGGATTAGGCCCTGTCCGCACTGGACTTTTTTTTCCGGGGATTTAACCGAGCCGATGGGTAAATGAAAAATGGGCAAATATTACCGCTGTCCGCACTTGGACTTTTGACTCGTTAACCTAACCATGCACGTATGGAAGAATTACCGAGCTGACAATACTAGGCTCATGCGGGTACCCGACTCGCACTGTCCGCACTGGACTTTTCGTCTCGGGTAAAGTGTCTCAGGCATTCTACCCGGGCAGAAGTTGGCCGGTAGAAATACCCGCGCGGCTCTGGCAAAGTAACTGAGAGGTTGACTTCCTGAGACGTCCGCACTGGACTTAAAATGGTTAAAGTAGCGTCTCAGTTACTTTGCCCAAAAAAAGTCCAGTGCGGACAGGGCTATAGTCATTGAAGTTGCTGTCATTTTGTAGTTATCTGAGCTGTCAGTTTCTCTCTTGTGACATTGCTGGTTGTTTGTAGCTCCCTGAGTTTAGGCTGCTGTCCTCATCATCAAAATCCTGTCAGTTAAGGCAGAAAACAAATTCAGTTACATGTAAATTATGATGGCACTTTATGTGTTTTAAAACACATACATCTTAAAGCATAGCAGAACACAGGTGCAGGGCAGAGGAATACATGTTGTGATGACATAATTCATATTTAAGGATTGTACAGTAAAGTAACATCTTAGAAGCACAAACACTTGTTTCTGGTTGGCACCGAAGCGAGGGGCAAAGGGGGCAGTGAAAACTGCAATTGCATAAAGAAACATACGTGGGCATAGCACATTATCCAGAATTCTGTTACGGCATTTGCTGGGTAGAAATAAATTTAAAGCTTGATAATTTAAAAATTGTTCTGACTATGCGCCGACCTTTTATATTAGTCATTGAAAAGTGAACAAAGAAATATTGTCTGGAGCGGGATTCAAACCTGCGACCTCCTGAATATTATACAGGCACTCTACCAACTGAGCTACCCAGCCCTGTCAATGGACCTTTCCCATGAAATTTGCTAATGAGATATGCGCACGTGCAATTGCCCTACTGGTTGGCAAGAAGTTGCAGCTCCATTAGGCATTGCATGTACGTACCACATACAACACAGAGGGCGTGGAGCTTGCCAACCAGTGATGCATAATTTGCGCGTGCGCGTATCTCATTAGCATATTTCATGGGAAAGGTCCATTATCTTTGTTTTGTTTGGTAGTCAGAAGCCATGAAACCGCTCACACACCTCCATATCCCAGGGATATATCTTTTATATAAAAAGGAACCACAGGTTTGACAACAATGTAACCCAGGGTGGCAAATTGAAGGATATTTCTACACAGTATGTAAACAGGGCAATGATTGTGGTAAGTGCACATGTGTGACCCTTTGACTAACCATTGAGAGATGAACAGACGATAAACTTGCCCACCTTATAAACTTACGACATTAATCCTTAAAATAGTTCTCTCCCATAAAGGCATTAATTAAAAGTTTAGAAATGAATTTCCTTACTTTCTCAAACTAGCAATTCAAATTTGGGAATTATTGATTTGAAACATCAAATTGGTTTAAAATGCGGAAGAGATTTTGTTCATTGAACTGAATAAAATATATCTTTAAAAACACAGAGCAGCTCTTCATTGCTCTATGCTTTTAAAAAGATAACATGACCTACTTTCAACTTTTTATAATTTGCCATTCTTCTACTGTGCTGTTGAATTGAAAACAAAACCCAAACGTTGTCTGTTGTTCTATTTACAACAGCATCCTGCCTTAAATTCTAGGAGATGAATTATTTGTTTTGTAATTTCAATGTGTACATGTAGAGCATGTGTTAGCCTAATTGATCCCTGACACCGGATTGGACATGCCAGGGGCCGATTTCACTAACACTATGCGATCATCGTAAAGCCCAAATCCATCGCTAAAGAGAAAATTGCTACGCAAAGTAGCGATCGATTTTCTGTTTAGCGATGGATTTGGGCTTTACGATGATCGCAAAGCGTTAGTGAAATCGGCCCCAGATACGGTGAAGCATTCTGAATCTGATGTTGAAAGATTTTTGCAATATTTTTGCAGCAACTGCAGTCAACTGAAAGTAAAACTGACTATTTAATATGGGAGGAAACCTTTCTGTTTATTTCCTGTTTCTGAACTTAATACTCTTGTGTGCTTATATGACACTGGACTGTATGAAAATAATAACATGAAGTACTATAGTACTGTAGTTTTTTTAATAGTAGTTTTTATTTTTAGAGGAATAGGGGGCCTAGCTCAAACTTGAGGTTATAGTGGCAGTGGTTTGATTGATTGCAGTAAGATTGAGATAATTTGCATAAGATTGAGATAGTTCAGGAATACTACCTAGACTAGGGCCCTATTATCTACACTCTCTGTGTTAGTATAAAGGTTCTTTTCAGAGGGATATCTAACTGCCTGTTTGATTAGTTCACCATTTTCGGTTTTCATGCCAAATATTGATGCCTCGTTTACACTGTAGTATATACTGCTCTGTTCTGGGACACCATGTCTGCATTTATAAGCTCTTGCTCTATCAATCATCCTATCCCTTACATGAAATTACTTCATTTAACCATAGAGCTATGATTTAACCAATTTCAGTGTGCTCAATATACCTGTCTTAATTTACATGTAGGCTAATGTGATGCTGATTAAGTGAGACTACATTACTGCTAACTTAGCGCTAAAGTGCCCACCCTAACCAGAAGTATAGACAGGGTGGGTCAGCAATGATAGTCAAT
Organism: Astropecten irregularis; assembly: GCA_963971285.1. Classification (NCBI taxonomy): domain Eukaryota; kingdom Metazoa; phylum Echinodermata; class Asteroidea; order Paxillosida; family Astropectinidae; genus Astropecten; species Astropecten irregularis. The sequence continues at coordinate 38,539,206 of OZ020244.1, read as the reverse complement.
GATGTACTAGTTTTTGTAACCTCTTCAGTTATCAGTTGTAAATAGTGCATGTGAACAATCAATGTATTTTCAGCTAAGTCACTCAACAGAACTCCCACTGTGATTTTTTAGCAACGAAGTTAACAGCTCATGTAAACATAATGTGTTGGTATTTTGCTGACTAACAGTGTATCAGGTGCGTCACGGCAATAACACAATGCACAACTTTTGTGTCTGCCGGTGACATTGCATTTGAATAACAAAAAACTCTTTGAGGGGCAATGCAATGCAACGCAATGTAAACACATACTGTATACAGCGTCTGTGTGTATTTTCCTCACGCTGCAAATGTCATTGAACTTGTTGATTCATTTTAATGATTTTTCAGAGAGAGCCATTTCAACTTCATTAGTTCAATATTGGAGTCAATTCAGTGTAAAAGGCTACTTATTATTAGGAACCAGATCCAAGGGTGCTGTCATGGCTGTGAGGAAACATTCTATGGGCATTTATGAAACAGAGGCTTAGGCTCTGTCTCAGGCTTCGGCTCTATTTTCATGAATGCATTCCGAAATAACTGGTATCACAATAGAGGCTTTTGGCAGCGGTTTTGAATTAGATTGTCTAGTTTGAAGAAGAAAAAAGAGCTTTAGCATCAATGAGCCAGAGCCTAATCCGTAAACCCCCTGAAACCAAACAGATCTAGAGGAAGCATTGCATGAATCCAAACAGATCCTAGGGTGTAGAGGAAACATTGTATGAATCCAAACAGATCCTAGGGTGTAGAGGAAACATTGTATGAATCCAAACAGATCCTAGGGTGTAGAGGAAACATTGTATGAATCCAAACAGATCCTAGGGTGTAGAGGAAACATTGTATGAATCCAAACAGTTCCTAGAGGAAACATTGTATGAATCCAAACAGATCCTAGGGTGTAGAGGAAACATTGTATGAATCCAAACAGATCCTAGGGTGTAGAGGAAACATTGTATGAATCCAAACAGTTCCTAGAGGAAACATTGTATGAATCCAAACAGATCCTAGGGTGTAGAGGAAACATTGTATGAATCCAAACAGATCCTAGGGTGTAGAGGAAACATTGTATGAATCCAAACAGTTCCTAGAGGAAACATTGTATGAATCCAAACAGATCCTAGGGTGTAGAGGAAACATTGTATGAATCCAAACAGATCCTAGGGTGTAGAGGAAACATTGTATGAATCCAAACAGTTCCTAGAGGAAACATTGTATGAATCCAAACAGATCCTAGGGTGTAGAGGAAACATTGTATGAATCCAAACAGATCCTAGGGTGTAGAGGAAACATTGTATGAATCCAAACAGATCCTAGGGTGTAGAGGAAACATTGTATGAATCCAAACAGATCCTAGGGTGTAGAGGAAACATTGTATGAATCCAAACAGATCCTAGGGTGTAGAGGAAACATTGTATGAATGCAAACAGATCCTAGAGTGTAGAGGAAACATTGTATGAATCCAAACAGATCCTAGGGTGTAGAGGAAACATTGTATGAATCCAAACAGATCCTAGGGTGTAGAGGAAACATTGTATGAATCCAAACAGATCCTATGGTGTAGAGGAAACATTGTATGAATCCAAACAGATCCTAGGATGTAGAGGAAACATTGTATGAATCCAAACAGATCCTAGGGTGTAGAGGAAACATTGTATGAATCCAAACAGATCCTAGGGTGTAGAGGAAACATTGTATGAATGCAAACAGATCCTAGAGTGTAGAGGAAACATTGTATGAATCCAAACAGATCCTAGGGTGTAGAGGAAACATTGTATGAATCCAAACAGATCCTAGGGTGTAGAGGAAACATTGTATGAATCCAAACAGATCCTAGGGTGTAGAGGAAACATTGTATGAATCCAAACATATCCTAGGGTGTAGAGGAAACATTGTATGAATCCAAACAGATCCTAGGGTGTAGAGGAAACATTGTATGAATCCAAACAGATCCTAGGGTGTAGAGGAAACATTGTATGAATCCAAACAGATCCTAGGGTGTAGAGAAAACATTGTATGAATCCAAACAGATCCTAGGGTGTAGAGGAAACATTATATGAATCCAAACACTTCCTAGGGTGTAGAGGAAACATTGTATGAATCCAAACAGATCCTAGGGTGTAGAGGAAACATTGTATGAATCCAAATAGATCCTAGGGTGTAGAGGAAACATTGTATGAATCCAAACAGATCCTAGGGTGTAGAGGAAACATTGTATGAATCCAAACAGATCATAGGGTGTAGAGGAAACATTGTATGAATCCAAACAGATCCTAGGGTGTACAGGAAACATTGTATTAATAGTTTAGTAGTTTTCCCTTACATCAACACCAAACAATCAAGGGAAACTGAATGAATTCATTTTATGTCATTGAAAGGTGAACAAAGAAAAAGTGATTGGAGTGGGATTCAAACCTGTGATACTGTACCAGCACTCTACCAAGTGATGTATCTAGCCCTACATTGGTGTTGTCCCAAATTGTAAATTATCTTTGGTTGATTGCCAGTCAGAAACCTGGCATATGAACAAAAATAATTAACAATTTGGGACCATGCCAACATAGGGCTGGATAGCTCAGTTGGTACAGCAGCTGGTTAGTATCACAGGTTTAAATCATGCTGCAGTCAATTTGTCTTTATTCACTTTTTAATGACTTTAAAAGTTAATCCAGCCAGTTTGTTATTTGGTGTTTTGTTATGAGAGGGAAGCTGTTTAAAGGTAGTATCATACTTTGGTAAGAAACCAAAACAGAAATGTTCACAGATTTACGTATAACTTACAGGGTATGGTGCTGGTAGAAACATAACGTTAACATTCTTCCGCCTGAAATGTTGTATTTATCAAGAGCAACGACCGGAAATCTTTTTGATCTTTTAAAAGATCAAATATAAAAGAGAAAAGACTTCAGAAATACTGTGGCAGTTTTTCACGATTTGGTTAAAAAGTGGGTACCGTACGTATGGGACTGAAATTTTCACTGTGACTGTATCTTCCTTGATATTTTTGCCCATGAATCTGTACTTCTTTGACAAAAACCAAAGTATGATATTACCTTTAAAGTGCAGATATGAACAAGAAAATACTAATTGTTGAACTTGATATCTGATGCCTACATCTTTGAAAATGTCCTGTCTAGCTCTTCATAATGGTTCTATTGCATGGAATATTGGGGTTTTGTGAAACTGTACGATGTTGCTTACTTTTGCTGTGTGTGAACTGGCCAAAGAAAAAAGAAAAACTATAATAGTATCTCAAACATTTGGAATTTAGGGATTTTGATTTATCGAAGATTGTACCCTTCCAATCATAGTAGTAATACATTCCAGATACTGTTACTAAATGTTTAAATAATATCTGTTTCTGTTTATTGTCTTGTTCTTCCAGGCCGAATTGCAACATCAAATCTGCAGAATCCTGCTTACATTGCCGCTTATTCAAAAAGAGAAACAGATCATCATGCCGATCCACATTGAGAGACAGGTGTCCATGATGCAACCTGTTGCTCTGGCTTCACTCATCCTGTGCATGCTTGTTTGTATGACATCAGCAGAGTGGCAAGGAGGAGATCTCTCAGTTTATGAACTATCCAGCTTTGCAAATCCCGATGTCCTCAACTCAACAGAAACTCGTAAATCAATCCTCAACCACTTTGCTTTGACTGATGATAATGTGTATGTTGGAGGTGTCAATTGGTTGTATAGATTAGATGGTCAGTTGAATCAGGTTCAGAATATCAGAACCTGTGAGCCTCCAGATACTCTACAATGCCGCCTCAACTCAAACCATAACAAGATACTTGTGGTTGACCAGAGCAAGTTGATCACATGTGGCAGCGAGTTCAGTGGAGTATGTCAGTTTCGAAACTTAGGTGACATTTCTGATGCAACTGAAATACCGGTGGATTACGTTGCAGGTTACAGAGAGGCAACTACAGTGAGTTTGATTGCACCAAATCCTCAGGGCACTAATTCCTTGTATGTAGCTGTGACATTTGCGGATGAACTTGTATTTAATATGAATCCACCACCTTTATCAAGAAGAGAACTATTAGGCCTGGCATCTCCAGTTGGTGAATTTCTTACCTTCAAAGGAAATATTCCAATTCACATAGAATATGTTGAGGCCTTTTCCTATCGTGGTTTCACATACTTTGTTACATCCCAACCTGAGGATTCAGGTTCAGGTTCAGAAGTGTATGTTTCCAAGATAAACAGAGTCTGCCATGATTACCAAGACCTAGACTCCTTCACAGAGATCACCATACAGTGCCATGGATCAGATGGGAGTGTGTACAGTTTGGTACAAGCTGCTCATTTAGGACCAGCAGGCCATGATCTTGCTACATCATTAGGTTTGAATGCTGATGACATGCTACTATATGCTGTGTTTGCCAAGAACCAAGGAGCTACAGGGAGCAATGGTGTACCTATGAATGAGTCAGCATTGTGTGTGTACAAGATGACAGATATCTTAGATGCCTTCAAAGAAGCAGTAAGGGACTGCATTCAGAAGGGTGGCGCTGCATACTCTGCATCATATCTGGAGAACCATTTTTGTATCGGCGGACTAGGGGTAAGATGATAAGCAAGGAAAAACTACGTACAGTCACTCTACAATTTTCTTATTTCTTTATCACACATTCATAATGTGACTAATAACATAATATGCAAGGATTTTTAAATGAAGAGCTTGACATTGAAAAATAACATTTCTCTATTTTCACAAGGAAAACAAACTGACTGGATTAATTTTAAAGGTTGTATCATACTTTGGTTTTTATCAAAGAAATACAGATTCATGGGCAAAAATACCAAGACACAGTAACAGTCATCTGTGAAAAGTTCAGTCCCATACGGTGCCCACTTTTTGAGAAAACAGTGAAAAACGGCCACGGTATTTCTCAGTACCTCTTTTATTTTTGGATCGTAAGATCAAAAATAATTTTGGTGAATGGTTTTATTCTTTTCTTGATAAATGCAGCATTTCAGGCAGAAATTTTTTAATGGTATGCTTCTACCATCATACCCTGTAAGTTATAGGTAAATGTGTGAATATGTTTGTTTTGGTATGCTACCAATGTATGATACTACCTTTAAACAACTCAAAGTAAGACTTTCATCTAGAAAAAAAAACCACTTAAAACCTTGCAGGCCGGGAACTATATGCTTATAGTTATACACGTATCAATGTGTCTTAAAAATATGGTTTGCATAAAAATTACCCACTGTCCTTAGCACATTCATGCATCATCTTTGATAAGGTTCATGTTGGCAGTGTCCCTAACATGCCTAATAGTCAATTATCTTTGTTCGTTTTGCAGTCAGAAGCCATGAAACCACTCACATACCGCTATATCCCAAGGATCATTAAAGATACTTGCAGCATTAGCATTGTTTCAACCTGAGAAATGGTATATTGAGTGATCCCGATAAACTGTTTTGCAGGTTTGCAGCATTGCTAATGCACAGTAATTAATTGCAGCAATCATTTGAAATATGAACCTTCTTTTGTGTTTGGTTCATAGGTACCTCCAGACAACTTTCTGTGTAATCCTTTTGCTGATAATGGTGCAAATCAGGTGTTTCGCTATGCTAAAGGCACCGCCCGGGAGTACTCTACAGCAATATTAAAAGTACCAGGTAAATATCAATGTACACGTATATGTAATCTGCACATTCTGCAAACCTTTCTTGTAATATGAATATACATATCATGTCCTTTGTGTAAAATGAAGTGTAATAGGTCTAGTACATTAATTTACTGTGATTGAATTTACATATTCTCTCTGCAGACACCCTGCTGTCATCGATCAATACAAGCATTGAGGTTAACCACACTGTGGCATTCATTGGGTCTTCATCAGGACAACTCTTGAAGGTGGGAATAAGATTGATTTCGTTTAAGTTCTAAACCCAGACATTTCATTGTTCAATGGAGATATAAGTAATAAACTGCTTCAAACTGACCATCAACCAAAGTAATGAACTGAAATATTTAAGATGCTTAGTGTAAAGAGGACCTGATGTTTCCATCCAATCAGGAAGGATCCTTCTCAAAGGCTAAATGACAAGGCAATGACATGTCATCTTGTCATTTAGTCTTTGAGAAAGATCCTGCTAAAATCAAAACATCAGGTCCTCCTTACACCAATCATTGTTCAATGGAGAATTCTTGAGTTGCAAATAGCAAATAATTGTCCCAAATACACTTCTGCCGCTTAAGTATTGATGCCTTGATACTTAGTGTAAACTAACCTTTGATACTGTGTTATGCTTTCATGTACACTATAACATTCATCATGCATGCACACTTGTATGTGTGATGTTTGCCACTGGCTGTATTTACATGTATGTTCATCAAACTTGGGCCATGCAATGCACATTTCCAAGCATGATTAAATTATGGCAAAAACTGACTCTCAAATTTCATTCAGGGCATAGGAGAAACTGTAAGGCTGTCTCATGAGAAGTATGTTTTCATTTGGAATTACTGATACATTGTATTCTGGTACTCTGTCATAGCCACACAGCACTTCCCAAACTTCTCAAATTGCTAATTTTTATTATTCTTTGTTTTTTACAGCCATGACTTTCATACCGTTTATTTGGTCTTTTGCAGTAGTCATCTGACACCCCTTCCCTCTGCTGCCAACAACCCAAATCTTTTTCTTCATTTTCTTTTTCCAAGCAAATTTGACAGGAAAAACCAGGAAATTACGTCTCCTATACCCCTTCAATTTCATACTTTTCTGGGGGGACGTCCCCCCCCCCTTGCCCACGAAATGACCCTGATAGTGGATTTAGCCTAGGCTGAACTCTTCCCTTAATTGAGAGTCAATGTCCAAGACCATTGAAGATTGCCAGGCAACTGCCATTGGGCATTTTGGGGCTTGCATGCCCGAGGCCAAATTCTTCGGAAACAAATTTGCTACATTTGTAGATATTCAAGTACAGTGTACTGTGTATATAAAATAATAATGATTGCCTTATTTTATTTTATTGTTTTCTTTGTTTACGTGAGCATAAATGGCACTGCAAAAACTTTTGTTTGTACAGAATTTAATACATTTATTCATTACCTACTTATTTGTAAAAGCATTGAAGTCATTGCAGATTTAAATTATGTCATTTTCTCATGGTGTGAAATGAGGTATTGTTTTGAATTTTAATTCTACACTGTTTTATGTGCCCACTAGCATTTTAGTTGTTTTGAATTCATTTTATGATTATTTAAGTTCAGTTTTAAGATGTGAATGCTGCATAATAATGCAATTTTGCTGTGAATGTTGTGTTATTTTGATCTCACAATTAAACTTATTCTGTTGTTTTCACAGGTTCACATTGAAAGTTCCACATTAGGCAGAGTGTATGAGAGAGTAGCACTTGATACCAGTCCTGTCCTTAGAGATGTCCAGATCAACGATGCTTCAAGAATCATGCATGTACTCACCGAACAAAAGGTAATACTAAAAATATTCAAACCAATGACAAATATATGTAATTCAACATTAGTCTACTTAGTCATGCCATTGCAATACTCGGTCTAAAAACACTCCCAGGCAGGAATATGGAGCCTGAGTCTGGTTACCAGACTGAATTTGTTGCACAAATTAGCTACAGGCCTGTATGTGTACAGGTATGTATGAATTGCAGATTGTAATGAGTGCAGAACATGGCACAGAAATGCTTTGCATCAAATTGGTAAATCTCATCTGATACTCAAATAATTGAGAAGCAATAAAGAAGATGATTCATTGCACTGATTGTTGTAGTGCAAACTAATACAATGTCACTTAAGTTAAACCAAGTCAAACTTTAAATGACTAGTTAGTTAATAGTATCACTATAGTAACTTGCATTGTGACATCACACCTTTAGTTCAGTTGACATTGTATACATGTTGTAATCATTTGAAGCCTTTTGTGAAAAATGCCAGGGCTGGATTTCACAAAACATTTAGATTGATCTAAAGATGAGTTGTCAGTATCACCACTTTGCTTAAAAATTAAAATTGATTTCACACTTAAGATCAGCCTTAGTGCTTCGTGAAATTGACCTCAGAGGTCTGACTCTTGTGCCAATAGACACGATAGAGATGATTATTTGGTCATACTCTTGGTCTTTGAAGGCTTTGGTGACACTTCTGCTGGAAAGTCTACAAATATAAAGTAAGATTCCTGTTCCTAGTCTGCATTTTAAAGATTCAGTTTGTTGATGGCGGACTACCATATCTTGCTGAATTGAAATTCCTTATTATTTCTCCTCCATCAGTTGATCAAGATGCGTGCTGAGAACTGCAATCAGTATACAACATGTGAGGCATGTATTGGTACAAATGCAGGGATGGATGGAGACCCATACTGTGGATGGTGTACTCTGGAGAGAATGTAAGTAGCTAGGTGTTGCTACTGCTGTCTGGTTTGATCTATTAGTTTGTTTTATGTGAGATGTGTATTGGCATGGATGCAGGGATGGATGGAGACCCATACTGTGGATGGTGTACTCTGGAGAGAATGTAAGTAGCCAGGTGTTGCTACTGCTGTCTGGTTTGATCTATTAGTTTGTTTTATGTGAGATGTGTATTGGTACAGATGCAGGGATGGATGGAGACCCATACTGTGGATGGTGTACTCTGGAGAGAATGTAAGTAGCTAGGTGTTGCTACTGTTGTCTGGTTTGATCTATTAGTTTGTTTTATGTGAGATGTGTATTGGCATGGATGCAGGGATGGATGGAGACCCATACTGTGGATGGTGTACTCTGGAGAGAATGTAAGTAGCTAAGTGTTGCTACTGCTGTCTGGTTTGATCTATTAGTATGTTTTATGTGAGATGTGTATTGGCATGGATGCAGGGATGGATGGAGACCCATACTGTGGATGGTGTACTCTGGAGAGAATGTAAGTAGCCAGGTATTGCTACTGCTGTCTGGTTTGATCTATTAGTTTGCTTTATGTGAGATGTGTATTGGCGTGGAGGCAGGGATGGATGGAGACCCATACTGTGGATGGTGTACTCTGGAGAGAATGTAAGTAGCTAGGGGATGCTACTGCTGTCTGGTTTGATCTATTAGTTTGTTTTATGTGAGATGTGTATTGGCATGGATGCAGGGATGGATGGAGACCCATACTGTGGATGGTGTACTCTGGAGAGAATGTAAGTAGCCAGGTGTTGCTACTGCTGTCTGGTTTGATCTATTAGTTTGTTTTATGTGAGATGTGTATTGGCATGGAGGCAGGGATGGATGGAGACCCATACTGTGGATGGTGTACTCTGGAGAGAATGTAAGTAGCATGCTCGACCAGTCAATTTTTCTTTGTTCACTTTTCAGTGACTTAAAATTCAGTCATTTTCCCTTGGTTGTTATTTGATGAAATAGAAAGTTGGAGAAATTAAATTACAACATTGCAATAAAAGCAATAATTGAAAAAATTATTTTCAATTACTGTGATTGTTCAGGTGCACAAGATATTCTGAGTGTCCCTACCCTGATGTCTCTACACGTTGGTTGGCCTACAATGCTGCACAGTGTATTGAGATTACCACCAGTGCTCTATATAACAGCCTGCCTATTACTGTTACACAACAACAGGTGTGTAATGAGATCTGTCTTGCTTAGCATCAAACACTTATACACAATACAAGAATTGTCATTACTGTACATGTACATGTACATGTACATGTACATGAGATCCATTCAGGTCATGGTGAACTGGCCAATAATAACATTCTGTATATTTTCTGTTCCTCATTTCACTGCACGGATCATGTAGAATCTGAATATTTTATGTGATGAGATGAATCTCTGAGGCAGATTCAATAGCGCTGTGCACTAATGACGTCACACGAGTCCCCGAATGTCAGACAAACATTGACTCACGCACGTAGTGTACACCATGCATGGACGCGCACATACCACACGTTTGCATGGTTGCAATGTAATTTGTCTGAGATCCGGTGTGCTATTTTTAGCGCAAGTGCGGATTGCTATTGATTCATTTTCTCGCTCCTTCGAGTGACAAAAATAAGGACTGTAAAAATTTTGCTTGGAATTAACACAATAAAACATTGCAACCTAAAAATCAATATACACATATTAAAAATGACACGCCATCAAATTTAAGCAAATTTTTATTTGAATCTCCAGCTAACTGTAACAGTCCAGCAGTTGCCTGATCTAGCAGTAGGCAAGAGCTATGAATGTCACTTTGGTGAATATGTATCTTCAGCTGATAAGACTGGAGATATGCTTCGATGTATCTCACCTCCATCAGGTGGCATACCACCCATCCAACAAGGAGGTAAGCTCTTAGAGTCTCAGGTTATCTGTATCTGTCTTAAATATCATAACTGATATGGATTCTTTATAATACTGATCATGATTATTTTGTAAATGCTGGACCATTCTCAACCCCCCAGTGCCTGGTCACTGGTGCCTGGACACTTGACCCTACACTGTTTCTTAAACACATTGTTCAAATTTTTTAATTTATTTAAATCAATATGACACTGACGCGTACAATTATTATTCAGGCTTGAAGCTGCTTACTTAGATTTCATCGCTAGTGGTCATCAGTAACCATGGTGATGTAGTTGAAAAAAAAGTGGAGGATTTAATTCTGACAGTACAATTTCAAATTGTTTTCTTAAATATCATGATATGAAATATATGAAATACACCAAAAGATACTTTACCAAATGGAAGAACAAATACCAAATTAATCATCAGATTTGCAATTTTTACGTTAGAACAAATGTGTGCACATAAATCCTATTTTCCAAAACTGTTACAGATGCAGTGACGGTTACTCTGAGTGTGTACTCCAATGAAACTTCTGTTGAGTTCATCGATACAGAGTTTCATTTCTACGAGTGTTCAACTCATACTTCGTAAGTGTTTCATTTAAAAGATTATTTTTCATATCATGGTCATTGTTATGTTAACGATTAGTCTCCCAAAATTCTTTACATTAGTTTCCGGGCTGATAGGGTTGTGTGACCCTCTTTGTTTCTTGAAAAGTAAGTTTTGGCTTTTTAAACAAAGGGAGATCACCAGGAAGATATTGACTTGATAAATAGGTTACGGAAAAATAGGCTGCTGAAATCGTTTCTGTAAAGTGTTGGGGATAATTTTGCTGATAATTTTGTTTTTATGTTCGGTCATATTACTTTTATGTACTGAAATAGCATATAAAAATAATTTATTAGTTTTAAATAAAAATAATAAGAAGAAGAAAGAAATAGAGACTGACTTTTCAATTAGATTATTCACATCAGGACATCAAAAGATTATTAGTCATATTTCAGTTTGTTGTATTGTATAACAAATGATCTTTGTTTGCATTTTATTGTTGAATTTTTGTTTTCTTTGTTGCCAATTATAGTTGTGTATCCTGTGTGGGTAGTCGCTGGCCTTGTGATTGGTGTGTATTTGAGAACCGATGTACTCATGATAGCTTCACTTGTTCAGGACTGGATGAAATCATTGTAACGGGAGAGAATGTAAGAATACAAATACCGTAGTGTCACGTTTTAGCCTGTCCATTTATAGAAGCCGAGTGCTTATTTTAAAATACAAATTGTTTGAGGACGTTGCATGTCAGAATGTGATCTATGGCACATGGATCAGGAAACTATCCTTCATCTTGTAATGACAGCTGATCTTCATCTTTCCCTATGCAATTATTCTTGGCAAGCAAACAAAACTTGGATTGTTTACTTGATCCTTCTACGCCTTTTTATAGGCCTATTATGGCTGTATTTGCTTTGTGACCTGTCGTAGGCATTAAAATTTCAAATTACATGTTTTTCTTGTAGAATCCAGATAATGGCCCGCTAAAGGGCCCAGGATTCTGCCCCCAACTTGTCAACCAGACGGCCGAGGTCTTTATCCCTAACGGCATTGCAAGAGGTATCACAGCACGGACACAGAATCTGCCATCTGCTTCAACCGGTCAGGTTTGTACTTTAAGAATTACTGATTCCTGCATACCCAGTGATGTGTTACTATTACCGTTTGTTTCATACACGCGATCATCAGTGATCCTGTGCGTAAAAGCTGCTCTGGATTCCATTTTAGCATATCCTGCACGGGACATGAATTTGCAAGATCACTGGTCCCGTGCCTGAAACAAACAAACCCAATATATCCTCCTCAAGTTCCTGCTACACAGCTGCACGTATCATTGATTGTAAATGATTTCCTGTTGAACCAGGAAAACCACAAATAAAATGTCTCATATTTAGGTCAGAAGTATCCTCTTATCTTGATATGATCAAAACTGCTGGCTGTTTTAATAATTGTAAATGATTCTCTATTTCCTGCTTTTGATGATGTTGAATAAGTAAGTGATCAATGCCTCGTATTTAAAGATTGTATAGTGTGGTTTCGTATCAAGTGCAAAATGCGGTGGTCGCCATGACACAGGACACCTGGGGCGTGCATTACATTACTCATAGTGTGAAATTAACTATGAATATCATACGCAAGACGGCAAAGAAAGGTGGCGCATGAGGAACATCGTACATCAGAAATGTCTTCGCACATATTTGTGATATTTGATACATCGTACATCACAAATTCACAAATATCTGCGCAGTTTCGTTATGCGATGTTTGCATATGCATTATAATGACGTATAACAATACATCGTACAACACAAATCTGCGCACATTTTTATTTGTGTATTTTTAAAGTGGCGTTTTTTTTCTTTGAAAAATCTTTTCTTGCTTCAATTTACGGTAATTAAAAATCAAGTGGAATGTACAAAAGAAGTTATTATAACAGCGGTCAACTGCCGCGAAAAGCGCAATAACATTATGCAGTTAGTGGTTGTGAATTCGCCCATAATGTCATGTGTCATGGCAGCCACAAAAATGCGAAAGTACACTATTGGCACTGTTCATCCTTAGAGGTTATTCATTGGAACTTGTTTATTTCAAGGAAATAATGAGATCAGTAGTCTATGAATGGCCACATTATGATGAGCAAAGTGTTGAAAACCTTTTGAAACTTGACTCTAGTGCAATAACAATTGAACACACTAAGTTTGTTTTGTTTCAATATATTCAATATATTTACATATTAAACATATTAAGTTTCTTTTGTTTTGTTTCAATATATTTGCATATCAATAATATTATACATACTAAGTTTGTTTTGATTCAATATAATTATAATTCAAACAGGAGTAGTGTGCTCAATTGTTATTGCACTAAAGTCAAGTTTCAAAAGCTTTTCTATAGTTAATACATCACCTTCTAAAATTATATTACCGGTATATGTTTCAATGAAGACTTGTGTGTGTAGGTGTATGTCTAAATAATGCGCATACATACTTTGAAGAATAAGACTGTGTTAAGAATTGATGAATGGACACAACAAGTATTCTTTAAAACCAAAACGACAGAAGTAGGATCTGAACCGGTGACCCATGGGTTACAGCACCAGTTTTCAACCACTTGAGGCATCCAGTCCAATGTTGGCTGTGTCCCAAATTGTTTATGATCTTTCTTGGGCTGCTTTGTTCTCCTACATAACTTAAAGTTATCTAAGTTGGCTTCTGACTGCCAAACGAACAGAAAGATAATTGACTATTGGTGTTACCACCAACGTAGGGCTGGATGGCTCAGTTAATGGTAGAGTGCCTGTACTGTATTCAGGAGGTTGCCGGTTCGAATCCCGCTCCAGTCAATTTTTCTTTTGTTCACTTTTTAATGACTTTAAATTCAGTCAGCTTCCCTTGTGGTTATTTGATGTTTAAAGTTATCTAGTCACTTTCTCTTATAGTTTATTCCATGATGTTTGTGCACGGTGATCAAGCAAAGATTCATGATGAGTTTCCTGCCTTGGCCAACACATAATATCACATATAAAGACAGATAAATCAAGCTAAACTTGTCTGCCATTTGAACTGTTTTTCATCTCTTACAGAGTTTCAGTTATGTCTGTGCCTTGGATGTTGAAGGAAAACGTGAGGATGTAAATGCAGTTCGCAATGAAGATTTCATTACATGTGATGGTAGAAGTGTAAGTATGAACCATTCTTTCTTTCTATGTTTACTGTGAAATTTGATCCAAAGTTTGCACTGATAATTTTGCTAAAAGTAATGCATAGATCCAGTGTCATGAATTCATCTCTGTATGACAACACAGCGTGCTTCAGCTGTGTACTTCATATTCATATATATGCATGTACAACTGTGCAAGGGACTTCTGTTCTGAAAGGGATGACAATGTAAACAGAAATCATGTGATTTGCAAGAAATCATACATTATGTGGATCGGTTTGCGGAAACACCCTGTAAGAATCGTTCATACTTTCGCACTTCTCATAAGATCTCCTGATGAGGACTAGAGCAGGCAAACGGAATATTGAGACCGTACAAGAAGTGCGAACGAAATAGAAGTTCGAAAGTACGAACGATTCTTACATGATGTTTCCGCAAACCGATCCACATAACCAATAGCGCTCCGCACTTGTTCTAAAAATAGCACCGGATCTCAGACAAACATTGCAACCATGCAAACGTGTGGTGGGTGTGCTTGTGTGCATGCATGTACACTACGTGTGTGAGTCAATGTTTGTCTGACATCCGGGGATTTTGTGACGTCATTAGTGCGGAGCGCTATTGTCACCATGCAAAGCCTCAAATCTTTCTTGAAATCATACATTATGAATCAATTAAACCTTTGATAGCACGTCGAAATTAAAATCTTCACAGATTTACCTGAACATGGTATAAAGATTGTGATGGTAGAAACATACTGTTAAAATGAAATGCTGTATTTACCTAGAAAAGAGTAAAACGAATGACCAAAAACGGTGAAAAGACTTAAGAAATACTGTGGGTGTTTTTCACAGTTTTCTCAAAAAGCGGGCACCGTATGGGACTGCAATTTTCACAGATGACTGTTACTGTGTCTTTCTTGATATTTTTGCCCATGAATCTGCATTTCTGTGACAAAAACCAAAGTATGATATTACCTTAAATTCACACAGAATTACCCATAACCAAAGAGATATATGTAAATCTTCTGACTTCCCTTGCAGTATAGCTACACTGCTAATGCATCACAATTGGTGGCCAGGCTAACTGTTGAATGGACAGACAATCTGATGGTCACTCATGCACTAGACGACATACATGGATTTGATGGTAAGTCACAAATTCTGAATCTTCAAGAGATATATATAACAAAGCTTGCCAAGTGCATGTATCAATGAGATTTAACTGGATGCATACCTTGTGATGCTATCCCATTTCTTACATACAAAACTGAACAGTAACTGCTTTGTTTCCACATTTGTGAATTGTAACAAAATTGATTTGATGTACAGGTGTAATATCAATCTGGTTTATTTGAAAGAATGAGCAATTTTTGTGTACTTTATAACGTACTATAACATGAACATTGAAAAGTGAACAAAGAAAAATTGACTGGAGCGGGATTCGAACCAGTTATGTCTGGAATACCGTACCGGGCCTTTACCAACTGAGCCATCCAGCCCTATGTTAGTGGTGTCCCTAATAGTCAATTATCTTTGTTCGTTTGGCAGTCAGAAGCCAATTTTTTCTTTGTTCACTTTTCAATGACTTAAACATTCTGTCAGTTTCTCTTGTGGTTATTTGATGATTAAAACATGACCAATGAAAGAATTTGGAGAACCGGTCTTCAAGTCAACAGCGCACACGTACGCAATTGTGAGCTTGCGCGCGTTGTTTTGCGGGTGCGTGCGCATGCGCTGTTGACTAGAAGACTGGTTCTCCAAAGTCTCCCATTGTGATGAGTAAGGAGTAACAGTGGTTTTGTCCAGAATTCATTGACTGAATGAGTTAACGGTACATGGCTGTAACTGCATTTTGTACTTAAATGATACAGTGACTCTTTACAAGTGTGAAGTGCGAGGACCGGATTGTAGTCGTTGTGTGACTGCACACGCTGAGCTGAACTGTATCTGGTGTGGAAGTATCTGCAAACTGAATGATAGTTGTACTAGCCCTCCTGAAAACAAGCAAATTGTTACACCTCATAACGGGCTGAATTGTCCCAATCCTGAACTGTTGCAGGTGAGATGAATGAACTAATTAAGATATAATTGATACAGGGTACACAACTCCTACGTCTGTAATCTAGGATAAGGCAGTTGATGACCACTGTTGGCCAATTGTTACTTTGAATTATTTGACCGATTTAGACCGTATTCTGAAAAGTGTGATTTTTGGTCAGTGGTTGTTATTTGATGACTTGTTTGAACAAAGTATATAATTTTCTATAGGTTGCTCACAATCAATAAGCAGTCTTATCGGAGACACAGTATGCAAATATCACATGGTTTGAGGGTGGACAGTCGATTCTAGCTCCCTTTGCCTAGGCTGCGCAGTGAGATGTTCCATGCGCAGTGAGATGTTACATGTGTAACAGTTCCTTTGGAGATTCCCTGGCCTACTCGCTGGTGATCAGCAAATATATCCACTGGCACGTGATGGTGAATTGAGCAATTGGGATTCGGCTATAGGTCATGAATATTTATGAGATATAGTTATAGTAAATATCCATCATCTTTACGAGGACATCAAATAGATTGGAATAAGTAATATATTAACTGCCTCTCCATGTATCGATTTCACATTTCAAACATTTGGAGATGTTGATTTCAATTCCCTTCAGGTATATCCTTTGACTGGGCCCATGGAAGGAAACACCATCATAGCTATAACTGGGACAGATATTGGTAGGAAATTTCAAGATGTTACTGAGGTGAAAGTGGGAGGCCAACCTTGTGATCTTCAGGGATTGGAGTCTGAATATGAAATTGGTGAAAGGTAAGATTGTTTCTCAGATTTGTAGACAGTTGCTTATTAAAAGACAACGTTATTTTTGTGGGCCCGGGTTTTTTTCCGTACATATGTATCTTTCAGTCTAGCTTATCCAAAACCAGTCTAGCCCGTCTTAACTCTATCCCATCTATACCCAGACTATCCCATTCCAACCCAGCCAGCCCTTCCCCATACCAATCCCAATATAGTTTTATCTCAATCAAGCTTAGCCCATTCCAACCCAGCCTAGCCCCATCAAACTAATATAGTTGTCCCCAACCTAGTTTAACCCATCCTAACTCAGAATTCATGTAGCTCTCCTTAACCCAGTCTAGCCCTCCCCAACCCAATCTACATGTAGCCCATCAATACACAGTCTAGCCCCATCCCAACTCAGACTAACCCTCCCTAACCCAGTCTAGCCCTCCCTAACCGAGTCTAGCTCTCCCCAACCCAATCTAGCCCATCAATACACAGTCTAACCCCATCTCAACCCAGTCTAACTCTCCCTGTTAACCAAGTCTAGCTCATCCCAACCCAGTCTAGCTCACCCCAACCCAGTCTAGCTCATCCCAACCCAGTCTAGCTCATCCCAACCCAGTCTAGCTCACCCTAACCCAGTCTAGCTCATCCCAACCCAGTCTAGCTCATCCCAACCCAGTCTAGCTCATCCCAACCCAGTCTAGCCCATCTGAACCCAGTATAGCTCATCCCAACCCAGTCTAGCTCACCCCAACCCAGTCTAGCTCATCCCAACCCAGTCTAGCTCACCCCTACCCAGTCTAGCTCATCCCAACCCAGTCTAGCTCACCCCAACCCAGTCTAGCTCATCCCAACCCAGTCTAGCTCACCCCAACCCAGTCTAGCTCATCCCAACCCAGTCTAGCTCACCCCAACCCAGTCTAGCTCATCCCAACCCAGTCTAGCTCACCCCAACCCAGTCTAGCTCATCCCAACCCAGTCTAGCTCATCCCAACCCAGTCTAGCTCATCCCAACCCAGTCTAGCTCACCCCAACCCAGTCTAGCTCACCCCAACCCAGTCTAGCTCATCCCAACCCAGTCTAGCTCAACCCAACCCAGTCTAGCTCACCCCAACCCAGTCTAGCTCATCCCAACCCAGTCTAGCTCATCCCAACCCAGTCTAGCTCATCCCAACCCAGTCTAGCTCATCCCAACCCAGTCTAGCTCATCCCAACCCAGTCTAGCTCAACCCAACCCAGTCTAGCTCACCCCAACCCAGTCTAGCTCATCCCAACCCAGTCTAGCTCATCCCAACCCAATCTAGCCCATCTGAACCCAGTATAGCTCTCCCCAAGTACCCAGTCTAGTATCTAACCCATCCTAACCCAGTCTAGCTCATCCCAACCCAGTCTAGCCCATCTGAACCAAGTCTAGCTCTCCCCAAGTACCCAATCTAGTATCTAACCCATCCTAACCCATTATAGCTCTCACAAACCCAATCTATCCCATACCTACACCCAATCTCATCCACACTGTCTATGCTAAGATGCTGCAACCTCATGATGAGAGTCTACTGTATCTACTGTATTGTCAAACAGCTTACAAGTTTGGAGATTTCTTTGTCAAGTTGTGTCCCATTATTACTGCAAAGCTACATTTATATTGTATTCATTTCTTGACAGTGTTAGCTGTAGAACCGGACTCCGTCCAGTCTCTTCACAACGAGTTTCATTAATAGTCAGAGGGGAAGATAACTCATCACAGCCAAGCTCAGGAGAGGTCTTCTTTGCGTACACGGTAAGTTTAATACTAAAGTTACAAGGCTTGAAATGAAATAAAAGTTCATCAACAGATTGCCAGTGCATAATCCAGAGCAACCCTTGATGGGTGTATGGGTGTGTGTGAAGCAGTGCTCATTCACCTGTCATGATCATGGCAGTTTCACTTCTGCTGTCTTGCCAAATTCCCTGTTCAACATTCTCCCTAGTAGTTGCTATAAGTTGCCTTTGATGTGTAGAGGCTTGCCCTCTGTATTGAGATCATTGATGATCTGGCAGTTGACTCTTTGGCAGTGTGATAACAATAATGACAAGGAGACAATAATGACAACAGGTGACAATAATGACAACAGGTGACAATAATAAGATGTGACAATTACGACAACAGGTGTCAATAATGACAACGGGTGACAATAACAGCAATAGGTCTATAGGTGACAATAACGACAACAGGTGACAATAACAGCAATAGGTGACAATAACGACGACAGGTTCTAATAATGATAAGAAATGACAATAATGACAGCAAGTGTCAATAATTACGAGTTCTCTCTTGTATCTATGTAACCAGGTAACTGTTATTAGATTAAAGTCAATTGTTTATTTATTTCTGTGTGTATGTATTTCTGGATAGAATCCAAGCATAGATGATTTCCAGCCTATTGTTGGACCAGCAGCAGGTGGTACAGCCGTTAATATAACCGGTCAGAGCCTTGATACAGGACGGCAGATTGTTGCTTTTATTGGGGATGCTCCTTGCCACATTTCAAGGTGAATTTAAGACTATTGTTTAAAATAAAATATTGTCAACATTGCACTGGCACTTCATGACAATGTATAAATAAATAATAGTGAGGTACACAGTTATACTTGTGTCATTTAAACATTCTGTATATCTCAGCATAGGTAGACCTTTATTGTGGAGTTGCAATGTATGGGTAATACTGTCATGTGGTAATCTCAGCATGGAGTTATCAACATTGAGATCTGTCTCATTTTCAGCTTGTTACAATTTCAGGATGCTGGTAATCACAGTCAGTTAAGCCATTTTGTGCATATAATGGCTCCTTTGGTGGTTGATGGTCAGTTTTACTGAACTGGTTCATGACCAATTCAATTGTTTATTTATTACCTTTATTGTTTGTACATTTTGTTTTCATGTAATGTTATGCATGGCATCATTTGGAGAGCCACTCGATTGTGATTTAGTTCGCATTTGGCAATCCTTCAGGGGTGTTACCATGCACTGTTCTTCTACTGTTTGGTTTTGTCATTTTGTTAATTTTCCTGTTTGTATTGTGCCTTCTGTTGCTTGCCCTGAGAAATAATAAATGAAATGAAATGAAATGAAATTCCATTCATGAAAGACCCAATACATTTTGGGTTTTCCGATGATGGCCACACTAGGCTGAATTCTATCAGAATGAACTCTTTTCCTAATAATAAGAATATGAATTCACATGATGAAATTGTATTTGATATTTTCCCAACTCACTATAACTCTTTTGTAAAAACAATGGATTGTACAGTCCAACTATTGTAATTATGTATTCTAACTCATGAATGAATGCATTCTAAATCCACTAGCTCACGGACGGAAACAGAAGTAGAATGTACATCAGGCCCAGGAATGGTTGGACAAGAAGGTGCCATCACATTATCCTTTGATGGTGCAAACAGAACTTCATCTAAGATGTACACATACACTGAGAATCCTAAAATTACTGACGTATCTCCTCTCACTAGCATTGAATCGTAAGTATTACGCTAAGAGTTGTAGTTGAGTTTTAAAACCTTGAGCCTATACTTCCCTTGCAGGAAAGCAAAACATCACAATAGTGGGTATTATTAATTAATGTTGTCAGTAGTTGATCACATCAAACCTGTATTAATTGTTTGCTGTGATTTTCTGACATCCTTTTTTGGTTTGCGTTAAAATTCCTAGGAAGTATGGAATTGTGCCTAATTCTGCAAAGCTTTGTGTCAGACTGACTCTTTAGCAGGGCCCAACCTCATGGCTCTGTTTACCCTAAGCATAAAATCAGCGCTTACAGAAGCAGGAGATTCTGTGCTTAAGAGATCCTATTTCATGGATTAGCAAGGAATTTTAAGTTTTGAGTGTGTGTAGTTCGCATAACAAAGGATTTCTTGCTTACTTGACTAGCGCTAACCCAGTAAGCATAAAATAAGGATCATAAGCACTAAATTCTGCAGTAATCAGAGCTGTGAAGTTATGCCCAGGTTGTGATGAAGAGTGATGAGATTTTATCGGAAAAACCGGCCAGGATTCCAAAATCAGACGGCTTATATTGTCCAGGTGCTATGATGTCATCCTGGTTGAAGCATCTGTGTTCCCACTCACATCACTGGAAATAAAGTACCATTCAAATTCCAGCCAAATCTGCACTCTGGGAAAAACATTTGAGATTATTGTTGAATTCTATCTATGAGATAATTTATAAGCATGTATACATTTCTGTACATTTCAATAATTGTTGCTTTCATTTGCGAGTCTTTTATCTAATAATGCATGTTTTTATTGTCAGTGGTGGTCGTGAATTGACTGTTATAGGGACTTATCTCAACACATGCCAGACACGTCAGATTGTCGTCAATGCTGGTGAGGGTACAAGTAAATATGATGTAAGTTATTGATACAATTGATCGCTAAATAGACTAAATTATCTAAAGTAATAATGACCAACTATGTATTTTCTTGTGTCGTGCTGCATTTGAACATCATAAGTATATTGCTATACCTGCATTGATCAGTACACTTTGTGTCAGTTGTGTAATAAGAGGGACAAACAAGTGTTTGTTTAGAAACAGTTTCCATTGAATGCTTGCTGGATTATATTCATTCTTGTGAAGATTCTCACTACATGTTTTCAGCAGGGGAAACAGGATTTTTCCAAAGGGGGTGGGGGCGTGGAAAAGAAATGCACCAATTATGCAATAGCGACGGATGCATTTCGAGGTGATCAAAGCTAGCAGGTTATGACTAGCCTGACCTGAACTGCCCAATTAATTTTGTCTTCCCTCTTTTTCTTCTCTTTTTGAGTCTCTCTCCCTCTCCATATTAACAAAAATAATTTTGGCCCTTAAACTCAAAATGAATTCTTTATTCTAGGACTGTTATGGCTCGGAAGCCCACACGATGATATGTCCATCTCCTAATATCCTAGCTAGTAACGCCCTAGCTGCCATGGTAACCACCAATACAAACAGGACATTTGGCTTTGTCATGGATGGTGTGCAAAGCTTGTTACTATGGTCAGAGATGAATAATGTCAACTTGATATATGTTCAAGATCCTAAGTACATGGAATTCACTGATGGAGAAATGGATAAAGATGGTTCCACTTTGACTATAATGGTAGGTTTTTCTGTTCAGTGATGTTTGTATGTCTGTCTTCATACCCAAGGAGTTGGGGCTGGGGCTGGGACTGGGGCTGGGGCTGGGGCTGGTGCTGGGGCTGGGGCTGGGGCTGGGGCTGGGGCTGGGGCTGGGGCTGGGGCTGGGGCTGGGGCTGGGGCTGGGGCTGGGGCTGGGGCTGGGGCTTGGGCTGGTTGCCTGTTACTCTGTATGCCTGTACATATCTATGTCTGTATGTGTAATTTAAAGGAGAAATGTTAAATTACTTTGATAGATCCAGCAATAACAGCACATGGATTTATGCGGGTATTGTGTAAAATAGAATAAGATTACTCTGTCCCGTGTGTCCTCAGTTTCTTATAATTATCAAAGTCAACCGTCACATTAGTCCTTGGTATTGATGCTGCCTGGAATGTTCAAAGATACTTGGGTTCGGGGCAGGGATGATCAGTGAAATTATCTTGATTCATGACCATGATTCATCCCATGTCCATCCTCATGACATGCATCAGTGAAACTGAAATATACAAAATCAAGTAAGGTTTGCAGAGACACCATGTATAAACTCTTTTATAGATGTATGGTTCTGAAAATATTGACTCTCCTGAGGATGGCCAGAGTACACTGGCCGGAACATCGAGCCAGAAGGTCGAGATTCATTTTCTCACCTGTTCTTTTCAGAACCACACATCTATAAAAGAGTTTATACAAACCTTACTTTATTACGTTACATCCACCATGCAAAGCTTCAAATCCTATTGAAATATAGATGTTGAAATAATGTGGCGTCTTTCTCTTCTCAGGGTGAGCGGATTGACAGTGCAGTCACCGTGGTAGAGATTGAAGTATGGATAGGACCCAAGGAATGTATAGTCACCTTCATAGATGATACAAGTGTCCTATGTACCTTACCAGAGGAAGAGCCAGCTGCTGGTGACTACCTGGGGAATGATACTGAGAGAGGTCTCCCAGTGGTCTGGGTAAGTCTGGAAGCAGCTGGATATCACATCATGCAGGGCTGGATTTCACAAAGATTGATCTTAAGATGAGTTGTCTGCGCAAGTTTGATCTTAAGATGAGTTGTCTGCGTAAGATTGATCTTAAGATGAGTTGTCTGCGTAAGATTGATCTTAAGATGAGTTGTCTGCGTCACCATAGTGATTTGTATTGTGACAGCACACTTTTGCTGAGCAGTTAGGATTAATTCACACTTTTTTATCTTAGTGCTTCATGAAATCGGCCCCTGAACAGAATTCATCTGTCTCATGACTCATCAATATAACGCTATGATGTGAAGTAGATCCATGCAGCATTCAGCCCATCTGATATATAAAAACAAACAAAATGTTGGATAGTATTAGTTCCTTTCATTCTAGAAACATAACGTAACAGCTTAAATGTCAAGAAAGATTTGAGGCTTTGCATGGTGACAATTAGTATGTGGATTGGTTTGCGGAAACACCATATAATAATCGTTCGTAGCTTAAATGTCATTGAGTTGTATACAGCTTGGCTTCATATGATTGACCTTGGTTTGTCCCTGGTCAAGGTATAACTTCTTCCTATTGCCATTTCCTTATCAAATCTGTGACATTTATACACTGTGTAGTATCATCACTGAATCATATCAATGATTACATGTGGACCATGCATTCGTTTATCACAATGTACTTCTTTAGGTCATACACAACAACGTGAAGGCTCGTATTGGTTACATCAAGTATCCAGGAGTATTTCTCATTCCCATCCTTGTTGCTGCGGTTAGTGGAGCTATCCTGATCGGTATCGTGGTTGTAGTGTCGTGTTTCATGTCTCAAGTCTACGGAGCTAAACGAGAGGTTAAGGTCATCCAGGAGGACATGGTTGCCTTAGAAGCATCACTTGCTAGTGAGGTTAGACAAGGTAAGTGTTGCTAAGCAACAAGGATGTCTCCCACAAGCCCAAAGCCACTCCTGTATTGCTCAACTGTCCAGTTTCTCAGATGTGCTTACCATTTGGTTTAAATAACCTGATTTACTTATCAAACCTTTTTGGTGCTAAGCAGTTGGCCCTCAGTCTTGTATTGTCTGCTGTCAGATTTCACATCATTCCACTTTGTAATGGAAGTCACTTTCACACAGGGAAAATATCCATCTCTTGAAACATCTGAAATCTTGAAAGTTAATCATGTTGATGTGTAATGTACTATGAATGTAATACCATACATTATTGTGAAACAGGGGTCAGGAAGAAACTTACAATGGGAGACTTTGGAGAACATGGTCATCAAGTCAACAGTGCACGAACGCGTACGCATGCGTAAAACAACGCACGCATGCTCACAATTGCGTGCGCGTGTGTTGTTGACAAACGCAAGTTCGATTCCATCACTCCTCAAGGACTTATCAAGTTACACTGGCTACCCATCACTCAAAGAATCAACTACAAGGTCATCACTCTCATGTTCAAAGCATACCGGAATCAAGCTCCTGCTTACATCACAGACATGCTCCAAATCAGTTGCCCGAGAAGACGACTACGTTCACTGCATTTTGTTGAGCCCAGAACCAAATGCGTTTCCTTTGCAGACAGAGCATTCTCTGTATACGGCCCCAGACTCTGGAACAAACTCCCAGAATACATCAGAGTCACCACCTCATTTCACACATTCAAGACACTCCTGAAAGCTCACCTGTTTCAGGAGGTGTACCATCAATAACTTGTCTTCTTTTGTGCCTCAGCGCCTTAGAGAAAACGTTTAGATTTTGGTGCTTTATAAATGTCTTTTGATTGA
Source organism: Astropecten irregularis (assembly GCA_963971285.1). Classification (NCBI taxonomy): domain Eukaryota; kingdom Metazoa; phylum Echinodermata; class Asteroidea; order Paxillosida; family Astropectinidae; genus Astropecten; species Astropecten irregularis. Next base: position 38,514,484 of record OZ020244.1, on the reverse strand, counting down.
TTGATTGATTGATTGACTTGAAAACCGGTTCTCCAAAGTCTCCCATTATTGGTGGATGGTGCACCTGCATAACATGTGATAAGGCTGGGATAGTGTCACATATAGTCCCTCAACTGAGTGAAATTTCTGACTTATAAATTATACCAGACCTATAGTCTAGAAGATGGTTAGAGCATACTAGGTGAAATGTTCAGTCGAGACCTCCAACTCCTTCAGAACGGTCTCTGTTTCCTAAAAAGAGTTCTTCACATGGTCACTAGAAACCTTAGTGACAATATTCAAGTTTCTTTGCCAAGCGAAATCTTTAATAAGATCCTGCTAGGATCAAAACACGTCAACTCCTTCTTACTCCAAGCATTTGATATATTTCAAGTCATTATTTTGGCTGCAGTTTATTACTTGTATTGAAAATCTTTCATTCTTATGGATTGTAATTGTTTTTTTGATACTTAGCCTTTGTTGAGCTTCAGACGGACATGACTGATCTAACCAGTGACCTAGAGGGGATAGGAATGCCATTTGTCAGTCATCGAGAGTATGCTACTAACATGCTATTCATTGGTCAGGAGACTGTTCCAAATACAGAGGATGAAGAGGTATGCAGTGACATCAAGAAAACATTACGGCCGCACTTTGTTGCACCAGAATCAAGATGTTTAAACAGCATTTTCTTAATAATTGAATCAGTTTGGAGCATAATCTCATTAAAGATTATTATTGAAATAGACCTCATCTAGTATTTATCTGTCTCATTTCATGATTAGTGTCATTCTTCTTTTCCCAGTTTCCCAGTGAACAAATGGAGAGGGCCATGGGGAAGTTCTCTCAGTTGCTTAGCAACAAGAACTTCCTTCTTATTTTCATCCAAACTCTGGATGCTGAGAGCAGCTCCAAGTTGTCCATCCGAGAGAAGTGAGTCAGTCACTGTGCTTTGGCGGTGTATAGGAGAACTGCATTATTTAGTTGCTGTGACTTAGTCATTCGTGTACATTCCATATTGGATAATCATACTTCTTGTACAAACCTTAGGTGTTCTTTCTCTTAAGCATTTTGTATGCATTGAGTATACATAGGATATATTGGAAAGGGAACATGTCAATTTTCATGCTTACTACCTGAGCTAAGAAGAGATTAGTCCCAGTGTTTTAAATTTTATACCCAATTTCATTTGTATTTTCAGACAATCTGTTGCGTCTCTTCTGGCAGTCGTGATGATTCTGGAGAATAAATTGGTTTACTTGACTGAGTAAGTTGGATGCCTTATTCATGCCATGCTTGGTCAATTATTTCACGGTTTGTATTTTGTAATATTCTTCCATCCAAGATGGTGCACAAGGCACATAATCTATTAGAGACATAAACAATCAAGAAAGAATACAAAAACCTTTTATTGAAAGTATTGACCAGTCACATGCAGTAGGTTTCCCTGTGGCATTTGTTTGATAAAACTTGTGTTTGTGGATCGGTTTGCGGAAACACCATGTAATTATCGTTCGCACAAACTTGTGTTTGTTGAGCAAAGCTGTTCATACTTAGCAGCTTTTTGAAAGCACAGATGCTGTCCTTAGTTTTGTTTGACAAAAGTCAAAAATGAAATACATCATTACAGAAAACAGATACTATATCTGGAGCTCAAACAATTTGTTTCTTTTTTAGCTTTAACTATTTATTGAAGAGTGAAGAAAGAAAAATTGACTGGAGCGGGATTGGAACCAGCGATCTCCAGAAAATCGTAATTTCAGTTAGTTTCCCTTGTGGTTATTTGATGAATTATTCTAACCATTTTTTGTTACTTGCCTTTCCAGTGTCTTGGTAACATTGATGACTCGTGTAATTGAAGATGCTGCAGATTCAAACCGCACACGCCAGCTTTTCTGTCGGTAAGTATTCAAATGTTTATTGACAATTTGACTCAAGTATTTTACTCATCAATAGGAGATTCTGTGTCCATTTCAAGTGAATACCTTATGTCGAGTTACCATGACAAGGTCATACAGGGTCATTCTAAGTTAAGTAATCCAAGGCCAAAATCTGAAGGATCTTGAATTTCAAGTCCCAATCATCATTCTACACTCCTGTTCAGTTTAATTTAATTCCTTCAACTGATTGAGACACATTCTAGTTTCAAACCTCAAGGAAGGAATTGGTAATAAGACATCTTTAGAGGTTTGTAATGGCACCTTGTTGAATTCAACCCATTTCAAGTTAAGCATTCTATACAGTATGCTATGTATCCTTATCGACAATTTGGAAGTGTATGGATAAGTAAACTGAAGTTGGAGCAGTTGTTCCATATCTTGTGATTGAGTGAAGATGATTTGATATTTTTATGCATACAGGACGGAGAGTATTTTGGAGAAGTTGATGTCCAACTGGGTAGCTCTCTGTCTGTATGATCAGCTCAAGGTAAGAATCATATAACAAAGAAACCTCAGATCTTACAGCCCAATATCTGCATTTATGCTACATTTGTGTGTTATCTCATTGATCTCATTGTAGCTGGTGTCTTAAAACATTAAGATTGATCTTGGGTATTCTTCTTTCTCTTCTAAGCAATTAGAGGCTTCAATTAGCACTATAACTTAAAAGCTATATAAATACATGTATGTCACATTATTATTATTATTATTACCCTCTTAAAGAGGATGTTCAACACTCAACAAACCTCCCTTTATTTGTTAGTATTATAATCATTAAATAACTTGACAAGAGAAAAAAAATATTTATCTCACACTGAAATCAGAAAAAGTTATTTTTTTAATGATTTTTCTTTCAACATGCTCAACCCACAAGCTCCCCCAAAATTATGATTCTTTTAATTTCGTCAATGGGACAGCAGACAAATCTGTGTGATTTTGTGACGTCAGATCACAATTAATCAATGAATCTCATTAATCTTGAGCAAAAGTTTTGGATACAAATTACTTTGGTCATACTGACATCTACGGATTAATCTTGGCATTTCATGAAATCAGCCCCTGGATTCATGTGTCATGAGTGAATTAATCTGAGATTGTTTGTGCAGGCACGGTTCTTGAGCCCCCCAAAAATGGTTGCTAGATAGTTGGATGTGGATTGGAACCCCGGCCAAGAAAAATAGAACATCATTCTTTTTTAGTTTTGGAATATGAGCAAAGCTGCCAACATTAGAAGCAGAAAGTCTTAGATCTCCCTGGAAGAAAATTAGCATACAGAATTTCTATTTTTCTATGTAATATTCAGATGGATGATCTTTTTACATGTTTGATTTCCTTTTTCCAACCAAGCATCACACGGCCTATCCCCTGTTTGTGTTGTATCGAGCCATCAAGTATCGCAGTGAAAGTGGTCCCATTGATGTCATGACAGGTCGATCCAGGTTTTCACTCAACTATGACAAACTGCTCCAGGAAGATGTGGACTATGAATCTCTTGTAAGTCCTTCATTGATTGCATTCATTTCCCATTGGTAAAGGTCACAGAACAGCACTCACACTTCGTCTGATCAAACATGTTCGTGAAATAATAAACCTGTGAAAAATTTGAGCTCAATCAGACATCTGAGACCCGAGGAAATAGCGAAAAACCAACTCAATTCTTCTTATAAAACATAAAGATTGGTTTTGTTCTTAACCCAAGATCGAAACTGTTTTCGGTCTTTGTTTTACTTATTTCTGGATAAATACACCAATTCAGGCGGAAATATTTCAAAGGAATATTCCATCAGCACCATCTTTATACCCTGAAAGTTATAGGTTCGGTAAATCTGTGAACATTTCTGTTTGGGTATGTAACCAATCCTGCACTGTACCTTTAAGAGGGCTGTGTATACGTACATCTTGTTTCGGTTTAAGTAGAATTAATATCAATCCAGAAAGTTAGAAAATTCTATTTTGAAAGCTGGTTTAATCCTTGATATTCCTCATGCCAATGTAGTTGTACAAAATTGAGAATAAGACACTGACCAATTGGAATTCTGCAATTCAAATTTGTCTCCCCACAGACATTGGTGGTTCATGAGGGTAGGACAGTCAAGAAAGAAGTCAAGGTACTAGACGTGGACACCATCTCACAAGTGAAGGGAAAGATCTTAGATGCTATTCATCGTAACATTCCATACTCAAGCCGACCCAGTGCTAATCAAGTGGACCTCGGTAGGTTGCATCAAACCATGCTCATTAAACTTGTGTCAGAAGCAAGAGACTGTTATTACCAAGTGAAATTTTATAGACATAATCTTAGTTGGCTTGGTTTCAAGTTTATTCAGTATTATCTAAATTCGATACCTGAGACTGAATTGGTTCATCATGCGGTTCAAGAGAAGCCATTACCTTGTTACATGAATGCAAAGGATGTCCACCTATAGTCCTATACAGCAGTACTGCCAATAGTTTGCTCCAATCAGTATGTTTCATTCACTGTTCATTTCTCAGTATCTTATTATATGATACAACAGGAACTAAAAGTAAAAAGAAAAGAAAGACGAAATCCTTTCAGCCCCAAAGTTCACTCCCTACAGTGTAGCTCCCTTGTCCAGTTGGACCACTGAATAGTACATGACGGTATTCTTCATCAGTAACTCTATCAAATTGTTATCTGGCTGTTTGGCTTGGCTGTGTCAAAGGTTCGATTCCCGCCAATGGTGTCTGTGACGTCTTTTCCCAGACCCTCTTGATGCAGTACTCCATCAATCTGAAAGAATAAACTTAACTTGGTCATTTTTATTTCCACTTCCTGAATTGCAGAATGGCGACAAGGACGAAGTGGTAAACTTGTTTTGACTGACACAGACTTGAGACCATTGACGGATAAATGGCGTAGAATCAACATGCTCAAGGACTTTCAGGTAAGTTGTAAATATTAAATGTAAAACCAACATGTTAAGATTTAATTATATACAAATATTATAAGAAAGATGCAATAGAACCAACATGTTAAATTGAACTCTTTCAGTGCCAACACTCATTATGTACAATTGTCATTTATGTACAATCTGACTTTGTATCCCCAAACTGCCATTAAACTTAGATCTATGTAGATCTACTCTTCAGACTGTCACAAGAGGGCGCCATTGCTTTAGTTCTGTATTATACAACCTTTCCCTTTTAAGTTTTTCATGTTGTCTTCCAAGAAGCTGCAACAGTAGTTACAAAATAATGGGGGTAATGATGGTGCGTAGATAATGTGCAAAAGTTTGTGCATTGTTTTATTTTTGCTGAAAGGGAATATTTATTTTGGATTCAGTGAGTTAGGTAATTATCAACCCAGGATGCTGAGTCAGAACATAAAGAGGAGACAAAAACTGATCTATCTCATTATGATACTGAAAGTGACACTAAGGACAATAATGCAACTAGTTAGTAGCAGTGATGACTGATTGTGGTATCCGAGACAATAAAGGAAAATATCATCATATCCTGCAATATTTGCCAAATTCCTGTTTGATTAAGGACAATATCATCCCAAAATACCACTCCAAAATACCACTCCCAAAATTGCCTTAAGTATCTTAAAATTAACCCCGGTGTAAAAGTATATTAGTGACTTCAACATGTACTAAGGACATGTAGGAGAGAAATAAAAACATAGAACATGTTTGCTGAGAAAAATCTTTCAATTTATTATCTTGCAGAATTACAAATATTACAGGAATCTCAGGAAAAGGTACTTTAGGGCAGCTTAGGGACACAATACAAAATGCGTGGGCACTGGAAGAGCTGATATGATATGAAAACAAGTACAAGGAAATTGGAATGGAGCCAGTATGAAGTGTATTACTGTATATGTTAACATGTACCAGAAAATGGCACAAAGCCAAATGAAGGGCTTACAATGTAATATACAAAAATATGTAAACAGGAAAAATGGCTGACTACTGATTGTGAAATACTTCTTAGTAGTAACCTGAACACCACTCTGCCTCTTTTTCAGGTTCTGTTTAGCACAAGGGGTCACACTCCTTCTTTGTACTATTTTAAATGGTTTGGAAATCCCACATTCAAGGAACTTAGACCACTTGTTTCTCTGCACACATGTTGTGTATTGCAATTTTTTATAATCACCATTCAAATGGTGAATTTCTTCTGATGTCATTGTAGGTGGAAGGATTGTATATGCCCTTATATGATTTGAAGGGGAACATTTGTTTGAAGGGACAATAATGTCTCTGCACCCAATTTGGTTACTTTACTAATTGTCACTGTTGGAAGGAAAGATACCATTATTGTAAGTTTAGCTTATTGAATGATTTTAAAAGGGAATCCATGCTTGCCCTGGCTAGGGATTCTTGGGATAGTAACCTATGTAAAAATATTGATGGTAAGCAATTCTTAAGTGAGCATTTGGTTAGCAGAACCATACAATTCTTTCCTGATGGGATGAATCACATTCATAACATTTACCAGATACTTCAAAGAGCCCAACAATTTCACAAAATGCCAATGTACATTTAACTACACTCTGAAACTTGCTTGACCTAACTCAATGTTTCCTCCTACGCAGAACCAATCCCAGGAATTTATGATAAACCTGTTATTACTACATGGGTAAAATGTGCTCTCTTTTGAACTAACTGTAAACAGGTTTGATGGCAATTGATATTATAATTTGACTGAATTGACTGAATTGCCAAAGGGAGTTTGCACTGGTACTTTGTTGATGTTGGTAACCCACAGGTACCAGACAGAGCCCATATGAGAGTCGTGACAAAAGAGGAGGAAGTTGATGTGAAAGGCTCGGATGCATTTCTGCAGTTTGATGAAGGAGCTACATATGGTAACAATTCGAGTCTTACAGTTTCAAATTACTCAAATAATAAGATCCTACTAGGATCCAAACATGCCAGGCTCCCCTAAATCTAAGTAGTTTCAAGTGAATCATCAAATAACCACAAAAGTGACTGAAGTTTATTTCAGTCATTGAAAGGTGAACAAAGTTTCAAGTGAAGTTTAATTATTTTATACTGCAGCTTATGACCTCAAGGAAATGTTCATATGATTAATCTGAATAGTGCTATTCCCATTTCTTAATTTCTTCCTTCTTCAAATCCATTGCTGACTTTAACAGAGAAGAGGCAATTGTTCAGACCTGATCTTAATCAACAAAGTATTATAGTCTCAGTCAAGGTAGCCATGGTGTTGAGTGAGAGTCTATTGGTTGTTGTCATTTCAAGTTGGTTCTTAACCTGGAGGCCTTAATGCAATAAAACAAACGTATACTTCATGTAGGCAAATACATATGTTGTTGTAGCTTGATTCTAAGGCTTATACAACATGCAAGCTTCAATTTATATTCAGTCGACTTTTTCCTGTTTGTTGAAATATTACACTTTTTTCAAAGTACAATGTACCACACAAGTTATCATTCTGTACAGTGATGCTGGAGGGAAACTTGACTGGTATTGTACCTGTATATGGCTTGTACATGCGTCAGTAGACTTTTTACTCAATGTACTTTGTGCAATGACAAGTTGACATTGCTAACAATTGATTGGTCTCATGACGGATTACCATATAAGGGAAACCACCAGACGTTGTTGGGGGCAGAAGGAGTCAAGCATTAACTTCTGTGCTGTGTCATTGTAATTGATTTCTATCTGTCAAAAGGTATCTTGCCTGGAGCCACTATAAAAAGCTATACTAAAGAACTGAAACTTATGTTGGGGTCAGCCTTTCACATTTGCCTCATTTGCATATATACCCTCATTCATGTACAACAATAAGCGTGTGACATTGTGACATAAAGCAGGTCACACGCATGATACACCATGTACATGTACAGTATTTAGATTCACAGACATTACATTTGTAAGCATATTTGGCCTAACTCTCGGTCTCAGTCGTGGCTTGCAGTCTTACGACTTACGGCCTTTCTCAAAGCTCGGCTCTGGCTCAGGCTCAGGCTCCGGCTTCGTCTCTGTCATCCATATGCTGAAAATATAGGTTGTGGTTTTTCATTGAAGCTGAAGCTCTGTTTTCTTTTTCAAACCAGAGAATCTACTTCCCAACCACTGCCAAAAGTCTTTATTTTGATACCTGTCATTTTAGAATGGATTCACAAAATGGAGCCGGAGCTGAGCTTTAAGAAATGCACTTGGTATCGGTCTTCAAAGGTCTTTGTCATGGCTTTGCCAGTCTCGGTCTCATTAGGTCTAGGCTTTGTCTCCACATCAAATGTTTTGTTCTCATTGTTAGTTTCAAACTGGTGTTGCTGATGGGTTATATGCCAGTTGGTGCATCAATTTTATGCCTAATGATTTGTATGGTTTGACTGCTATACTTGACGACGGACAAGCACTGAATATTCAGCAGTTTCTGAGATATAATTCACGAAAATAGTTGCCATGATAAACCCTGGGTTTTAAAATGGTGGAGGTTTCGTTAAGATTTAAATCTTGGTTTGGTCGAATTTTTCTTGTTTCGTTTTTTAAAGTTGCTTTTGCTACACTCCAGAAATACGAGAATCTTGAAATCATTATTCCCTTTTGGAACTCATGTTCTGATTTAGCTATCAGTGTGATTTTTGTTACAGTGAATGAAGCATCAAGACTTGAGTTGTGTAGATGATTTGGAGAAATTACAACATGTACCATACTGTGCCAGCACAGTGGGGGGTGGAGGGTTGCAGGGGGCAAACAAGTCTGGCATTGCATTTGAAAGTACTCTGTATATGGAATTGTTGACTTAAGGAAATACGTCTGTACTTTTCACAAGGTTGTTTGCAGAACTCGAATCCCCTTTTTTGCCCCGGGAACTTTATTTAATAAAGTCTGTCTGCTGGCTTACGGTCCACATGAAACATGTTGAATGGAATCACTGGACCAAAGCGATGTTATTGATATGGTATACAGTTCTATGAGGAAGTAATGGAGATAAATAAGAGCCCCGATGACTGGGTGAACTCTACCATTTGTTTGCTCCATTGTCAACGTCCTTTAGAAGTTTCGAGGGGGAATTCTCTGGGTTTTTCTGACTTCGGTTATTTGTGTCTCATTAAATATCTTTTCATGTCTGCTCAGGTAAAATAGGTGTAAAGGCTGAATGGAAAATCAGTTAAAGTTTGTTGCACTGTTGTGAATGAGACATTTAGTTTGTACATGGAATGCAGGCCTGTATATAGGCTGTGAATTTAACACGCATTTTGTTAAACCAGGAAAAACCCAAACAATTAAAATGTACAATTTATCAGGAGACAACTTTGAGGCAGACCCATTGGAAAATAATGTAAAGTAAATGTTTCATACTTTATTCGTTCATTTAAATAAAATATTCGTGGGACATTTAAAACAAAATATGCTCAATATTTTAAAGGTAGTGTCATACTTTGGTAGCATACCGAAACAGAAATTTTCACAGATTTACCTATAACTTACAGGGTATAAAGATGGTGATGGTAGAAACATACCGTTACAATTTTCCTGACTGAAAGGCTGTATTTATCCAGAAAATAATAAAACCATTGACCAAAAATATTTTTGATCTTTTAAAGATCAAAAATAAAAGAGGAAAAGACTTAGAGAGAAATACTGCGGCAGTTTTTCACAGTTTCCTCAACAAGTGGGGCCGTATTTTTTACAGATGACTGTTACTGTATCTTTCTTGATATTTTTTTCCCATGATTCTGTATTTCTGTGACAAAATTTACAAAAACCAAAGTATGATATTACCTTTAAAGGAAGTCCCATAACTATCTGTTGGGAATGAAAGATGGTTGTAACATGCATAAAACCATGCTTTCACTGTATTCCTGTATGGGGTATGATAACTTAGTCTGTCCTATGATGGGATCCTGTGTATTAGCACAGTTATCAAAACAAACCTTGACTAAAGAATTTGCAACAATTCTGTATAATGGGTCTTCCATCATTCCACTACACACTGTCGGTCATTCATAAGAGTGAGCCAAATTCTCAAAGTCCAGTGCAGAGTTAAGAGTGCCTCATGTTTTGATCTTCTTGGGATCTTGATCAAATGGTGAATTCCTAGAGATATATTAGGATTGAAGTGTCAGGCTTTTCCATATCTCAGTCCATTATTGTAGCTCATGAGCAGTTGTAGCATTGTATTATTGTATTGTCTTGATTTAAAATGGTTACAACGTAAAGCACACATTTGCCAAAGATTTACTTTTTGTCCATAATTTACAAAATTTCATTGTAGAAAATCCTGGCTTCACTGATGAGAAGCAGAGTACGAAGCAGCAGATGGGGATATCACAAGTAGAATCTCAGGATGGAATCAGAGACTGGCATCTTGTAAGTTAAAAGGATTAATGGTAACTGCTGAATCCAACAAATCCAACTCTGGAGTAACTAGTGGCTGTCCTGCACTAGACTGCTGAATCCAACAAATCCAACTCATGGCCAAAAATGAGTGTACTGCTGAATCCTACAAATCCAACCCTTGGCCAGAAATGAGACGACTGCTCGATCCAACATACCAACTTTACATATTGTAGAGTAACCTGCTCAATCCAACAAAGTACAACAAGAATATCAACCATCTGTTAACTGCTCAATCCAACAGTGTCCAACAAGCAGTAAAAACAGTTGGAATATGTTGTACTGAGCAGGGTTAGGGTTAAATTAATGACACTGATAATATGGAAGTGTCTCTAGAATCTGTGGAAAGATGGACTTTTTCTATGGGAAAAAATGCAATATCATTATTTCCTAAGCCTCGTTTTTGTTAGTTGACAAAACTTTGAAAATTGATGAAAAATATCTGTTTGATGAGAAGTGAGGAAGTTTTAAGAATATTGACTCCTGATTAAGCTTGCTATAACTTGAAAATGCCAGGTACTTATGTCTGAAGAAAAACTACTGATTTTGAAAACTGAGAAATAAAAGTGGATTAATTATTGATTTGTTGTTGTTTGATGTGATAGACACAGGAGGAGGAGGACGCAGCTGAAGATGATGACGAACCAAAACGACAGAAGAAAGGTTGTCTAGAGATTGTCAACTCCAGGAATAAGATCAATCGACGTAGGATCAAGGAAATTTCATTCCCAAGACTCTTGTCTTCTAAGGTAGGTAGCAGAGGAAGCGCGAAAAAGCTTCCAAAGAGCTGTTTGTGATCTCTTTCTAATTTCATTTGCTCTTGAGCTTCTCCTCATTACAAGTGCAACTCGGTTGTGGAAAGCCATATCCTAGGGCATTTCTCTTTGATTCATTGGTTTTAAACCTACCTTTGATTGAGTTGCACGAACTACAATCATCATCATTATTCTGGATTGCGACATCTTCACTTATAATCACGGACTTGAAACCTGCTTCATATTCACAAGCTTCTTTCCTTTGCTTAATGTACAGGGTATTGTCCAAGAATACGTGGACAAAATGTTCGCGGCCATCTTGTCTTCAGAGACTGCCCCAAGAGCCATCAAGTACCTGTTTGATTTCTTTGATAGTCAGGCATTCCGACATGATCTATCTTCCAAGGACCCAGACTTGCTTCATATCTGGAAGAGTAACATGTAAGTAGTACATCTATTCATCTGGTACAAGAATCGTAAGAAACATCAGTGTCATTAATTGATGGATTACCATGTTCAGAGTTTGTCAAGTAACCGTAAACCATTTTTTTGTTTATCCCATTTAGCTTGCCGTTACGATTCTGGGCTAATGCTATCAAGCATCCAAACTACATCTTTGACATCCGTCCATCTCGTACTGTAGAGGCTAGCCTCGATGTCATTGGACAACTGTTCCATGACTCACACGACACCAAGACTCACAAACTTGGACGGGTAGGTTTCGTTGATAGAATCTAAATAGACTGTAGAGTTATTTCAGTGTGATTCCATTGTGTTAATTCTGGGGTTGTGATTATCAGAATTAACTTAACTCTGGACTTCTTTCTGTCTTAGGATGCTTCAGTGAACAAGTTACTGTACAGTAGAGAGAAGATGAAGTACTCTACTCTAGTAGACTCGTTCTATCATGAAGTGGAGGAGTTACCATCAGTTCCTAAACAAGAACTGAACAAGGAACTACACAGAATCTGTGATGTAAGGACACTCTCTTTAACTTCATCAATGCTTGTAGGACACGTCCTCAATATGTAGCCTTCTATAAAGATCCTGCTAGGATCTTAACGCGTCAAGCCCTCATAACTCCAAGCATTTCATAAATTTCAGATCATTATTTTGGTTGATGAGCAGTTTGCAGCAGTTCATTACTTGTATTGATTAATAAAATAGAATACGAGACTCAGATGTTTCTTTTCATTTAACGCCTTTCATGAACTCAAAGGAATAATTGTGTTTGCCAAACTCCCCTCGACACCTGAAGGCATGTTGCTGCTGCCTTTATGTAGGATGACATTGTTTTGATCCCTCTCTATTATACTTGTATTTAGTAAAGCTGAACAAAGAATCTGTAGAAACTGTAGAATCTGTTGTTTATAATGCCTTTTATTGTATCTGTTAACATTTTAGGAGAGCCTCTTGACAGTGATTTTGTTCGCTTTTAGGCAATCCTCAGGATTGTCTTGAATGTCTTGTCTAATGTCTTGAATGTAACACCATGTTGTCTGTACTGCTGGTTACCTGAGATATAATAACTAAAATGATAATAACTTGTTTCATTTTCTATTGCAGAATTTCACAGGTCTGTTCAGCAAGTTGAGTACCTTGGATCAGCTCTGGAAAATCGTGCGCAGATTCAAACAGAAGGTATGTACCTCTCAATGTCGTAAATTTATCCAAACCTTAAATTAACATTCATGGAACAGATGTCCTACTTCTTTGACCAAGCTGTGTTTGTAACTCCTTGTTCTTTTTGACCTGGCTTTATTGTGAGTCACAGATCTCAACAAGGTTTGCAGACTCTTGCTTCAGTTTCAGACCTAAATTGAATTAGTGTTGTCATTTTAGCAAAGCCAGATACATATTGATAAACGGCTGTCGGAAGAGTCTTCATTAAGGTTGGCATTACAGATTTAGAATACCAGCCAATCATTGAACATTTGAGTTATCTTTTTGTCTTTTGTTCAGCTTCTTGATGTCATTGATGATAATGAAAGGTGCAAAGAAGAAAACCTAGATGGTATGCTGGAGGAAATAGAGAACATACTCTCAGAGGAACCAGAAGATACTGTGTAGACTCAACGAGAGATGAGATCATCAAGATCTAGTACATCAGTCCAGTACTTGTCTGTTCTTTTGAAGGTCATCCAAATATGGATCCGTGGTTATCCCAGTCCCCCCAACCCCTTCCTTCTCCACGCCTTTGTTGGTGTCAAACTTTGATCTGACTTACCCCACCCTCTATACACCCCCCTTTTGTCCCTCTCATCCATTTATGTGTATCTTTATTTGAATGTTCTTGTCCTCTTGTCATTTAGCCTTTGAGAAAGATACTGCTAAGATCAAAATGCCCTCCTTATGACTCCAAGCAGCTTTTATATTAAAATGGATGTAATTTTTGGTTTGTTTTTTTATTTTAATTAATCAAAGTAAAAAAACAGCTGTAAGCTGCTCATCAGCAGGTTGAATAGTTTGAACAATTGACTAGCGATCTGTGCTGATTCTGCTGAGTAGACTCAAGCTGCTATGCCAGGACTTGTCGCTGTTTATACTGCTGCTGCTTCTACAAATTCCATCCAATCTATGACTTGCCATCACAAAAAAAAAATTACACTAACATGTACATATTAAGATGATATTGTCTTTGAAGATTCAGACAGGTGTATATCCATTTTGCATTTGATTTCATTCAATCCATATATTGCTCTTGTCGTGCTTATCTGCACCTAAAGTGTCCTAGTGCCGTGGAATTCTATTCCTTTAAACTGTACCTTAAAACAATCATTTTTGTCTGGATACTAATATGAAACAAGACGGAAAATTGAATGCATTCATGATTTTAATTTATCACAAATTTAGGTGGTTAAGTCGTTTTTTAATTTTTGATAATACTCCGGTGCCTGTTGCCAAAGATATAATATTTGTTTATTTTTATCAACTTTGATCAAGGTACCACAAAGGCATAGTATTGGTAGATTGCTATCATAAAGTACTCTGATTTGAATATATTTATGTAGTACGAATGTTTTGTAATCAGTGTATCTTACAAAGATTATATTTATACCTAATATAAATCATATAGTTTTACTCAGATTATATATTTCAAGATGAACTCCAAAATTGTTTTTATGATTAATTTTTATACGTTTTTGCGTGAAGTTTTTATACATGTAAATTTGATTGCTATTTTAGTAAGGACTGTATTTGTTTTCTTCGCTTAATTCATTCATAATTTGGCCAACGAAACTCCTGTATCCAACAGCTTTTGAATCATGTTGAAATCAAATTACACAGTGATGATGCTAAATCATGTATGATTCCCAGGAAAATGTGTTTTCAATTTGCTGAAAATTGTTGAACATTTTCCAAGTGTAATAAACAAATTTTCATTGAAGCAAGCAGATTTTGCTCATTTTGTGTATGGTTCTTGAATCCGGCTAAGAATAAATGTTGTTTTAATGACAACATTTGAGGTTACAGTCAATAAGGCATGATATCTGGTGTCAAATCATTCTACCTTTTCATGACTTTTAAGCAGTGGCAAAGATGATCTTTCCAAAGTTGATGCTTGGCTTGGCGCCAATTTTATGGAAGGCTATTTCTGATTGGTGGACAGTTATGCAAATAAGGAATCTCAAAGAACTACATCCAACCAATGAGATCTTTGCAAGGAATATTTACTGTAAGTAGCAGATACCTTCCGGTCCCCAAACCAAGGGATTCTACGAACAGGCTCTGAATTGGAGACCGTTTGTGTAAATGAAATTTCAAATCAATCTGTTGGTCCAACATGACGTCATACTTGCAGTGTACTCTCCATGGCGCTGCCCGATCACCTACACAATGTCCTATGTTGTTAGGTTGCTGGGACAACCATTTTATGAAGTCCCCCAGTGCTAGACCACCACGACACAAACTGTTCCACAACCCAATAGTTGACAGATTTCCTAACTACATTTGACTGTTTTGGTTGAAGTTATAACATCCAGACCTAATTCGTTAAACTTGGATATGAGCTTGGTTTTCTCAGGTGCTGGTTGGGTTAGATTTATGAGGTATGTAAGGTGAGATTGATCCAATCTGTGTGTGATTCGGAGGACATAATTGTGCTTTCAGCATCGACATGATTGACATCAACCTGAGTGTTTCACCGTGCACAGTTTCCACCCTCCAGTGACGCGCAGTAGTCTTTGCTGCCTAGAATTCCTTCAACCAGTTGATGAGCCTTCTATGACCTCAACAGTCCAGGAGTCTCATCTCTCTCATGCCTCGTGTATAGTTTCCCCATACCAGTTGGTCAGGTTATTTTCGAAGCATCGAGATACTCAGTCGGTTGCATCAGTTTATCACTGTTAAGCATGTTGTCTTTTGGAAAGTGAACGTTGATGTTCCCAGTGTCATCGGCGAATGCTGGACTCTCGCATCACGGAATTCAAAAAGCCTGCGCCGACTTTCTGTTGTACGTCCTCCAACTTCAGGTAACAGGCGTCAGGACGCACCAATACAGTAAATTTCATCTCGGATAAGGAAGCTCTCGTGATTCAAGGTGGGTTTCAACTTAGTTGCCAGTTAAGATGCAAAATGCTTACTCAATCCGGACCCTTTTATTTTTTTGCCGCCAATTTTATAATAAAGTAAATTGTTACTCTCGACTTTGGCAGTAACAGTAATAAGTTTTTTCAATGAATGACTGATAAATATCCATTCAAATTTACAGAGAGAGGGGGAGGGAAGGGTGAGATCAACATCCACTTAACCACAAAATCGATTGCCATTTTGGTGGTCATTCAGTACTTGTATTAGATGACATGATTGTCAGTGATATGTCTAAGGTAGGATGAGGAACAGACTGTCATTAGAAGAACACTCTGATTAGCAATGCTTTGGCAATCTAGTTTGGAGGACTTGTCATCAGTAACTCGTGCGTACCCTGATGTACAGTGCAGTATGATGCCCAGTGCAAACTGTTGGACAGACAATTTGCCCATTCAAAACAGATACTTAGAATGATACCACTCAATAGTTTGGTCTAGTTCATCACAATGTCATGTATCATGCACATAAATTACATATTGGCTGTCATTTTACCCACAATTCTCAGTAATGTAATGCCAAGACATGATTATTTGTTCCCCTTGTGATTTCAAGCTTTATAGCCCAGAAAGGAAACTACAGTGTCAATCTTACTCATTTGCCCATATTGTTAAAATATACATTGGATTGCTGGGGTGTGAATGCCACCCTCCCCAACCCCTAGTGAGGGAACAGTTGAATACATTTGGGGTCTCCCTATTTAGAGGTAAATCCCATCAAAGGAGACACATGACCAGTTGTTCATATGCTTAAAAACAAAAGCATCGGCCAAATTTGACTGCCTTTTGCAAATTTGCAATGGTGCATTGCAGTTGTATCAGTAAATTCCTGACCTTGATTCATATTCTTTACCAATGACGTTTAAGTCATTTTCTCATTTCATTTATGTTCATTTCAGAGAGAGCACACATCTCAGCAAGTCTAAAGAAGCTCCATCAATCAGCACAAGACACCATGGAGGTCCATACAAGACATGCATACTCCTCCCTGGTTGTAGTAATATCTGTCATCATCTGTGCTGTGATTGGACGGATCTCTGCAGAATGGCAAGGGGATCTATCAGCTTATCAGCTTGCTTCATTCAGTTACATGGATCCTTATCGGAATGCAAAGATGAATCACTTTACATTATCTGGACCTCATGGAGATGTGTATGTTGGTAGTGTTAACTTTCTCTTCAGATTGACCAGCTCGTTGGAACAGATACAGAATGTTAGTACATGTACGAGTGATAGGTGTGACAGAGACGCGTACTACAATAAAATCTTGGCACTGGATCACAAGAATGGGTTGATTACATGCAGCAGTGAGGACGATGGAATGTGCCAGCTGAGGACTCCAAATAACCTGTCTAGCTTAATTGAGGCTGGTCTATCAAGTGATTCCAGAAGAAATGCTGCTGGATGGGGAGAGTTAACTACAGTCAGTGTAATTGCCCCAGGGCCAGGGGGTAGTGATTTTTTGTATGTAGCTGTGTCATATTCTGAATTTAGGAGTATGATTCCACCTATTACAAGAAGACCGCTTGAGATTAGCACGTATTTGGAGTCTGCATTTGGTAACCAGATCAAGTTTAATGACGCAGCCAGATTAGGTCCAAACGCTATAATTACAAAAAGTTTTGTGTATGTCAATGCATTAGACTACAGAGGATTTACCTACTTTTTCGCTTCTTACAAAGATTTTCAGAAAAAGTATTACAATTCCACAATAAGCAGAGTCTGCCAAAGCCATGACAACCTAGATGCCTACACAGAGATTACCATACAGTGCCGTGGATCAGATGGGAGTGTGTACAGTTTGGTACAAGCTGCTCATTTAGGACCAGCAGGCCATGATCTTGCTACATCATTAGGTTTGAATGCTGATGACATGGTACTATATGCTGTTTTTGCCAAGAATCAAGGAGCTGCAGGGAGCAGTAATGTACCTATTGATGAGTCAGCATTGTGTGTGTACAAGATGACAGATATCTTAGATGCCTTCAAAGAAGCAGTCAGGGGCTGTATACAGGAGGGAGACGCATACTCTGCATCATATTTGGATATGCCTTTCTGTGCAAGCCTATCAATGGTGAGATAATAAGCAATGACACTTGATGATTTTAATGAATTATCTGTATAATTGATTGGCTTCTGACTAACAAAACGAACAAAGGCAAAGAAGAAGTTTGGTTACTGATAATGATGCATACATAGATACATCAGGGGCCAATTTCATATAGCTGCTTAAGCACAAAAATGGCCTAAGCATGAAAAGTCTTCCTTGATCAAACAGGATTACCAATCGATCAAATGTTCACTTGATGTTTACTGTTTTTGACTTGTATTCGGCCATTGCTTGCTAAGCATAACATTAACAATGAGTTTTGGCTGGGATACTGATTTTATTTACCAAGGTTTTTGGTGCTTAAGCAAATTGAAATTGACCCCTGGTCTTTCTGTTCCATGTATCGGTACGTTGGTAAGGAATACACGGTTTAAATTGGGACTATTTTACAACTAGTAAACAGTGATGACGTCATATGTCGGTTCGTTTTGATAATTACATTCAATTATTAATAATAGTCGGAGGGAATCTGTACACACTTAGAGGTAAGACAACACAATCATCTTTATTTTTCCTCTTTAATATTAAACAAATGAACAAATACCCTTTGCATATTTTGTACATTCGTATACCTTTTTGGCCAAGAGAAGAGGGAAATCTCACTTTTGTACACGGTCATAAAAAGGTGGAATTCCCGGAGTTAAACCCGCCGGCCGGTATTTTAGAATCCTGGTAAACTACACGTTTACCTATTGACGAACCTTGACGCAGCAAGTTGCAGGGACAATCTTGCAAAGTTAGATTTTTGGCTGGCACCAATTCCATGGAAGCCCGTTTTTGATTGATGGAAGCAATGAATATCAAAGAACTACATTCATGATACCAATGGGAGCTTTGCATGAAATTCTTGCCTTTCGATCGGTACATTGGACTTCACGGGACTCCAAGCAATAACACGATGTGTATTATACTGTCCTACTCTAAATGTTCAGCCTGAAATGACTTCATACTTGCGGCCTATTCAATGGGGAGCGGGTCACTCACCTGGAACAGGTTCCGTGTATGCTTTTCACTCCACAAAACTAGCTGAGCTATAATAACACGTACAGTAGGCGCGCTGTGACATTTACACAAAAGTGATCGCAAACCTACACATCAATTTTCTACGAAGTGGATTGTTTTGGGTTGAAGTGATTTAGTTTCGAATCTCATCAGATTTGTATAAATGGTTTAGTAATTTGTCAGCTGCTTGTGAAGTAATATTTTGGTATTTGAGCCAAGAATGCGGCAGAATACTGCGTGGTTTGGATGAATGAGTAGTTCTTACGGTGTTGACATCACTCCTCCGAGTATTCAATAACCCGCTGGGTTCATCGTTCAGCGGTCATCAGTGACTGTTAGAGCAGACCTGCAAGTTCCTTAAACACAGTTATTGCCTGCTACCATCACAGTAGCGCAAGACTCTCACCCAGCTCGTCCAGCCTATATGTAAGTTTACTATACCCTCTAGTTCTATCTTCCGAGTCCATTTGTAGTAATTTACTTTTGGTTACATACTGCATAATTATTATTTTTTTCACAAGCGAAGAATGTTAAGATTGCAAAAATCACAGGCCTAGGTGAACAAAACGTTTATACGTTTTATTGCAAATATTAATGTTACATAAAATGTTATATTATCAAATTACAGAAACATGCATTTGAGAATTAAAACCGGTTATATTAGATATAAAGATCGACTGGTGAAAAGATGGGATCGAATATAAAATGTTTTAATTGCTTGGAATTTGTTTTATTTTGCCTTCCACAGACGGGCTGGATTGCAAGACAACGGCTTCCTTTCTCGGTGAGACAACGAGACTGTGAAAGATCATGGAGGTTGTGACAAGATGTACCTACCTGTCATGGACAGTCTGTCTAGTGTTGGGTATTGTCAGCATGCATTATGTTTGCTTAACAACAGCAGAGTGGCAAGGAGATCTCTCCGTCTATGAGTTGGCCAGCTTTGTCAATCCTGAGGTCCTCAACTCAACAGAAAACCGTCGATTAATTCTCAACCACTTTGCTTTGACTGATGATAATGTGTATGTTGGAGGTGTCAATTGGTTGTATAGATTAGATGGTCAGTTGAATCTGATTCAGAATATTACAACCTGTGAGGATCCAGAGAGCAGGGAATGCCGCATCAACTCAAACCACAACAAGATACTTGTAGTTGACCTAGACCGGAACAGGTTGATCACATGTGGTAGTGAGTACGGTGGAGTATGCCAATTTCGAGACTTAAACAATATTGCTGATGCAGAAATTGACATGCCAGCAGATAATGTTGCAGGTTATGGAGAATCAACTACAGTGAGCTTAATTGCACCAAGACTGGGAACTAATTATTTGTATGTAGCTGTATCATATGTTGATAAAGATGATTATAGAATGATTCCACCTTTATCAAGAAGACAGCTATCAGACTTGTCGCTCGTAATGAAAGACAGTGTCGTATTCCGAACATTGGAGGGAATGAGCATTTTAACTCCCATAGCTATTAGCTACATTGAGGCCTTTTCCTATCATCAACCACCCGGGGGATTCACATACTTTGTTACATCCCAACCTGAGGATTCAGGTTCAGATGTGTATGTTTCCAAGATCAACAGAGTCTGCCAGGGATATGAAAACCTAGATACATACACAGAGATGACCATACAGTGCAATGGATCAGATCGGAGTGTGTACAGTTTGGTACAAGCTGCTCATTTAGGACCAGCAGGCCATGATCTTACTACATCATTAGGTTTGAATGCTGATGACATGCTACTATATGCTGTGTTTGCCAAGAATCAAGGAGCTGTAGGGAGCAGTGGTGTACCTATTAATGAGTCAGCATTGTGCGTGTACAAGATGACAGATATCTTAGGTGCCTTCAGTGAAGCAGTCAGAGGCTGTATAAAGGATGGTACTGATAATGATAACAATGATGAAGATGATAATGATGTCTACAAAGTGAAACATTTAATTGACTCTGTCTGTTCCAAGTATCCACTGGTAAGTCGATAAGGAGTGAAACATAGTTCTACATGTATATATGGAATTATTTTAGAACTAGCTGGTGGACATTCATACGTCTGTTTATTTCACCACTATTGATTGAGTGATCCCCAATGTACTGTTTCTCAGGTTGCAGCATTGCTTATATCGATCAAATGATCCTTGCGAATAAGCAGTTTGTATGTGGTTTCATGGCTTCTGACTGCCACACGAACAAAGATAATTTACTATTAGGGACACCACCAACATGTATGGCTGGATGGCTCATTTGGTAGAGCAAAGGGACAGTATTCCTGTGGTCGCAAGTTTGAATCCAGCTCCAGTCAATTTTCCTTTGTTCACTTTCAATGTTTTTTTAATGTTTGGTATAGTACTTGGAATAATTTAAAATTATGCCTGCAGAATCATTAGCTTAGGAGAAAAATGAGTTTGCAGATAGCAGTAATTAATAGAATTACTTGATTTAAGCTGACATTGCTGAAACCGCTACCATCTTCTCTTATGCTTAATTCATAGACAGATACAGACAGATTCCTTTGCAAGCCTGCAGATACCGGTACTCAGCTGTATCGCCATGCTAAAGACATCAACCGAGTGTCCCCTTTAGCTGTACTGGAAGTACCAGGTAAATATCAACGTAATGAGATGCACATTCTTCAAATCTTGTAATTTGAAAGTAGCTATTATCTTTCATTAGATATTTTGCAGTGTAGTACATTGATTTACTATGATTCTACCTGCAGACATCCTGATGTCATCAATGATTACAAGCATTGAGGTTAACCACACTGTGGCATTCATTGGCACTTCATCAGGACAACTCTTGAAGGTGAGAATGAATCAAATGTTTTGGTATTATTCTGGACCCAGAAAAAGCAAATTTGTGTACTTTTAATATTCAATGGAGATACTTGCCATGAACTGCTGCAAACTGCACTGATCAACCAGAGTTATAACCTCAATTATATAAAATGCTTGGAGTTAGATGGGCCTGGCATTTCAATTCTAGCAGGATCTTTCTCAAAGACTGAAAGCCTTTTAGCCTTTGAGACAGACCCTGCTAGTATTGAAATGTCAGGCCCTCCTAACGCCAAGCATTATTGGAGATTTCATTAGTTGCAAATTAACATTACAAATGCTATGATACTACATGAGTACATTGGTCGGGTATGTAACTTATATATATGATATATATGCACTATACCACATTCTTCCACACAATATTTCTGTTGAAAGATAACTAAGCAAATACATGTAATTGTCCCAAATACACTACTGCCACATAAGTATTGATGCCTTGACAAGTTACCGTTGTGCTTTCATGTACACTGTAACATTCATGCATGCACACTTGTATGTGTGGTGTTTGCCACTGGCTGTATTTACATGTATACATCAAACCATGCTATGCACATTTCCAGACATGATTAACTTATGCCAAAAATTGAGGACTTATTAAATCCAGTCAGGGCTTCGGAGAAATTTTAATGCAGTCTCGTGAGAAGCATATAGCGGATTGGGCCACTTCCCTTAAATGATGTCCAACTTTATTACTGCCATTTGTTTGTACAAAATGTAATATATTTATTCATTACCTGCTTAATTGTAAAAGCATTGGAGTCATTGCAGATTCAAATTATAATATGATGTCATTATCTCATGCTGTGATATGAGGTATTGTTTTGAATTTGAATTCTACATTGTCTTATGTATGTCTACTAGCATTTTAGTTGTTTGAAATTCATTCTGTAAAATATATTGAGTTTAGATTTAACATAGAGGCTGCGTAATAGTGCAATTATGATGTGAATGTTGTGTTATTTTGATCAGTCACAATTTAGCTTTTTTCTGTTATATTCACAGGTTCACATTGAAGGTCGCACATCAGCCAGAGTGTATGAGAGAGTAGCACTTGATACCAGTCCTGTCCTTAGAGATGTCAAGATTGATGATACTACAAGAATCATGCATGTACTCACCGAACAAAAGGTAATACCACAAACATTCAAACCAGTGAAAAATATTATTTAATGTAGCATTAGTCTAATTAGGAGGGCCTGACACGTTTCATTCCAAGCAGGATCTTTCTAAAGCCTTTGATAAAGATCCTGCTAGGATTGAAATGCGGTCAGGCTCTCTTAACTCCAAGCATTTTATATAATTCAGGTCATTTGTGGCTGATGAGCAGTTTGCAGCAGTTTATTACTTATATTAGTCTAATTAGTCATACGTCCACCTGTCATTGCAATGCTCACTCCCTGTCAGGAATAGGGAGAATCACCAGAGCGACTTGGTTGCACAAATACTCACAGGCCTGTACATGTACAAGTATGTGAATTAGTCACATTGTAATGAGCGCAGAACATGGCACAGCAATAATGCATCAAATTGGTAGATCCCAGTTGATACTCAAATAATGGTGGCCCTTTTTATTGCTGTCGTTCTCATATTCGACCGACCCATATTTTTGGCCCTGACCGAAAATAGTCCAAAAAGACAAATAAAAGATAAAACAATCTCCAGAATTTCTGAAGACAATTTTTGCCAATAGACCTATAATTTGTACTTCTTGATAAGACACATGATACGTTTGGCTTCGGTGAAAAGATAGCTACATACACATACATGTCTAAAGTACGATTCCTGTTCCTAGTCTGCATTTTAAAGATTCAGTTTTTTGATGGCGGAATACCATCATACCTTGCTGAAGTGAAATTCCTTATTATTTCTCATCCTTCAGTTGATCAAGATGCGTGTTGAGAACTGCAATCAGTATACAACATGTGATACATGTATTGGTACAAATGCAGGGATGGATGGAGACCCATACTGTGGATGGTGTACTCTGGAGAGAATGTAAGTAGCTAGGTGTTGCTACTGCTGTCTGGTTTGATCTATTAGTTTGTTTTATGTGAGATGTGTATTGGAATCCCTGCAGGGATGGATGGAGACCCATACTGTGGATGGTGTACTCTGGAGAGAATGTAAGTAGCTAGGTGTTGCTACTGCTGTCTGGTTTGATCTATTAGTTTGTTTTATGTGAGATGTGTATTGGAATCCCTGCAGGGATGGATGGAGACCCATACTGTGGATGGTGTACTCTGGAGAGAATGTAAGTAGCTAGGTGTTGCTACTGCTGTCTGGTTTGATCTACATGTATTAGTTTGTTGTATGTGAGATGTGTATTGGCACAAATGCAGAGATGGATGAAGACCCATACTGTGGAGGGTGAACTCTGGAGAGAATGTAAGTAGACAGGAGTTGTCATTGATGTCGGGTTATATTTGCAGGGATGATTCCAATTTAGAAACTGCGATCAAGATGTCGGAGTCGACACTTACCGGTACAATTTCTTTGTAAGCCTGCTTGCCAAGATCATGAACATTCTACAGTGTATATTCAGCCGTTTGAAAAAAAAAGAATCTTAGGGAGAACTGAAATCTTCGGGCAAACATATCAGAATGATACAAAATACATGTCGAAGAAAGAAGGGTAGTACTGAGAGGTATATGTGTGACATTACTTTGGGATGCAAAGTATTTGACCTAATTATTTGTTTTCATTATTTGTTTTTATTATTTGATTGTTTGATAGGTGCACAAGATATTCTGAGTGTCCCTACCCTGATGTATCTACACGTTGGTTGGCCTACAATGAAGCACAGTGTATTGAGATAACCAATGTGGCTCCATATAACAGCCTGCCTATTACTGTTACACAACAACAGGTGTGGAATGAGATCTGTCTTGCTTAGCATCTAACACTTATACACAATACAAGAATTGTCATTACTGTATATGTACGTGAGATCCATTCAAGAGTGGATCTAAGGCTAATAAATACATTCAGTGTCTTTTCTGTTCCTCATTTCACTGCTAATTAGATCATGTACAACCTGAACTTTTTAAGCGATGAGATTAATCTCCTAAGGGAACCAATGTATTGATTTAATTCAAAGAAAGTACGACTATGACATGTTTCTTGAAACTACTGCCTACTGACATTACTGCCTTAAAATAAATAATTTATATAAAAAAGATACAATATCCAGCAGGCACAAATTTGATTAATTTGTTAAAACTACTTTTGAACCTCTAGATGACTCTAACAGTCCAGCAGTTGCCTGATCTAGCAGTAGGCAAGAGCTATGAATGTCACTTTGGTGAATATGTATCTTCAGCTGATAAGACTGGTGATATGCTTCGATGTATCTCACCTCCAGCAGGTGGCATACCACCCATTCAACAAGGAGGTAAGCTGTTGGAGGCGTGATGAAAATAGCAATCATTATTAAAAATAAGCAAGCTATATTAAGGACCTTTGAATATGTAACAGGAAAGGTTAACAGAAAATGTGTGTTGCCGGTTCAACTTGATTTATTCAATTCCAGCCGTGATTAATTCTTTGAAATTCAAATGTTAAGTGGATCCTCACTGCAGGTTGTATGAAGGCTAGTAGGTTCAGAATGTAATAACGCACAGCAGACTGGTGCAAGTTTATTCTTTGTAAAGTCGCTACATCGAGGCTTGCGTTTAAAAAAAAAAACTCAACACGTCAGACATCGCGAGGAAAGGTTTTCACTTGAAAACACATATTTCGTCATTAAGAAATCTAATCTTTATGATCAACAGTTTTAAGACATTCCCCTTATCATAACAATATCAGTTGGATGAAATAAAAAATGGAAAATGCAAAAAAAAACTCCACTTTTTAAAGCCGCATTCAGTTAATTTGTAGCATTTGAACGCCATTCCCGCCTTTCCTGGTTTCATGAAATATCACCAGATATTAATACGTAGTTAAGTTTTACATTTTGTCTCGCATGTTTGAAGGTGATGCAGTGACTGTTACTCTGAGTGGGTATTCCAATGAAACTTCTGTAGAGTTCATCGATACAGAGTTTCATTTCTACGAGTGTTCAACTCATACTTCGTGAGTATTTCATTCATTCAAACATTGCATGTTAACGTTCCAACATGAAGAATCATGTCATTTAGTGTTTAATATTTGTAACGATTTTAAATGAACGGCAGGACTATCTGAATGTAAAAGACTGTATTCTTGAAAAGAATGCTTCAATAATGAGATGGATTGACTTTGTTTTATGTTAGAATTTTCCATTTTGAAAACGAATTCAATACATCCTGTCAAAGTGAGTGTTCTTTATCGGAATTGGACGGGAAAACCAATAATGAAAACCTACTATGTTGTAAAATTAATCATCCTTTAGCTAGTAATACTAAGTTAAAGTAAACATTAACGTTTCACCGTAGTTCTTAAACACCGTCTCCTGAATTGTTGTTCTTTTCGTTAGTTGTGTATCCTGTGTCGGTAGTCGCTGGGCCTGTGATTGGTGTGTGTTTGACAACAGATGTACTCATCAGAGCTCCACTTGTTCAGGACAGAATGAAATCATTGTAACAGGAGAGAATGTAAGTTGCACTATTCTTATTCTCACCTCAATTTTCTGCAAAACTACATTGTTTTTAGATAATCTGAAAGTTAACTAAATTGAGTGAAGTTATCAAAAAATGGTAGATGTATAACATTTAATTTCAAATGGTCTATGTATTTACCAGCCAGCAGTCCGTATGTATGCAACATGGAATTTATATAATAATGTTGGTGATCACAATTACCGTCGTGGATTGGTGATGTCCATCAACAAAACGAAGACCAAAATGTCAAGAGAGCTTTGTAAAAAAAAAAAGGAATTTATTTGGGTAGGACTGGTTCTCAATTGACTAGTATTGACGCTATTTACTTCTAATGGATACACGCATTTGATATTCACAAGTTGAGGTATTACCTGCATGGATTATTCCCATGAAATGTGCATACTTAGTACAGCGTTTATAGCCTGTCTAGTTTTACAATTAGTGACAAGAGTTGTCGGTTATACAATATAAAATACAAACAATTGCTTCGTACATATTTGTTAGAGTCCAGACATCATGGCAACATGGCAAGGCACAGATTATTGCCCTCAGCTTGAAGCCAACAATGATGTTTATATTCCAAATGCCATCGGCAGAAGCATAAATGTCACCACAACCAATCTACCAAACTCATCTCTGGTAAGTAAATATATCTGCAAAATACTGTATTGAGATTATTATTATAACTGTTGAACAACATAAAACGAGATGTAGTCTTGCAAACATAACGCATCTTTTAAATTGCCGTTTTTCTTTTGATCCAACATGAAACGACACATCATGTTCATTGTACCTTTCATTGTGGTCAGTAACCATTCTTAAATTCTTGCTCAGATTTCTAGCTATAGGTGCAGTTTAATGGTTGAAGGAGTCGAACAGTCTACAGCTGCCACACGCGAAGGAGTAAACATCACTTGTATGGAACGAAAAGTAAGCAACTGTTATATTTCATGTTCTGTATATAATGAGTACTTCCCTTTTCGCTCAGTGCCTCTCTACTTGTTTTTGCATTTGTATTAACTTATCATGCTGCATAGGTGGGGGGAGGCGTTGAAACCCTCCCCCCAACCCAATCCAACCCCCAACCCCCACCTCCCCCGTTAAGCCGCAGACAAAAGTGTTATTTATTTTAGTAAAATGGCAAAACAATAGGCACCCTTTAACCAAATAATTAATTCCGGTGCTTTTTTCAATCCATTCTGACACCTGCGATAATTGTACAATCTTCGACTGTAAACGAAGAATTGGTGGCCGTGCTTAAATTCACACTACCCATGCATTACACGTCCCTCATTTTTCAGGCTCAGCTTCTTCATGATTGCAACTCAGTCAAGGACTTCATTTTATCTAAATGGCACTTTTTTATTTGACCCTTCCCCATTTCATTCCTGAAAGATCCGCCCCTATGCTGATACACTTTGCTTCACTCAATTACATTGAAAGGCTGAACATTTGTGTACTTCTTTATTTTCATTACTTTTTTCTGGGATAATCTAATCTTTAAGACTTATTTCCAACAGTTAGAAGAAGACAATTAAAAAATTACTGTTTTTATAGCAAGTGATCAGTGCGGGCGCGGTTCTACGGTGGAGCTAGGGGCTGTAGCCCCCCCCCTTCCCCCAAAACAATTGTCTAGCCCCCCCCCCCCCCCACCCCCCAAAAAATAATAATAATAATAAATAATAATCATAATGGAGGCTCTTCTAGCCCCCCAAAAAATGTTGGCTCTAGAACCGCGCCTGGATCAGTGTAGGCACTAAAAACTCAATCCACTTACAGCCTTCGGTGGGATTCGAACTAGGGACTGCTGAGGTGGGAAGCAAGAAAGGAACCACTTTTTATGCCAAATTGAATCCCCTTTATTGACTTATCGATGTTCATATTGTTGTAATTCCTTAGTACACATACACTGCTGATGAGGCACTGCTGAAGGTGGATCTGACCGTAGAATGGACAGACACAGCAGGCGGGAAACACATCCTGGATGACGTGCATGATCGTAATGGTAAGTCAAATTAATGAACCATGTACTTTTATGAGAAGTGAAGGTACAGTACAGGTTTGGTAACACGCCTGAACAGAAATGTTCACAGATTGACCTTTAACTTTCAGGGTATGAAGATGGTGATGGTAGAAACATAGGCTTAACATTTCCACCTGAAATGGTGTAGGCCAGAAATTATTTATCCAGAAATTAGTAAAACAATGACGGAAGACATTTTTGATCTCGGGGTAAGATCAAAAACCAGCCTTTGTCCCTTATAAGAAAAATTGAGTCAGGCTTTCGCTGTATTCTCGTGACTCAGATGTCTAATTGGGCTCAATTTTTCACAGGTTTTTATTCCATGTACATGTTTGATCAGACAAAGTGTGGGTGCTGTTCTGTGACATTTACCAATCATGTATTAAACCTTTAATACGGAAACCAATGAAATGGTAAATTTTTGGCCTTCATTACAAACGAGAGTAACCCTTTTATATCTAACGAGTGTCCATCATCGAAACTGGAACAAAGTCTACCTTTGTACATCCTTCTGGGCTGTAGAGGATTGTGTACTATTGTTGAATCGAATGAATTTCTGTCTGTTTGTAATTAAGTGACTTTGTACAAGTGTGAAGTTCGAGGACCGGATTGTAGTCGTTGTGTGACTGCACGCCCTGAGCTAAACTGTGTCTGGTGTAAACTTGAAAGTGAAGCTATCTGCAAACTGGATGAAAGTTGTCAGGTAGAAAGAGTGACTTTAACGAATGGACTGAAGTGTCCCGATCCAGTTTTGACAGAGGTAAGTTTAAATCAAGCATTTTCCTTTCTTAGCGGCATGAGTAAATGTTAATATCATGGATAGTTGTTTAAGGTCGTATAAATCATTAGAAAAGTCCACATGATTTAAACGCAACA
Source organism: Astropecten irregularis (assembly GCA_963971285.1). Lineage (NCBI taxonomy): Eukaryota > Metazoa > Echinodermata > Asteroidea > Paxillosida > Astropectinidae > Astropecten > Astropecten irregularis. The sequence continues at coordinate 38,485,453 of OZ020244.1, read as the reverse complement.
AGATTTCAAACTTATCCACTGTAACATGAAACTCAAAATGAAACAAATGAATTAAAAAAGGTTATTGTGTATTTAAGTGTTCATTTAATTGCACGGATTGGTTTTTTTTTCAGGTAGTATGATACTTTGGTAGCATACCGGAACAGAAATCTTCACAAATTTACCTATAACTTACGGGGTATCATAGATGGTGAAGGTAGAAACTTACCGTTACAATTGTTCGGACCGAACAGCTGTTTTTGTAGAACCTTTAAAAACCTTTAAATCCAGAACTTTTACAGATCAAAAATAAAAGTGAAAAGACTTGAGAAATATTGTCCCCGTTTTTCACAGTTGTCTCAAAAAGTGGGCACCGTATGGGACTGAAAGTTTCACAGATGACTGTTACTGCATCATCCTTGAAATGTTTAGCAATGAATCTGTATTTTTTTGACAAAAACCAAAGTATGATATTACCTTTAAGCAAAGATAAAAGATAATTGACTATTAGGGACCCGCCAAAATAGGGCTGAATTTCTCATTTGGTATAGAGCGCCTGTACGTTATTCAGGAGGTCCCTGGTTCGAATCCCGCACCAGTCAATTTTTCTTTGTTCACCTTTGAATGGATTATTTTATTTTCAGGTTTCTCCGTCGAGTGGACCAATAGAGGGGAACACTGTCCTAACTATCATAGGAACAGATATTGGTCGGAGATTTGAAGATGTAGTTCTGGTTATGGTTGGAGGAAAACCTTGTGATCACACGGAATTCGAGTATATCTACGACATTGGTTGGAGGTAAGTTACATTAAGAATAAGACTTGATTGTAATTTTGACAGAAAGCTTTTTTGTATACCCTACCTTGGTTAATAAAGATTAAAATAGGTTGCTGTTTTCTTCCAACGTGTTTTCCTGTCATGGCAACGTACTATGTCCATCAGTAACATGTATCCCTCGTGACATGATCCTGCTTTTAGAGTTGGCTGCAGGACAGAATCACATATGAAGGGTACAGTCGAAGTGAACCTTGCACTGAATGGTAGTGAGACAGCCAGTGATGAATTGCAGCTCAGCAATTCAGTCACGTTCATATATAATGTAAGTGGCTAATCATTAACTTTTATATACGATGATGTGAACATGTTTTCAGAAATTTAGGACCTTGTTGGTAAGGTACATGTGCAAGTTCAGAACCTGATTGGTATTTCATTCAATGTTCAGTGTCGATCATCTTGTTCCCTTGCGCAGGCTCGCAATTCAAAGAGTATTACTAATGGTGCTCTTTGACAGCCTGCAGCAACAGCATCTCACATTATAATGAAATCTAGTTTCTTATTCGGGTTGGGGTTTCTGTAAATGTTGTTTTCCCTGTGTTTAATTTCTTGTTATTCTAACTTGACATGACAGGATCCAAGAATCGAAAATTTCGATCCCGATATTGGCCCAAAAGCTGGTGGGACAAGAATCTCCATTACAGGCACGAAACTCGACACAGGAAACAACATTACAGCTTTCATTGCAGGAAATACCTGCACAATTTTAAGGTGAGATTGATATCAGTTTGTCAGCTGGACAGATGCTCATTCATCCAATATAGATTTTTTTTCCAAGGAATGAATTTAAGATATAGGCCTAAAGATGAAGTAAAGAGTTAGAAGCACCATAGAATATTTATGCCAAAATGGTTGACATTTCAATTTCAATTCCAATGTCAGCAAGTGTAATAAAAAACAAAATCCACGATATCAACGGCACATTCAACATTTTGATATCATTGGAGGGTTGGGCAACTAGCTTCCTGCATTATTTGAAGTTTCCTTGTAATTTTTGGCATTTCTTGTACATGACCTCTCTTTACCACCAAAAGAAAACAATTTCTAAGGAAAAAACATCCGGTTGGGGTAGCGACTTTCAGAGATCAAAAGGTCAAAATAAAAAAATTGAAACCCAGGAACGCAAGATTTGCGTCAAATGAGGGAAATTGTTTTGACCCCCACCTTTTAAAAACAACAACTGTATGTATTTTCCCCTCTGACTTCAGCGAGAGCGCACGGACGGAAACGGAAGTGGAATGTACATCAGGCCCAGGAATGGTTGAACAAGAAGGTGCGATCACGTTATCCTTTGATGGTGCAAACAGAACTTCATCTAAGATGTACACATACACTGAGAATCCTACCATTATTGGCGTATCTCCTCTCACTAGCATTGAATCGTAAGTATCGCTTATTGTGATCAGTTTCAATGAAATTTTTCAGCCCATGTATTTTGAATCAAAACTTTGTAAAGAGAAATAGAGCATTCGATTGTATTACTTGATTTGCTGTCTTTTAACCAATGTTATTTTTTACAATTATCAGAGGTGGTCGCAGCCTGACTGTAACAGGGACAAACCTTCAGACATGCAGAAATCGACAAATCGTTGTGTATGCCGGAGGAAACTCTGTCACTGAGGTACGTGACAGAACATCACATAGTCTATAGTCTTAATTTTCATATCCATAGTTAAAATGTACCAAACTTTCAAATACTACTCCAGCAGAATCTATGTTTGGTTGTAGGCCTACAGATCAAACATTTGCATAGATACTACATCGTAAAACACTATGTTACATGATGTAAGAAGTGAGGGTGGGCCTAATTACCTCTTTTCACTATTGAAAAGTAAAAAAAGAAAAATTGACTGGAGCGGGACTCGAACCGGCGGTCTCCTGAATACCATACAGGCGCTCTACCAACTGAGCTATCCAACCCTACGTTGGGGTGACCCCAATAGTCATTTATCATTGTTCGTTTGGCAGTCAGAAGCCATGAAACCACGCACACACCGCCATACCCCAATGATCGTTTCATTGATACACGCAGCAATGCTGCAACCTGGGAACGGTACATAGGGGATCACTCAAAGAGGATACGGCTTTTTTGTATAAATTCATTTTGTCTCAAAATGAGAGTCAAATCGCTAATAATTTGAGGTGAGGGAGGAACCGTGTCTGCCAATTACCTAATACCATTTTTCTCCTGCAGGAATGTAGCGGGGAACCTCCAGATACTGATCCTTTGGGTCTACATATGTATTGTCCGTCTCCTAATTTATCCACTATTGAAAGGGAAGCAGGAAACGTGACCTTTGGTTTCATCATGGATGGCGTGACGTCACTGTTGAGATGGAGTACAGACAAATTGAATTATGTTGAAGATCCCATATACTATGAATTCCAAGATGGAGTCATAAAAAAGGACGGATCTATCCTGGAAATAAAGGTTAGTTTGTCGTTTGTTTCCAATCACGCTCTCTTTTTTATATGTTTCCACAGGTTTGCCGCTCTTTTAGCTCATTATGGTATGTACGTGAATTTACTTAGGGTTTACGAAACGGACGCTCAGGCCCAGGCTCAGGCTCCATTTCGTGAATCCAATAATGGGTATCAAAATAGAGGCTTTTGGCTGCGGTTCGGAGGTAGATTATCTGGTTTGAAAAAGGAAAACAAAGCTTCAGCTTCAATGAAAACCTACAACCTACATTTTCACCGTATGGATGACAGAGACGAAGCTGGAGCTTGAGCCTGAGCCCCCCTTTCGTAAACGCCCTATGCCTACATCAAGTCCAGGGGCTAATTTCATAGAGCTGCTTAAGCAGAATATTTGCTTAAGCATGAAAAGTCTCCCTTGATCAAACAGGATTGCCAACCCAATTTTCATGCGATGTTTACTGCTTTTGACTTGTATTCGGCCATTGTTTGCTGAGCATAATATTCATAAGGAGTTTGGCTGGCATACTGATGATTTTATTTACAAAGGTTTTGGATGCTTCAGCACATTTTGGTGCTTAAGCAGCTCTATGAAATTAGCCCCTGGGCTTGTATGTTTATCAGCACTTTGGGTGGTTGCACGGATGCATGCAGGGAGGCAGGTGCGTATAGGCAGGCTGATAATTAATTGGTACAAGCAGTGACTTATTTCACCATCCTATTTTATTATCAGGGTGAGCGCATTGACAGTGCAATTACCACGCACGAGATCGTAGTCTGGATAGGACGTGAGAAATGTGAGGTCAGCTTCATAGATGAGGAGAATCTTCGATGTATCTTATTAGATGAGAGGCCGAATGATGGTGACTACCTGGGTAATGACACACAGAGAGGATTCCCAGTGGTCTGGGTAAGTCGATCTCACAATCACCTTTGATTTAATTATAATAATGATAATAGCAGGTTTTTATAATTATATCTGAAACAATCTCAACTCCCTGGGAGTATATACAGCCCCGGCTGCCTGCGAAGCCCACAAGGGCTAATCAATACACAAAGCCATCTCACAGGTACCCATTAACTCCTGGGTGGAGAGGAGCAATATGTGACAAAGCGTCTTGCCCAATGACTCAAGCACCACTAGCCCATGACTGGATTCGAACCCACAATCTGTATATTTACTGCAAGATCTTGAGTACGAAACGCCAGACCACTAGGCCACAGCACCCCTCATTTTATATAAATGATTGACATGATTCTTAGTCCACTGGTATACGGCTTCTGTATAGGTCGCAAAAGACCAAATTGTAGGGCTGGATGGAATGGTCAGAATGATGGTACACCACCTTTATCCTATTATTCAGGGCTTTGGGCTTCCAGTTTGGCAAAAAAGTGTTTTTGCTTACTCTAAAAATGTTCAATGCTTATTTCTAAATGACTACCACTTCGAGCTGTAAAAATAGGAAAAATAAGATATCAACAATCACCTAAATGTAACTGACTTAAACAAGCTTTGTCACTTACATCTTTCTTCTGTTCAAGTAGGCAAATTGTAATAAATCACTTGATTATGTACACTTTGAATGTCTGTATGTTTCTGTTTCAACCAAATTGTCTCTGCTTAGGTAATACACAACAACCTGAAAGCTCGCATTGGCTACATAGAGTATCCTGCTATTGATCTGGTACCCATCGTCGTATCGTCAGTTAGTGGAGCCATTCTAGTCTGTATTCTCTTTGTGGTCTTGTGTTTCGTCTCTCAAGTCTACGGAGCTAAACGAGAGGCTAAACTTATCCAGGAGGACATGGTTGCTATGGAAGCAGAGCTTGCTAGTGAGGTCAGAGAAGGTAAGATTGATGGGGTTTTCACTATCCAGATTATTCCAGTCTTGTGAATGAATCTTTTTGATTGCACTGTTTCCGGCTATAATCTGAAGATGTCAGATTGTCATTAGTCATAGATGTTGCAGAGTGGCATCATGATTTGAGAAAGCTCAACTAACAGCCCTACAAGGATAAACCTGCCTAGCAGATCCAGTAGAAAATGTCGATATAGCACGACTTCGCAAATGCCATTTCAAAATTTCAGGTCATATTTCTTCAAACTGCTGTTCGTTTTTACATAAATCATGTACGAGTCTATGTTCTTCAGCTTCATTATGAAGATGGCAAAATATGCTCCAACTTAATAAATGTAACTTAAACTGATTCAAATCATGATTAAACACTTAGCTTTTGCTGAGCTTCAGACGGACATGACTGATCTAACCAGTGACCTAGAGGGGATAGGTATGCCATTTGTCAGTCATCGAGAGTATGCTACTAACATGCTATTCATTGGCCAGGAGACTGTACCAGATACAGAGGATGAAGAGGTAACTTAACTTATCAGATAATAATTGTTGATCTTGGATTATATTGGAACATTTCATTGAGAATGCTGTCTCGTCATCGGAGGCATTGCTTTATCGTCAGTGAAAAAAATTATCAATCAAAGGTAATCATTCAAAAATATTTAATTTCTTTTAATTAATCAACAACCTTCAGGTCGTAATTTCCATAACCTTTCCACTTTTCGCAGTATCCCAATGAACAGGTGGAGAGAGCCATGAAGAAGTTCTCTCAGTTGCTTAGCAACAAGAACTTCCTTCTTCTTCTCATCCGTACTCTGGATGAGGAAAGCAGCTCCAAGTTGTCTCTTCGAGAAAAGTAAGTTTGTTTATCTTGCTTAGTATCAGTGATGATCCATTATGGTGTGATGTTAAATATCTAACTTTGTTATACAACTCATGGCAGCAAGAGTGCCTATACTCTACACACTTGCTATACAGAGAAACAAATCATTCATGTAGGAAAAGAATAGAAATAAATCCAGGTAGGAGAAAATAGAATATGCATGACAGCAAGCGAAAAAGTGGCGCGGCAAGCCTCACCAGTTAAAGAAAACACTGAGGGTAAATTCTGAGAAATGTAATTATTTGGATATCACAGCTAATCAAGTCAGATTATCATGAATAAGATAAGTCAGTGGTTTGAGGTAAGTAGCAATAGTGTCTGGTGACCCTCATGCCTGAGGAATTCCTTACCATTAATAAATATGCATAATTAAGAATGATATGATAGCTTCCATAACTAAAATGCAACTAAGAAATGTTATTTATACTGTTCATTAAAATGTTCTTGGGGCGGTTTCCCCCTAAAAATGTTTCAAATATTCAAAATATAACTGGAGTGAAAGTATTCTTGTTGATTTTAATTCCAGACAATCCATTGCATCCTTGCTGACTGTGGTCATGATCCTTGAGAATAAACTGGTCTACTTGACTGAGTAAGTTACGAACGTTCCTGTCATCTTATATCAATCGTTGTAAGAACAGTTTCACATAAAGAACAACAAGTATCAGTGTAAAGTGTTTACTCGTTAAATCAATTGATTCATTTTCTTCCCGTGCAGTATCATGATATCTTTGATGACAGTGATGATAGAAACTGCAGCCGATTCCAATCGCACACGACAGCTTTTCTGCCGGTAAATCACCACAAAATATTCACATCTTGTTTTACAAAGAGGAATCTATTAATAATTATTCTCTGATAATTCGATTTAAACCATGAATAAATTAAAACCTCCTAATAATTTGAGTGATTGAATGTTACTTATGTATGTGGAGAATGTATTATACATTTTTCAATTTTTGTTTTAACTAGGACGGAGAGTATTTTGGAGAAGTTGATGTCCAACTGGGTAGCTCTCTGTCTGTATGATCAGCTCAAGGTAATGAATAAATAGTTTCAAAAGTCTGCTTATTTGTTAATAAAGTGTTCACAAATTTGACATCTGCCAGAAATTTATCAAATGAACCTGAAGGGAAATTGATGGTAGTTTTATACTTCATTTTCAAGACAGAAAAGAAGATTACCTGGGGATTACCTGGGGATTGATTCAAACATATGACCGCCGAATGTGTATTTTGGTTGCTAGTGAGAATTGAAGCATAGGCATAAAACTATGTGCCATCAAGCAAAATCCGCCAAGACTGCTGCAAATCTGACATTACCAAATTAATGGACATATTGAAATTTCTAAGTTTTTAGTGAAAGTAAATTATCGTTTGATTTTTCTTTTCCAACCAAGAATCACACGGCCTATCCCCTGTTTGTGCTGTATCGAGCCATCAAGTATCGCAGTGAAAGTGGTCCCATTGATGTCATGACAGGTCGATCCAGGTTTTCACTCAACTATGACAAACTACTCCAGGAAGATGTGGAGTTTCAAACTCTCGTAAGTCCATCCTAGCTGTAACCAAATTAAATATAAACCAGAGGGCAGAGTAGCGAATGATACATTTACTCAGAAACAATTCTGTAATGTGATTTGTCTGTATCTGTATAGCTACATTCAATCCCTGATTGAGAATACATTGAACCCTTCGCAGACATTGGTGGTTATAATTGACGATGAAGCATCAGTCATAAAAGAAGTCAAAGCACTAGACGTGGACACCATCTCTCAAGTGAAGGAGAAGATCTTAGATGCTATCCATCGTAACAGACCATACTCAACCCGACCGAGTGCCAATCAAGTTAGTCTTGGTAAGTTGAAAGCCAATCCGAATCATGTGGCTTTGCATTAAAGCATGTGTTTCTCGTAATGGCTGTAGCCTCTTCTCATAGACACGTAGGGCCTATGTTATTTGAAAGTGCAGCCAGTTATTTGAAAACATCCCTAAAAGTTTGCTACATTGTCCCATGGATGGTACATAGAATCTGGGCTGAGCAGTCTCTTAACCAACCACACGGTGTTTCTTTGGCCCAAAATACTGCAGTACAAAATATTACAAAGTTATTGAATATGAATATTTGTTTTACATCACTAGCCTAGAATTGTACTTTAGTATTTCAAGACAGTTTATCGTGGTGATGCAAATTTAAATCCGGCTATTTCAACCGAAATACTATCCAGACCAAAACTAAACAGCTCTGAATCAAACACTTTCGATCTCAGGCTGTGCTCCGTGATCATTTATGAGTTGATGTGGCTGGCTGACAAAGGTCGCCCATGAAAGCCTGCTACTCGGTCACCATAGCACCATCCTTCATAATTCAGCACCCCAGCTGCCAATAAGGATGATTAGCCTCCCAAATTATTATTATTATTATATTATAATTCAACTTAAATCATTCTTTATTTCTTGACTCTGAATGTTCCAGCCTTCCAAATTCTTTTCATTGAATTTAAAATTTGTTGTCTGTCTCGCTGAATTAGGCCTGAAGCAATGTTTTACTTTATAAATTACAGAATGGCGGCTTGGACGAAGTGGTAAACTTGTTTTGACTGACACAGACATAAGACCATTGACGGATAAATGGCGTAGGATCAACATGCTCAAGGACTTTCACGTAAGTTCGAAAATATTAACACATGAATACAAATGGCACTGAGAGCCATTTTGTTAAATTTAAGAAAACCGGCATGTGAAGTGCAATATAGGAAAATATGTAGAAGTAAAAATGGCATAGAGCCAATGTGCCAAAGGAATTTTTAAAATATGAAACCTACAGGAATATAGCATATTTATAATCAAAATGCTTCCATGCAAGGCTGAGCATTTTAATTCAGCACAAAATGTTTTCATTTGTGATTTCCTTTGCTTCAAAATGAAGTGCAAATAAGCATTTATTAAAAAGAAAATAGAGGTCAGTGTACTGTATAAAATTGCAGTAGATAATAGGACGTTCTGTAAAAACAAACTTAGTCTGAAGTTGGTCTTCAGCTTCTCCACCTGTGATTTGGTAAAATTAGCTATTTAAAAAGACCATTAGTTGTCATACAATGCTAACATTACAATCATGTAAGCCTATCTAGTGTGAAGCGATCTGTTAAGCTGGAAGTCAGTGGAATTTGTGCTTTGTCTTTGTCACACACAGGTTGGGGATAATGCTCAGATGACACTTGTTGAGAAGAAGGATGTTCCCAATGCTGAAATATCAGGCACAATCTTGAAAATTGGGGGAAGAGCCTCATTTGGTGAGACCTTGTAATATAATACTAATGATTATATTGCTGTGTGGAGATTACCTTTTCAAAGTGCTCTGTCATGATCTGTGCAGGAGTCGGAAAAGTAGGAAAGTACCATTATGTGAAATTGGTTGAAGTTATGAAAAGCGATCCCCTTGCTTATGAAAAAATACTAGAATGTTTTTTTAGAAACTTGATAAGAAACCTGTTAACATGTTTTTGAAGATAAAGATGAACGTATGTTCGATCCAGTATCAATCTCATCGATGGCAAACAGTTCTGATGATTCTTACTTGAATTCCTTAGTCAGGTATAGCTGAATGGTATCCAGTTCACTAACCTTTGAGGTACAGTATTCCATGACATATTTTATAAAGGGACCTAAACAGTCCACAAAAATGAACCGTTTAGGTCCATCGTTGAAACTGACACGAAATACTGAATGCCCCTAAATGCGTATACCTTATTGTGTATCCTATGTATCATGTAGTAAGCAAGTAGCAATGGATCCAATGGGTCACAAGGGTAATTTGCTCAGCGGGAAAGTACTGGGGATTTCCCCGACTTTTACAAGGCGTCATCTTTTGTGCGCGTTCACTGAACGGAACAAACGATAACAAAGAGGGGTGAAAGTCGGGCAGACTGTATTGAAAACTGTGTGGTATGCAAACGCTTATCTAAAAGGTGTGTGTCATAAACAAATCTAATACTAGCCAGGCAGTGAAGGTCACGCAGCATTATAGTTTGAATAAACTGAAAGTGTAAATAGCCCATTAAGAAAAATCAATTATATTGATGTTTACAATTATGTTGTAGTATGCCTTTAATATTTCTGAAGTCAACTTGTTACATATTTTCACTTATAATTTCGTTTTATTTGAGTATATAGTAAAATTCCAGACCATGCTACTTTGGTATTCAGTAATTTATAAAAAAAAAAAACATTTTATCGTTGTGTACTCCATATGATTAAATTTTATCGTAATATTTACATTTTTCTCACCCAATCTATGTCAAATCAGTTTCATATTGCTTAAAAACGTTTTCCTCAAAGTTCGGCAGAATGGCTACTTCTTGAAGCAATATTAGATTGGTAAACATTTACATAATTCCTTTGGCAGTTAACATTGGCTTTGATGATGAGAAGATCAAGCGTAGGATGAGCACTAAGAGGAGGTATACTGTTGCAGAAGTGGACTTTGAGGAAGGGATCAGAGATTGGCATCTTGTAAGTAAATGAACACATTCATCAAAATTACCACAAGGAAAACTGAATTCAATATTAATCCTTGACAGACATTGAAAGTGTGTCATAAAAAACTATCACAGGATAATTATCTATCGTCATACAGGACGAGATATTTTCTTTCAAGGTATAATACATGATTGGTAAAGGTCACTGAACAGCACTCACACTTTGTCTGATCCAACATGTACATGAAATTATAAACCTGTGAAAATTTCTGCTCAATCGGACATCCGAGTCACGAGAAAATAGCAAAACCAGACTACATAAATTGTCTTAAAAAAACCCATAAAATAATGGTTTTAATCTGTTTTCTGTCATTGTTTTACTCATTTCTGGATAAATATGCCATTTCAAGTGGGAATATTTTAATTTTATGTTTCTACCAGCACCATATTCATACATTGAAAGTTGTACTCCTAAGTCTGTGGACATTTTTGTTTGGGTATGTTACCAATGCTGTACTGTACCTTCAACATGATAATATTTAAAAGACTTGAGGCATTTTGGAGAACAACAAAATAAGATTCCCATCCGAAAAATGGATCTCATTTATAGCTTTGAATATTGTGTCTTGCAAATATTGATGTATCTAAGTTATTTGTTTGATATGGTAGACCAAGGAGGAGGAGTGGCCGGCTGAAGATGATGACGAGCCAAAACGACAGAAGAAAGGTTGCTTAGAGGCCGTGACCTTCAGGAATAAGATCACTCGCCGTAGGATCAAAGAGTTCTCATTCCCAAGACTCTTGTCTTCCAAGGTAAGAATGATGGGTATGACTGGAAGAAAGAGCAGGAGATAGGTAGGTATGTAACAATAAACATGCTATGAAGTTAACATGAATAAACTGCATTCCTGGTAAACAGACCAAAAAGTGATTTCATCCCTGAACGAAAAATACTAGGAGGTTGAAATATTTTTTCTTCGTATGCAGGGCGTTGTCCAAGAATACGTGGATAAAATGTTTGCGGCCATCTTGTCTGCAGAGACTGCTCCAAAAGCCATCAAGTACCTGTTTGATTTCTTTGATAGTCAGGCAGTTCGACATGATTTATCTTCCAAGGACCCAGACTTGCTCCATATCTGGAAGAGTAACATGTAAGTCAAGTGATTGGTTTTGCGGTTACACCTTGAGACATGTAATACACTCTTTTTGAGTTAGGGCGGCTGTGAAAAGAGCCAGTTAACTCGACGTTCCGGCCAGTATGCTCTGGCCGTCTCTAGGAGAATGCTGCAGCTATATAGCTGCGAGGTAGAGACTAGACTAGTTTTATTGAGACCTGGTGGAAACCGTCGCTCGGTGAGGTGTAAAGGTAGGCCTACTGGATCCCATGAATGTGGAGTTTGGTGACATGTGCACTGGAGTGTGTCGGTATGGCTGTTGTAGGAAGGGTTGAGGACTGTGATAGATGGTCCATTGGTCTACGTAGCACGGTAGGGGGCGCTAGATGTTGCTGATGATGAGGCCGATGTCATGTACATAGTACATCAATTAGTCTGGTACAAGAATGGTTATTGGTAAGAAACATACTAATTCAAGGATCAACCTTTCCGATCTCCCTTTTAGCTTGCCGTTACGATTCTGGGCTAATGCCATTAAGCATCCAGACTACATCTTTGACATCCGTCCATCTCGTACTGTGGATGCTAGCCTTGATGTGATTGGACAACTGTTCCATGACTCACACGACACCAAGACCCACAAACTTGGACGGGTAGGTTTCGTTTATAAAAAGTGGATTCTAACCTAAATAAAGTGTAGTTTTATTATAGCCTTCGATAAAAATCCTGCTAGGATCGAAATGCGTCAGGCCCTCCTAACTCTTAGCAGCATTTGGGAAAGATCCTGCTAGGATCGAACAGTCCTCCTAAATCCAAGCTAAAGTTTGATTATACTTATACTTTGATGATACTTTATTATACGGGCGGTATGTCTTTCAGTATCATCAAATTGTAGTCAATTTGAAACTGCCAATATAAGACATTTAACCTTCTTTAAATTTCTTATTTTTTAATTGTCTATCTATTCAAAGTTGAGTAAAGAAAATGGAGTCCGACCCATTTTTATTTAATTAATTCTGGTTTATTGATGTTAATTACAGGAGGCATCCATTAACAAGTTACTGTATGGTAGAGAGAAGATCAAATACCATACTCTTGTAGAATCTTTCTTTGATGAAGTGAGAGAACTGTCTTCAGTTCCCAAACAAGAACTGAACAAGGATCTGTACAAAGCCTGTGAGGTAAAACAGATATTATCTTTATAAGATTAGCATTAATTCTTTATAAAATCCAATCAAAATTCAAATTTCTTTAAATGAAACTGTTACAAATTTCAAAACAAAATCCAAATGTGCTTATTTCGTGAAGATATAGATATGAAGATATCATGGTCCAGTTGAATACAATTACGAATCGAGTTTCATATTTCTATTTCTGTGAAAATTTTCTATAATTGCAGAATTTCACAGGCCTGTTCAGCAAGTTGAGCACCTTGGACCAGCTCTGGAAACTCGTGCGCAGATTCAAACAAAAGGTTTGTGTGTGTCATTCTCATTGCAAGAAAATTTATTTCCACCTTTTATTCAAGACCAAATGACACAGACCAAGGGAAAAGATACAGCTGAAGCAAGTAACTGTTATCAAATTAAACAGATCTTGCGCTGTAGCAATCATAAGTATTTAAAAGCTCGGCCTCATTCTTCAAATAGCCTTCAAGAAAAGTGAAAGATTACTAAATTCGGTTTAGGTAAATAAACAATTTACTAATGCAAGAAACTGTGATCTCTAGATTAGAGAGCCAGTGCTCTGTCATTATACCAAAGGTTACAGAGTACGGGTAGGTTCAGTGTTTTAACAGTACGGTTTCATTTAGCCCCGCCCCGGCATTGTAGTTCTGACCAATCACTGCCGTGATTTATGGTTGATAGGTCGGTCTACAGAAATAAGTCAGACATCCTTGAACGCACACACTTCAGAACACTAAATGTATTGGAGAGAAGCATAGATGGGCTCATTTTGTGTTAATTTTTAGGAACATGAGTGGACATAAATAAGGCAATGAGTAATTGTTCAGTTTGTTTGATTCATTTCTTGTTAATTATTTTCTTTGACAGCTTCTGGATGCCATCGGTGACAGTGAGAAATGTCAAGACGATAATCTAGATGGTATGCTGGAGGAAATAGAGAACATTCTCTCAGATGAACCAGAAGATACTGTGTAGACAAGATGATGATTGATGTGATTTCAAGAGTCGTGGAGTCACATATCCGTCTTAATACCCCTCCGAGTTCACCCATAATAACAACTTGTAATGATTAGAGAATTATATCAGAAGTGAATTTTGTTTATTTGAAAGAAATTATATTTTACACAGATTACATTTTAAGAAGTGCATTACATGTATATTCTATTTTTTGCAGTTGAGAATTAATCAAATAGGCCTATATTAATTGTGTCTGTTTTAGCAAAACTAACGCGTTTTATGACGTACATAACCAGTGCTTGCTTTTATGATACACAGACATATTTTGTTGGTTATTATTTCAGTTTCTATATCATACTTGTGTTGTTGGTGTGTTAAGTAATGTCGTGTTCGTTATTGCAAGGAATGATGCAGTGATTTTTTATGCTGTCATCAACAGTGTACATGCAAATTTAATATAATTTGCCTTTTTATTATTCGTTTATATGGAACAGACGACGCTTCAATTCCCATTATTATCCCTGGGGTCGATTTCACCAAACTCGTCATAACTTGCTATCAATCGTAGGACTTATGATGCATTTTCTACGAAGGGTTATCCTTTTGTAACTCGAGTTACGATCGATCGTAGGGCTTTGTGAAATCGACCCAAGATCTGTGCAGTGTGCAGTGAATAATGGGATGGGATCCCTGACCTCGTGACCGTAAGTTCTTTGAATATGTGGCTCGGGCAATCGATCGATAAATCAATCGGTTTGAAAATTAACAAATCAAACAACTACATGAAATTGAAAATCGATTTCAAAGACACAAGATTTATCCACTTTCATCAGATCACACTTTATTTAACCTGGCTAGTAACAGGACATTGTTGTTGCTTTATATGCTGCTTCACTACTTGCAAAGCTGGACCTCGGACATTTGACACATTGAGCTTGATACCAAGTGACAAATAATTGGTATGTTCCCTCTAGGAACCAGATTACCAGCTGAATGTTCATATCATGTATTTTGTGTAATTGGTTCTCAGTACTCAGAGTAAACATTTTTTGTATGTTAACAGTTAATTTTCTTATAAAAAGCCTTTCTTAATTTTTACAGTAATCGGTTTTGCAATATACCGGACATACCGTTGTAGGCTAATATTATAAGATTACATTCAATTATGATATATCATGTTTAAATGCTGTAAAATGTTAATGATTTCAAATGGATTTTTTTTTCTGGGAACCTAAGGGCAGGAAAATATGATAAGCTGACAAAGTGGAACTTTTACTGAAGTACCACGTTACATTTTGTTTTTACAATTGTTGATCCACTATGCAGAAACGTTTGTTTTATTGTAATGCACTTATTAATCTAGAGGACCATGGTATCCAGCATTCACATAGAGCAGGAGAGAATCGACCATTATTTATCTCTGTTCCATGATACGTGTATTCATTTATACACTGTGTATGTTAAGCTGCTTGAAGTAGTTAGAGCACGTTGTTCATCGTAGCCTTAACTCTGTAGCTCAAATGTCGACGGCAATGATATTCACAGACTTGGCCACACACAATACAATGGTAGTATATTATAGGTTGTTTTGACATTAAGATTAAATTGTAACTGCTCGCTCTCAGAATTTGTGTAATGTAAAACAGTTAGTACAGCTATAGTAGTACAGAATTAACTGATACATATACATTCAGTAATGGTGTGTTGTATTAATATTCGGAGATATCCTTCGTGTTTTGAGCTTTGGTGAAGTTTGTATAGTCAATACTACAAGAAGGTAGGCCCAAGTAGCAGAGTACGCATTTTAATACAAGTCAACTGCATTTTATCTTCACAAAATAATGTTCACCCACATTTCGTAGATTTGTGGGTTTATCATAGTATAATCATAGTAGATTTGGCACATGAATATTTTAATATACTATATTATATACTTTAGTATATTCCATAACATGATCATACCTGTGGCTAAGCTGTGAGGCAACTGCAGTTATTTATCGAGAATGCATTAACTTTGTCAACATTACTGTTAAACTTAGTCAATTCCTCTGTTGACCTGAAGTATACATGTACCTTGTGCCGACCCTACTTCTGTGCACATTACATTGTGGCACACTACCACTGTATGGGCGTGAGATGTATCCCACGTATCATCTTTGCAGTGCCCAATATTGCATCTGCAACCGTAAGGGGGTCGCTCAAGGAGCACAAATCGTTTGTGCCACATTAGGAATCAAACTGTGAGGAGACTGCGTTGCTATCAAAGACAGACTGTCTTGAATGTCACCGATTTCCCAAACACCATTACAAACAAAATCCATTAGGACATTTTGTATTACAAAATTGGCTACAAACCATGATTAGTTTTAACGTGTTATGCATTAATTATGGCATCCTTCAAACGCATGATAAACGAGTGACCAACCAAAGAAACTCTAACCTTCGGTGGCAGGACAGTTCCACCTATAGTCGACAATAAAAATTAAGGCTATCCTTACACAAGAGAAACACAAGAAAAAACAAGAAAAATGCACATCGGAATGTGAACTCACCCGATTGTTCGTTGTCTGACCGGTAGGCCTACGTAACGTAATGGCGACTGTACTGCATGATGTACTGCAGCTGTCATTATACACAAGCACCGTGCACACTGAACCATCGCCTGCCTTGTATTGTTTATGCACAAAACTTTCCACCAACCACGTACACACACTTATCACGTATCGAGAGGCATGGCGTGAGACTCATCAGCCAATGACTTTGCGCCACTGCCCTGTATTGCTTGCATATATTAGGGATCATCGGAAGTTTTTTTTTATCGGTCACTTTGCTATGTAAACACTACTGTAAGGGACGATTGCCTAACACATCTGGGACCGCGTTCCATAAAGCAGATTAAACTAGGGTTTCATCTTTATTTATGCACTGTTTATTTTAAGCTGCTTGAAGTAGTTGGATCACGTTGTTCACCATAATGTCGACGGACTTGGCCACATAGGTTGTTTTGACATTAAGGTTGAATTGTAAATGCTCGCTCTCAGAATTTGTGTAATGTACACAGTAAGTACAGCTTTAAGTAGCACATAATTAACTGATACATATACATTAAGTAATGGTGTGTTGTATTAATATTCAGAGATATCCTTCGTGTTTTTGAGCTTTGGTGAAGTTTGTATAGTCAATATACAGTAGGATAAGGTAGTCGTATGCCAACATTTTGCTTTGAAGTGTTCGATCTCAGTGAAGCGACTCTGTATAATGCGAACTACATGTCCTGTCTGTCTTTAATCAAAACAATATTCTTGTTACATTCTGTACCTGTTGTTTTATTTTCTTAACATTCATGTATCGGATAGAATGAAAACATCAATGACAATTGCATAAAGCATATTTGATAATCTAAGGTAAATGCAAATATATCACGATATATTTTGTGATAACTGATATTTATTTTAAAGTGATACTTGTACACAGCAAACAGACATTCCTTTAAATTCATTAAAAGTTCACTGTAATGAAAACACATCTGAAGTTAAATACATCATGTACTGCAAACTCAATTTGTGTATCTTTGTTTACGCAAAAAAAATTGTATATAGAAAAAAGCATATCAAGAATATTTGATAACTTTGATGGTAACGTTGCTCATAATAAAATATTAAGTCACTGTAACAAATATCACGATATATTTTGTAATTATAACATTTTAAATTGCATATTTTTACACAGAAATTGAACGTTAATAGCAAAACGTTTATATTTTTATAGTAGCCGGAAAGATGAAGCTTGTCTAAATTATACACAGTGTACGCATTTTGATACAAGACAACTGCAGTTTATCTTTAAAAATATTCACCCACATTTCGTGATACAACAAAAAGTAGATTTGGCACATGAATATTTTAATATACTCTATATTCTATAACATGATCCTATCTGTGGCTAAGCTGTGAGGAAAATACAGCAAATACAGATAATTAACCTACGTGTTAATAACTCCTTAATCTCCTGATCCTACTCAGGAAAAGCATACTTCAGCGAAACTTGCTGCATGAAATTGTGCTTAGCAGTTCCATGAAACTGGTAACTGGACTGAAGACGGTCATGGATGCATAAATTGTTTACTGAACAATTTATGAATTAGGTCAGCAGGTACATCTATAGATGCTCTATTCAATTCAAGAGAACCTATCCTTGTTAAGGTGTCTTGTTAAACAAGACACGTTAACAAGGATGAAGTTTATCAAAAGTTCTCTAGAGTATAAACGGTACTATTGTAAAATACCAAAAGGCCTTAAACAAACTGCTTCTTCTTACGCAAAAACCAACATAATATTAACGCAATGTTGAGTAATTGTATTTTGTAATTTTATCACTTGCTAAACAGTTGAGACGAGGAATTTAATTTTTACTAAGCGCTCATATAAAGCAATAAAGATGCAAAATGTTCAATGATTGTCTTCCGATGTTGTGACATTGTAATAAATGTGTGCAGAATGTTTGCGTGATTAATATAAATCACTATACATGAAAGGTATCTTAACCTTTGAATTATGAAATGTCATATAAGCAAACCTTTTAGTTTTGATTTTCCATTTGGCGAAAACTGATACTAGACGTGAAAGAAGACATCCGGTTTAATCATTAATCTAATATTTATTTCTATATTATGAAAGGAATTCAAGGTGTGTGCTTCTAAATGATATGGAATGAGTCTATTGTGATTATGAGTGGATAGGAGCTGAGATAAAGGTCCAAGTCCTCTCTTTTGTCTAGTATTTCCTTAGCTGTAACATGTTGCTGATACATTTTCCTCAAGTGTTGATTATTATAGAGGTTAAAGTACACATGGTTTTGATAAACAAAATGATTGTTTGTATACTGGCACATCACGACTTGCTACTTACTATAGTGCAGACGCCCCACATAAACGACGAAACTCTTTGTGCGTTGATGTGACAGTAATACGAATAAAGTTTCACACTACAGATGACTTAGCAGTGTATGCTCGGCTACTTGGCCATACATGAAGCTTACCACCTGTGCATTGTAGGTGAGTATGAACAAATGTAATACCTTGAGAAGTTATGAGAATATTCAGAATAAAACTTCATTTTAGTATTATTTACTACCCCAAGCATCCATGTTATAAAGACGGATGAAAGCTCATCATCTGCAACATTCACTTGATAATGATACTTATGTACTTAAAGAGTAATTATGAAATTTTAATTAGTTTAATTATGTTATTAATGACTGCGTGCGAACTAATAATGGTACGGTTTGTTTTGGACACCCTTGCTGAAGACATACTTATTAAAATAACGTGAAATGTGATCTCACCAAAAAATAATTCATTGGCATATTTAACAGAAAAAAATAGATACCTTACTAACTGATCTATCTGTAGAACACCCACATGCCCTATTGCAGTCTTTATGGCAATCACGAGGAGCCCAGGTAGCAAAAAATATGGGGCCCATCTGGGTACCAAGTGGGCAAAACTCAACTGCCATATGGGTACCATATGGGCTGCCCATATGGTACCCACATGGGATAATATGGGGCCCATATGGCCCATATGGTACCCATTTCCCGTTTGCACCATGGTCCCCAGATGGTCCCCATGTGGGTATATGGGTTTCATGTGGGTTCCATGTGGGCTGTGGGACGTAAGCCCCATATATAACCCAGATGAACCATCTGGGTTCCAGATCAGCCATCTGGGAACCATATGGGAACCATCTGGGTTCCAGATCAGCCATCTTGGAACCACATGGGAACCATCTGGGTTCCGGAGGAGCCATCTGGGAACCATATGGGAACCATCTGGGTTCCAGATCAGCCATCTGGGAACCACATGGGAACCATCTGGGTTCCAGAGGAGCCATCTGGGAACCATATGGGAACCATCTGGGTTCCAGATCAGCCATCTGGGAACCATATGGGAACCATCTGGGTTCCAGATCAGCCATCTGGGAACCATCTGGGTTCCAGATCAGCCATCTGGGAACCATATGGGAACCATCTGGGTTCCAGATCAGCCATCTGGGAACCATATGGGAACCATCTGGGTTCCAGATCAGCCATCTGGGAACCATATGGGAACCATCTGGGTTCCAGATCAGCCATCTGGGAACCATATTGGAACCATCTGGGTTCCAGATCAGCCATCTGGGAACCATCTGGGAACCATGAGGGAACCGCATGGCATTTCTCCTGTTCATTTGTATGGGCCCCACATGGTATGAATGTGATGCGGGCTTCTCCTTTTGCACATTGAAAGGTGACCTGTTGGAAACACTTGACATACATTTATATTATTACAGCAGGTCCTCATTATTTTTAGAGGTTTGGATAGAAAATAAGACTGTCTGCAAATTATCGTAAAAGAACAACCAGTCAATATCAATTATACTGGATATTTTCTACTTCCCAACATGAAAAGTTTTTACTGTCCAATTCAGGTACCTTTCTTAATGCACAGTTTTAGGGGTACATGTATGCATTGCTCCAATATAAACACTTGCCAAAATACACTGGTGAGTAGAGTTAAATTTGCAGGTCAATTGTTTTTAATGTGTAACTTTTTTTCTAACACAACAATATAGAAAAAAAAACTACATTTACAAAAAGATTAAAAAGAAATACAATAAAAGTATCAAGGTGTTTGTACAAAGATGTTGCTTTAGTAATTTTTCAAAACTTTCCATAAACTCGATATTTTTAGACAAAATTCAACAAAAACATTTCACTTCCTTACACCCCGAAGTATTGGCAAAACAAACTGGTCCCCAATTAGTTCAGCCTCTCAATTAGTATCACAGGCTTCAATGGAGAACATTACACTGATACATTGGCTTATTGATTTGTAAGATACTTTGAAAAAAATACAGAGTAAATGTATGCATTAAATTATCAAAAGAACATGTGGCTGGGTTAAGCCTTGAAAAGTTTTAATTTGCAGTTTTGCACATGACTCATAGAAGGACTACAAAATAATACATATATAAAATCTAAGGAATTGTCAAGTAGAATGAATTTCTAATTAAAATATTTGAATGTACAAGTATACACAGTATGCTTGTACACGAAATGAAGTACATGTACTAGCATATTTACTGAATTCAGTGGAGTAATCACTAATCAGGCACATATTTCAAAGATCTAGCAGACAAGGAAATCGGCAAGTAAACAAAAACATCTTTGGCATGGCATGACAACAATGTAATACCTGGACAATACCTGAGTAATTATCATCATAATATCACATTTAGGATCTAAGCATCAATGAGTTGTGGTCAGTCAAGTTGAGCCTGCATAGTAAAGATTGCAGAAATACATTTTCATAAAATAAATGGATATTGCAAAAGCCAGGAAACATAAATTGTGTTATATTTCCAATAAATGAATACAATGAATTCATATCAAGATTTTGATTTAATATTATTCACCATTTTACGTAGCCCTGTCATATCACACGCAGAATAAAAATCAAACCAGAAATAGTGAGGGAACAGTATATAGCTGAACAAAGTGTTCAACAAATATTATATCATGGCCGTATAAATGCCCGTCATCTGATTGGTGGATCTTGATCACATGTCCCATAATATTCATTCTATTCAACTGGTAACTTTGAAAAGTACTTCCCTTGCACTATTCTAACAGTGGGTGGTGCTCAAGTTAGTAAAAACAATCTGTAAAATGGCAAAGATTAATACGCAAGGATTGTTTGTTCTGCTAACAGAAAAGGAAATGTCGGATCATATTAATTAATTAATGTTTCGCATTCGTGGAATGGTTAGAATAAATTTATACACCGAACTTAGAATGCACGAACTATTCGCTGGAATAGACGAACTGTGACTGTGAGCCTTTTTTTTACAGAATGGGCATCGTATGGGACTGAAAATTAAATTTCATATGTATGACTGTTTCTGTATCTTCCTTTAAAGGTAATTTCATACTTCTGAAGATCAAAATTGTTTTTGGTCATTAGTTTTACTCTTTTGTGAATAAATACAGCATTTTGGGCAAACAACTGTTAAGTTTGTTCATTTATACCATCACCATCTTTATACCTTGTAAGTTAATACTAGGAAAATCTGTGGAGATTTCTGTTCTGGTATGCTACCAAAATAGGATAGTACCGTCAAGTCATCCTAATAAGCCATTTCCAGTAAATAATCATAGCCAAATTGTTAATGCTGTACGTAATGTGTTTGCATTTTGTAATTGTATTAAAGCTGGAAGTGAAATTTAATTTAAACTTCAGAGTAAATTACATTTCACAGTTCACACTTTCAGCTGTATATACATACAAGAAAACTAAAATTTAAAACATGGAGGTAGATTAAACTGCACTGCAAAGCAGACTTAGCTTAGCATATATGGGAATCAAGATGATTGCTCCGTTTGTGAACAGACGCTTCATATTCAGGCTCCAGCTGGTTCAATTTCCACGTTGATAAGTATCAAGTTCTCCGCACCAACCAGCCGTAAAGAAACCACTCATTCCAAGTCTCCTTCATAGCATCTACAAAATGACAACACAATATCCATTAATGAACAACATGGTATTGCAAGTTTTTCTTTGAACTCTGAAAAGTTCTGTCAAGAAAGTGAATTAAAATATAACAATAAAGGCTGGGTTCAGAAGTCAGACCATGGTCATCAAATGTGTATATCATACAACATTATTGAAATACTTCATTTCATTGCAACTAACCATGATGCCATATACTGTAGAATGAGCAGTATATTAAGACATGGACCACAGTCAATATAGAAGGAGCCAGACAGAAGACCAAGATACATGTACTGTCATGTAGGCCTACATGTATACACTGTATATCTGTGTGTGCCATAAGTAAATGTAATCCTAGCTCTAGTATGATGTAACACAGCAACAAGGCCAGATAAAGGGCCCTGCTATTATACATACTGGGTCATATCACCATATGTCAACTTGTCAAGGACAGTTGTTGACCCTGCAGAGCAGTAACGTGCCCTCTGGCGTTGACAAGAGGACCCAGTATAGTGCTCCAGTAGCTTATTTAAATTTACAGTCACCTACACTTAGACTTTTAGTCACTGTTTGTTGTACGTACATTTAAATTCATATTTAAACTTACACTCAAAGGCAAGAAGCAGCTGGATTTCCATCAGGCTCAATTGAAAGACACAGCACGCCACAGTACAACAGCAGTCCAGTGAAAAAAAATCATGAGTTCATTTCTCGAAGACCACAAAACTTGAGTGCCATGGCTTTACAATCTATAGGGAAAAAATCAATAAAATAACAGGCCTATCAACTATTTGACAACTTTCTGCTAAACCAGTAGGCCTACAAGCTGGGGGTGTGCTTTAGTTTAGTCCACAACTTTTCAGACATCCCTCAAAACTCAAAGCCCAGGCCCCAGACCTCTTCCCACAAATTTAACCTTAACTAATGTTGAAGAGGAAATCATAATAGGTCAACATATTTAGGTGAGTTAGTTTACTGTAGAAGCCATGTCTGAAAATAATACTTGTGGACTGTACTAAAGCACACCATGAGCACACTAACCCTAAAGTAGGCCTATATGTGCACTGTACATAGATAACATACTGTACATTGTGTACGGTATAGTCCAGTCATTTGCATTACACGTGGGCTCGATCGATCGACCAGACGAATTTAGTCACATAACTTTGTATGCCTAATTCACTTTTTTCACATGACATCGGGATTAAACCTATGAATACAAATACAGGGGATCTAAGAGAAAGCGTAGATATACAAAAAAATCAGTAAATACTCACTGTTCTCAACAAATCACGAAGAATTCCGCGGCAAAATTGTGCCGCCTGCAGGAAATCCGTTACATTCCTTCACATGTATGAAATATATAACGGTCGATATGTGATGCGCATGCGCGTTTTCATTGGCTAGTACTCTGAGCCATAGACTTGACAAGTCTTTTAGTGTCGCAGTGAAAATGAATGTCTCTTTATTAAATGTTTATTTTATTATTATACGTGGTATTTTTCGTAGAATTTACGCAAATCAAATTGATAATTATACTAGTAACATCATTTGTATTAAAAACAATAAATACGGACGCTGATTATTCATTAATAAATTAATAGAACGTGCCGCAATTCAAGCAGTGCTTGTGGACTATCACAAGTTTATGAATATTAGCGGGCAATGGTTTAAAATTTCCAACGTTATTTTATTGGTAAAACTAACGAAGGAAACTTAAAGGACTCGGAATAACATGCTACGCCTAACTTTAATTAAGGGGCGGGTTCTTCACAATTTTAAGATCACTTTTAATGAAAGATTTGAATATCAAATTTGCTAATTCCGCCATGTGTATCGCTCGAAAACATGCATTGCAGCCCACATGGGGCCCATATATAACCCATATGGGCAATCCCACTTCTTTCCTGCCCAGATAGCCCACATGGGGCCCATATATAAACTATATGGGCAAATCCCACTTCTTTCCTGCCCAGATAGCCCACATGGGGCCCATATATAACCCATATGGGCAATCCCACTTCTTTCCTGCCCAGATAGCCCACATGGGGCCCATATATAAACTATATGGGCAAATCCCACTTCTTTCCTGCCCAGATAGCCCACATGGGGCCCATATATAACCCATATGGGCAATCCCACTTCTTTCCTGCCCAGATAGCCCACATGGGGCCCATATATAAACTATATGGGCAAATCCCACTTCTTTCCTGCCCAGATAGCCCATATGGGGCCCATATATAAACTATATGGGCAAATCCCACTTCTTCCCTGCCCAGATAGCCCAAGTGGTACCCAGGTGGGTTTCATGTGGTACACATGGGCCCTAGATAGCCCAGCTAAAACCCAGATGGGGCCCAGATCTTTTGCTACCTGGGAGCCTTCATAATATACTGCTGTGCTTCACTCGAGGCACCATCTCACACCTCAAATTCACCTCAAGTTCCTACCAAAAGTAGACTCACCCCAGACCTCCATAGCTCCTGTTTCTACAACTTGGCTGAAAAACAGTTTGCAGCAGTTTATTACTTGCAAAGATGATAATACCTTCACGTTTATTTTTAACAAAAATGTACATACCTCATCACTAACAAGTCTATTTGCAGAACGCACACAAGACTCACTGCAAGTTCCTAATATCAACCGGAAACACGCTCAAGACCTTTAAAGCTCTTGATTTGCCTCTAAGCCTGTTTAATGTTTCCTTATAACAATCCAAAAGAATGTGAACCTGCAAACTTTGTTTCTTAAAATTATTGTTTTGCTTACATCTCCAGACGAACATACAACCATGAGAGGGAGACCTGGATCCAGATTGACCTTGAAGTTTGAGTTACAGTTGATTCTCATAAGTATCATCATCCCAGCTGTTTATATGCAATGGAATGGACAACTATCTTCCTATCAAATAGCAGTATTTGATAATCCTATTAAACCATCTCTAACAGTGACAACTCAGTTAGATCATTTCACTATACATCCAGACACAGGTGATGTGTATGTAGGGGCAGTCAACTATCTGTATAGATTGGATCGGAATTTGACACAAGTTGAGGACAGGGATGTAACACCGTGTGATGAGGAAACTTGTCTGAACTACAATAAAATCTTGACGTTGCAAGGGGGAAGGCTGATTACGTGTGGTAGTTGGAATGAAGGGGCGTGTCAGTCAAGAAGTCTAGTGAATTTGATGGAAGATGGCAATGATAGACCAAACATCGCCGCATTTGGTCCGAGAACAACTATCGGCATTGTTGCACCTGGACCAATGAATGATCAGAGAATGTATGTTGCAGCATCATATACAGATGAACCAATTGAATATCAAGACATTCCTCCTATCAGTAGAAGGTTTCTTGTTGGAGGAAATGGATTCATGTATGCTGATGATACTGATCAAATCAAGTTCACTTCTGCATATATCTCCAGTAGCTTTCCCATCCATTATGTTGGCGTGTTCATTTGGAAAGAGTTTACTTATTTTGTCACAAACCAGGGGCAAAATCTTGGTCAAATTAACTCTACTATTTCCAAAGTAGTTCGGGTCTGTCATACAAGTGTCAACAACCTCAATTCTTACACAGAGATTCTCATTGAGTGCAGGAGTCCTGGTAGCAGTCCAAACAGGTTGGCTCAGGCTGCTCATGTTGGTCCAGCAGGCCCTCATCTGTCAGAGTCATTGGCATTGGATGATGGAGACCTTGTGTTATATGCTGTGTTTGCTGATGGAGGCAACTCTACATTGTGTGTGTATAAGATGAGTGACATTGAAGCTGCATTTGAACAAGCTGTCAAGGGATGCACAACAGTAGGAGCTACCTACAGTGCAAGCCATATGCAAGGAGCTGTGTGCAGTGGTGGACAACCAGTAAGTCTTGTTGATATATTTTGAACCATGGAGATAATTTTCTACCTGGTAAACTATGTGCTCTGTTATAAATAAGCACATAAATCGACTTCTTAGTCTCATTATTTTTGTAATTCATACAAAGCCGCAAAATTTACCGACTACGGTTTATACAGTGCGTTTCACACTTCAACTCACTTGTTTGCGGATGAAGCAAATAGACACCAATCTAATAACTTCTAGTTTATTTCATAAGTCTAGGTAGTACTTCCACTTCCTCGCTTAAGCTTGTCATTATATCATTGTACCATTCTCTATATTGTTCTGCTGTTGAAATGTTCCAACTTCATATTCCGTGTATTATACATTCACGAGTTGGTTCTATACCTTAACCCACGGGATTGATATGATATACAGGCTATGGTAGCAGACAGTTTGTTCATTAGTGTCTTTGGGGGTATCAGTAAAGTGTATAGATAATTATAATGTGTGACATAATCCCTTTATCATGGTTTTCTAGGGCACGTTTGACCCAACCCCATATCTCTGTGATGCTAGTTTCTTCTACACATATGCTTCTGGGATTATTCCAGTTATTGCTACGGCAGTTGTTGAGCTTCCAGGTCATATAGTATCATCTATCATCACCAGCATTGATCTCAATCATACAGTGGCTTTCATTGGAACATCTACTGGACAACTCCTTAAGGTAATGTCATCATTCCTTTTGATTCTGAATTGTAAATTCTACCTTCAGATTAATTGATGGATATTCATTTTTTAGGATGTGCAAGGCATACATCTCCGGCCTCCATTGCATGTGGCCAAGCCACCGATCAGAAGCATGCGAATTGAAAGGAGCATACACCAATCAAGTGCCAAGACCCAACAAGGCCGAACAAGCACGGGTTTAGATTTAGATCACGCAAGTTTCTTCATCAGCTTAAGGCTAGCAGTCTGCAGCCGAAACGTCGCTACCTTTCAGCCAACATCAAGAGCCATCGAACACTTTGCTTCTCATGCAGGGCTGTAGTTTTTGTTCAAAAGAGTGATACTTTATTTGATGTTTCCACAAATGATGCAACTGTATCTTCCACCATTAATAACTAACCAATAGCATGAATGCATAATTTCTGTTACTGTGCTCTAGGTGCACATTGAGAGTGGAACTTATGCTAGGTGGTATGAGGAAGTCAGTCTGGATGGTAATGCAGTGATGGGAGATACAAGGATCAGTGAAACAGGTCAAGAAGTCTTTGTGCTCACTGAACAAGAGGTACGAAATGAAAACCAAAATATATACAAATTGTTTAGTCAGGACAGGTCGAGATAAGTATGTATGTGTTTTAGATTATTTGGTTATTTGTGGAATTCTATTAACTTTGATAAAGTTTTGAGTCTTTCCTCACCAATCTCGCTTTCTTTTCTTCAGTTGATAAAGATGCGTGTTGAGAATTGCAGTCAGTATACAACATGTGATACATGTATTGGCATGGATGCAGGGATGGATGGAGACCCATACTGTGGATGGTGTACTTTGGAGAGAATGTAAGTAGCCAGGTGTTGCTACTGCTGTCTGGTTTGATCTATTAGTTTGTTTTATGTGAGATGTGTATTGGCATGGATGCAGGGATGGATGGAGACCCATACTGTGGATGGTGTACTTTGGAGAGAATGTAAGTAGCCAGGTGTTGCTACTGCTGTCTGGTTTGATCTATTAGTTTGTTTAATGTGAGATGTGTATTGGTATGGATGCAGGAATGGATGGAGACCCATACTGTGGATGGTGAAATCTGGAGAGAATGTAAGTAGCCAGGTGTTGCTACTGCTGTCTGGTTTGATCTATTAGTTTGTTTAATGTGAGATGTGTATTGGCATGGATGCAGGGATGGATGGAGACCCATACTGTGGATGGTGTACTCTGGAGAGAATGTAAGTAGCCAGATGTTGTTTAAGATGCTTATAGAGGATACAATATGGCTGAATACCCATATAACATTTCATGTTTGTTCTTGAAGGTGTACAAGGTACAAGGACTGTCCACTGCAGGATGTATCTACACGTTGGTTGGCCTACAATGAAGCACAGTGCATTGAGATTACCAATGTGGCTCCACATAACATCATTCCCATTAACAACACAGGTCAACAGGTAACATAAACACTGCCAATATAAAAGCGCATTTTCTAAGCGCATTTACATAGATTAAAAGCAAGAAAATCATTATTATATTTTTTACTTGTATTTATAGAAGTCAGTATAGGCTTACTAAGCACACTGTACCAGTGGATGTACACTGATTGTTACTAGATGAAATTATGATTAAGGGTTTGTACAATTATTATACATTTATTGCCCGCATCTTGTTCGATTGTCTAGATGTTAAGGCAGGTGCACAATGGGAGGCTTTAGAGCTGGGTCTTCAACTTGATAGCGCACGCGCCCGCACGCGCACAATCGCGTGCGCATGCTAGCAAAAACGAGACTTTGGTCTGCTGCCGCCAACGTCTCAAAAGTCGCGGACCATTAGGCCTTGTTTTGCTTTCTTGTATGCAACTATTCAATTGTTTAGCTGATTTATGTCCTCATTTGTAGTTTCCATTCAGTGTCATTGCAATGGGAGACTTTTGGGACGTTGGCGGCAGCAGACCGAAGTCTCATTTTTGCTAGTTTCTTTTTGCTAGCTCTGAGCATGCGCGCGCAATTGTGAGCATGCGCGCGTTTTTTTTGCGCGTGCGTGCGCATGCGCTATCAAGTTGAAGTCCCAGCTCCAAAGTCTCCTTTGTCAAGGAGGGCAAGCCCTAGCAAGAAACACTTTTATGTCATCATCTGACATTGCACAAATATTTAGGTAACACTGACTGTCGAACGACTACCAGATCTTCTTGATGGTCAGAATTACACCTGTGTGTTTGGAGATCTGTTCAGCAATGTAGCAAGTACATCAGGAGAAACTCTTCAATGTCGTACTCCACCAGCATCTAACATACTACCGATACCACATGGAGGTCAGTACTCAGTAGCAATGTTGGAAAGTTACATACAATAGGCGTTTGAATTTGTATCACATCCTGTACTCTATAAGTGTGTCTGAATTTACAAGCCTATCCAATCTCCATTTCCCTTATTTATTGCACTGCTTGTTTTTCATGCTCCACAATACTAAATTCGGAAAGAACGGAGTCGAAATGGATATGTATTTACACATTTTAGAGATGAGCAAACAAAACTGAACTGTATTGTACATGGATGGGTGGATCGCCTCTAAAGCTTGTGATAGAAAATATCAAGATTTTGGAAGTATGTCATAAGACAGATCCTTTTACATTTATTTTTTTGCTCATGTGAAAGACCATGAAGTGTTTTTTAATCTAATTTCATTTTGTGATTTCTCCTTTCGTATAAGATCATGTGATCGTCACACTGAGTGTGATGTCATCAGAGACAGGCGTAAATTTTGTGGACAAAGATTTCAGCTTCTATGAATGTGACACTCATAAAAGGTAAGTTGCTGTCTATCTTGTTTAGTTAATATATATTTTTTACCATATGTAAAAGAAATAAACTGCTCATCAACCAAAATGATGACCTGGAGTATATATAATGCTTGTTAGAAGTAAGGAGGGCCTGATGTTACGATCCTAGCAGTATTTTTCTCAAAGGCCTTTGAGAAAAATCCTGCTATAGGATCGTAACGTCAGGACCTCTTAACTCCAAGTAGTTAAATTTATAAATTGTTGAATTCTAAAGATTCGGATTGGATTTTTTGCAGAGGATTGTTTTTAAATGAGACAGTTCCCGTGTTTGGATAATTATGTGAATATTTTCCATTTGAAGTCATGAATAGGTACAGGTGCGCAATACCACGGTGATAAGATAAGATTTGTTGATGACAATAATAACAGTTTCGCATTCTATGCCTTCCGAGCCACAAGTTGCCTACAAGGAATGTTTTCTCTTGAAAGATCAGTTTGTGGGTTTTTCTCGTAGTTGCGTTGACTGTGTTGGTAGTCGTTGGGCCTGCGGTTGGTGTGTACTCCAGGAATTGTGTACTCACGACAATTCTACATGCACATCAGTGGAGGAACTCTTTGTATCTGGAAATAATGTAAGTCATTTGAAAACAGCTACGAACGAAATTGTGACCCCAAAGAAAGGATTTATCAGAAAATGATGTACTGTTGTTGCTTCAATTCAGTCCTTTGGAAGTATCATTATCCTCATAGTAAATTTAACATCTCAACAAGAGCAATCAGAATACTTTTTTCTCACGAACATTCCAATGTTATAATTATGTTATTGGATAAATATTGCCATTGGCAATGCTACTAATGTATTGAATTCACGAAAACCCTGTGCGATCGTAACTCGAGTTACGAAGGATATTCCATCATAGGGGGCCTATCCCACGTATGGCTTCAATGCATCAAACGTCCTACGATTGTACGAAGCTATCTTCGGCCGACTTCAGCGAGCGGTCTAACTGATGAAGACTACGGGCACCTGTACATGTGCAACAAGGGATATGGGTGGTTGGAATTTGTGATACGGCCCCAAGTAAACTTGTCTAGCATGCACTGGGCGCTATTTTATACTCGGCGCCTGCCTCAAGTGTAATCCTCCCCCGTAATCAGTGAGATCTGTTCTTCATTTTCTCCAGACTCGAGGCACAACCATTGAAGTTCCAGGTGCTTGCCCATATATCCAAAAACAAAATGGCGAAGTTCTGATTGCAAATGACAACGATAGAAATATCACTGTCAATATTACCAACCTACCTGAATCATTGGTATGTACCAAATGTGTTGACTCAAAACAGATATAGGTGCTGCCTGTAATGTACCACAAAAACTTTCACTATATGATTGTAAATTAAAGGGCAATGCTCGCTGCTTCTGCTTAGGCCATAAGTCTTTTAAGCCTTGCTTGGCTGACAAAATGACAAGTATTGGTTGAATCTTCGCATTATTTCGTATTCGTTATGTTTGTAAGTTTGAATATCACCAAGTTTAATTGGTAGTACTTTATCCTGTCATCAGTGCTGTGTTGTTTCATGTTTCATGCCTGAAACCTGTGTTTTTACATTTTGTATATTTGCACAATGTATGATACCTCCACCTAGCCTACCAGTTACAAGTGCAGCCTAGAAATTGAGAATTCTCCTCAGATGGTGACTGCCAATCGTAATGGTCCCAGTGTGACCTGCAACTTGAAAAAGGTAAGTCCTTAATCTTGGCGACCTAACACTGAACTATTGGGTTGATGGTTCACTCTATCACCCCTCCCTAGCAACAAAGTAAATTGGAGGACTCTGAAGGGATTTCATTGAGTTTTTACATTAATATGATATGGTTATATTTTCGATCCTAGCAGGATCTTTCTCAAAGGCAAATTGGCATGAGGACAAGAACATGATACACATGAATGGATGAGAGGATCAGGACAAAAGAGGGGTATGGGGAGAGTGACGGTGGGAATTATTTCTTTCTGTTTACTTTCTATTATTGAACAGAAATATCCTACATTGCAGGAGAACTTACCTGGTTACATGCCTGTTGTTGTTAGTACGTTACACGAATAAAAAAAATGTAAATTATTAACCTTTACCGATTTATGCATGGATATCTCTTTGTCTAATAGTATACCTATGCAGAAAACGTGCAGGAACTCAATGTGACCCTCACCTTGTTGTGGACAGATAAACAAAATAAAGATCATATCCTGGATGATAGATACGGATTCACAGGTCAGAGTTCAAAATAATATTACACAGGTATCAGCTTGAAGTATTGAAAATTGTATTTTTAATTAAAATACTTAAAGTGTTGAATTCTTCTTTTGCTTTGATGCACTCGGCATCAAGAGGTACAGGAGGAAATATTATATTTATTATGATATTGGAAGAAAAATGGTTGAAACTGATCAGTCTTAAGATATTTTTATCTAATAGCGAAGGTTTTGGTCCTCAAGGTTTAAGCTTTGACTTCAAAATGTTTTTGAAATATTAAAAACAAAAAAGTGTCATGTATATTGGTCCTATGCCTCTACATACAAGTGTTTCATAAATCTCTTCCTGTCGCATACTTTGGTAGATTTAATGACAATAATGATATAGATGAATCAACTTGAAAATAAAGATCTTGAAAAGTCAGGATGATATTGCAGTTTTTACACACAACTCACCCTTACATGGATACATAATCGTACGACTGAAATGAACACATTATTATCCCCTTTAAAGTTCTGACATAGCATGACATCACATTATAGAGACTCTCATATTGCGAAAGAACTTTATACAGAGTCTGTAAAGTTATTGAGAGTACTGTACCAAAATCATAATAATTCAAGTGCATCATGATGCAGAAATACAGCTTCCCACCAAGTTTCATAATAATTTACATAATTATGTCCGGTGCCGGTGATGTAACAGTAAATATGCAAATAGTTCAAGTTCCTTATTTGTTTTCCTTATAAGTTTCCGTATTTGCTGGTGTGATTAGTACACAAGTTCCCCATCTTTAACTGTCCCTTTCATTCACATGCAGTAACACTGTACAAATGTGAGGTGTTGCGTCCGGACTGCAGTCGCTGTGTAACAGAGGAAACAACAAGGGCGGAGCTTCCATGTGTGTGGTGTGGGAGTACCTGTGTGGTCAGTGATAGTCAGACATGTTCAGTTGATGATGTGGTCACTCCTACTAATAATCGCAACTGCCCTGGTCCTGTTATCCAAGAGGTATGTCATAGTAATTTTGAAAAGCATAAAATATAATTGAAATTGTAAAGATGGATTGTGCTGGATTTCAGAAGTGATGAAATTTTTGGTAAAATTACCATCCATTACTTGATACAGCACCATCACACCTTATTCTTTTCATCTGATTATACTACAGATATATCCACAATTTGGTCCCATTGAAGGCAACACTATACTGACACTGACAGGCACTGATATTGGCCGACGCTTTACTGACATCGTATCTGTCACCATCGGGGATCAGCCATGTGAAATAATTGCTTCTGGCTACATGACTGGGTTCAGGTAATGAAACTATTTGACATTGAGGGTACTTCACGTCAATTGCTTCACGTGAGACTGGCAGTAATTCAAAAGGCAAATGAGCTATTTCTTGATATGCACTGGCGTAGACAGAGGGGGCCAGGGGGACCAGCCCCCCCCCCCCTATTCATCCCCCCCCCAAAAAAAAGGTCTGACGGCTCCTCCTCCTACCCCCCCCCCCCCCCCCCCCCCCCCAAAGACAACACCAACGTGCCTCAATACTGGCGCGCGTATTCAGTAGGCCTAGAGCAACCAATGCGCAGGCCTGGTCAAGCCGGTATTGGCTAAAATGTACATGTTGGCCCCCTATTAAAAAATCCTGGCTACGCCACTGTTGATATGGGATATATACAAGGTATTTCAATAAGTAACCTTCTTTTATAAAACTGGTATGACTAAAAAACAAAAACGTTTTGAGACAAGGATATATCCCAGTTTTATATCATTTTTATTGCAGCGTCAATTGCACAACACCTAATATGGCATTCGCTGGTAGTAGGACGCTGTCTCGTGCACAGGTGACTATCACAGGAGCCAATGGCATGCCACAGCTTAGCCCAAATGATATAACATTTGGATACACGGTAAAGTTGTCATCTTGTCATTTTGAATCCATTATTCCTCATTGGGAGACTATCAAGTTATCTTCACCCAAAACCTTTGACCTTCACATTGAAATGTTCCTCTCTACCAAACCTCTTCCACAAAACGCCCTCCACCGAGTCCTATAAATCAAATCCCTCTCCAGACACCCTCTACGCTTCGCCATCTATACAATCACTTCTTCAATTTCTTAAGAATACCTCTTGATCTCTCAGGTTCACGTCCTTTCTAAAAGAAATTAATGACATGGTGTTTGTTTGTACAAATGGGAGACTTTGGAGAACCGGTCTTCAAGTCAACAGCGCACGCGCACGCACGCGCAAAACAAGGCGCGCATGCTCGCAATTGCGTTGACTTGATGACCGGTTTTCCAAAGTCTCCCATTGCGATGATGTTTTATACCATCATAAGAAACCTCAATTGTTGATTTTACTTCGACTTATTAGGGGTTTAAAACTCGTTCATTCTGGCATCCTACAATGTTCTTGATTTCATTGTTTGTGATTTTCCAGAATCCAGTGATTACAGACTTCCAGCCCAAGATAGGTCCTCAGTCTGGTGGGACTCAGCTGACTGTCTTTGGTGAAGATCTTAATACTGGTAGAACCTTACTAGCATCAATTGGTGGAATACAGTGCATGCTGCAAATGTTAGTATATTTACCTCTCTACTAAAATAGAGTTTCATCTTTGAGAATCTTTCAGTTCTGCATGGGTGAATTATTTTTAAATGCGCTTAATTTTAATTTTCGCTGAATTAAGTTCAGATTTATTTGCTTCAGATTAAGCACTCGTATGGTAACTTGAAAACATCTAAATGTCCAAATCAAATGACTGAGCTGCTAACACGATAAACAACAAATATTATGGGGCAAACTGTATCAAAGGATAAGTGATTCATTATTTTTTTTGGTTATTTGACTGTGTTATAGGTTTGATGTACTTAAAAGAAGTGTCAAATGTACAACAACTAATGCAAGCCGGTTGGGGTCTTGGAATGTTCATCTTAACTTTGATGGAGCTTTGCGAGTTTCTGAAATGAAATATACATATGCCACAGATCCAACGGTGGAAGCAATTGAACCATCAACCAGCATTTTGGCGTAAGTTCATTTGACTTATCAACATGGACATGGGTCGTTTATGTTTAATTTGAAGCTTTTAGTCATCATGGACAGTGTACAAATTACACAGAAAAAGTTAATGCGAACAAAATTAATGCGGAAAGTGATGAAAACTTATTTCTCATCAAGGTACAGAAAAGAAATCCAAGAAGAATCGTACATTTTTCTTTTACCAATGAGCGAACCTAACAAAGGGTACTAAAAGAAGGTAATAGAACATTGAGGATTTGGTTTGTATATCCATTATGCAGAGTGTGGAAGAAATTTGAATTCAAATTCTTCTTGTTATCTAAATCAAGAGATAAGAGGAAGTAAGTGCCACGGAGAAAATATATCTAGAGCCATTATGGTAAACATTGGTGTATTTAGTACATGAGGCCACCGCAGTACATCATCCTGCCACCTCATCAGAATCACAAGCCATCATTCCGCGTGCAGATTCTTAACAATGTTTGTTATTATTACCCAGGGGAGGACGAGAACTGAAAGTAACTGGAACTGGATTTGCAATCATAAACCAACCGCAGATTTGGGTTACTGTTGGTGACAGCCGTATGGAATTTACTGGTGTAAGTGGTGCAATTAGTTTTCAAGCATGCAGGAAAACTTTGTCATTCAAAACCCTAACTTACTTTCTAAGGTTGTTGGCTTGTTTAGAGCATGACCAGAATCGATAAACCTTTATTTTTGATAGTTATTTCAGGCATTAACATCACAAAAACGTACATATTTAGACCTACAAACCTTCTTTCGTTAATTAATTATCTTTATTTCAGAATTGCAGCGCTAATAATGACACTGAAATGGTTTGTACCTCACCTATGATCGATCTCATGAACCTTGAACTCAGTGATTTCAACATGAATATTTCTACTGGTTTTATCATGGATGGTTTTACAAGTCTCCGTACATGTTCATCTCAAGAAACATGTGCATCACTGAAGTACTTCCAAGATCCAATTTACTATTCATTTGAATCTGATATCTACAACTATGAAGATGGCATAGCTGTTAATGATGAAGATGTGCTGAATATCAGGGTAAGTGGAATATGAAAGACATCTTTGTGTTCATGACTGAATACACATTATGCATAGATAAATCAGGAACAAAAACCTGAGGAACAGTAGGGGTTCAATTGGACTTAATGGGTTGATGAATTGAAAATCTTTTAAATTATTTCAAAACATTTAATCTTTTTGATTAACATCATCATTGCCATTCATTGAGCTGGTACATTCTAGAAATTCAATACAAGTAATAAACTGCTGCAAACTGCTCATCAGCCAAAATGACCTGAAATATATCAAATGCTTAAAGTTAGGAGGGCCTGACGCGTTTCGATCCTAGCAGGATCTTTTTCAAAGGCTTTTTTCAGAAAGATCCTGCTAGGATCGAAACGTGTCAGGCCTCCTAACTCTCGGTATTTAATATCAATTTAGTTAAAAGTCATTTCAGCCAAGTTCTTCGAAAATAAAGATTTGATGAATATCCCCAATGGCAGCAAATGCAATGTATGTTATGACAGTGTCTCCGGGGAAGATCTGTAATCGTATCAATAGTTGTGTATTTAAGACAACAAACAAATCCAAATAGTGTAAGGAGTTCACATAAAGACCTGTTTCATGACGATTGATCAAGTTGTTTGATTTTACTGACAGGGAGATAGACTGAATCTTGCTATCACTAGTCAAGAGATCACGGTGTACATTGGGCCAAAGCTGTGTACAGATATCAGTATTGGTAGTAATGTGCTTATGTGCACACTGCCACAATCACAGCCTGAAGCAGGAGACTACATGGGACTGCATACATCACGAGATCTGCCATATGTTGTGGTAAGAGTGAATTTGGTTAGTAGATCAGAATTGAAGCAAATTATATTGAGTTATCATAAGCAAATGATTCAAATGTGTGCATTCGAACCAAGCGGGCAGATTCATTAAAATAATAACTAGACCAAAATCGACTCCAACAATTTCTTCTTGTTTACTTTTTAGCCATGCAAGCTAGATTTAAGGTAACAATTCTTTGTTCAGTATTGACTGTGGGTGTACCTTCATCAACAGGTGTTGCATGGAGCCAACTTGAGATTTAACATCGGTTTCATCCGCTACCCAAGCACAGTAAACACCATACTCATTGCATGTGTAGTCAGTGGTGTGCTGTTGTTGGTCTTCAT
The DNA here is from genome assembly GCA_963971285.1 of Astropecten irregularis. Classification (NCBI taxonomy): domain Eukaryota; kingdom Metazoa; phylum Echinodermata; class Asteroidea; order Paxillosida; family Astropectinidae; genus Astropecten; species Astropecten irregularis. The sequence goes on along the minus strand of OZ020244.1, from coordinate 38,448,401 downwards.
TATATTGGCCACAGTGCTGTTTTACAGAGCGTCCTTAAAAGCGAGAAAGGTAGAACAAGAACGTGGATCGCAGTCGATTGTTATGCAGACAGAGAGAACGGAGGACACAGTTGCAGGTTGGTTCAGTGGGAGTATACATTGTCAAGAGATTATGGGCGTTTACGAAACGGAGGCTCAGGCTCCGTCTCAGGCTTCGGCTCCATTTTCATGAATCCATTCTGAAATAACGGGTACCAAAATAGATGCTTTTAGCAGCGGTTCGGAAGTAGATTCTGTAGTTTGAAAAGGAAAACAGAGCTCCAGCTTCAATGAAAAACCACAAACTATATTTTCAGCCTATGGATGTCAGAGCTGGAGCCTCGGAGCCCGAGCCCGAGCCGCCGTTTCGTACACCCCCTGTGATACATTTATCATTTATTATGCATTTATACATTTATTTATTATGTATGAGCTATGAGGGTCAGAGTTGGATCATCTGTATGGCTCCGAAAATGATTAAATTACATGAAACAATAGACAGGGCGCCCTCTTGTGTCGAAACCATGAAAGCAGTTTCAAGGCTATGTTATTCCGTTGGTGCCAGGTACTCGGAATATCATAGTGGTCCTATTCCTCTGTCATAAGTTTCAGTCAATCTTTGTATATACAACAGAAAAGTAAGTTGAAGGTCGAATTGCATTTCCAAATTATTTTCTAATTTTGATTTACTTCATAAATGAAAAACAATTACAAATACAATTTTGAAAAAGTATAAAAAAAAAAATCAAGTAATAATTCTTTGCATTTTGCACAGGATACAAGATTGTATAAAATTGAAAAGGGTAAAAAAAATAATTAAAAAACCGTGGGGAAAATCATTGGCCAGAAAGATGTACATATTCTGGAATACCTTACCAGCAGTCAGATGACTGTTGTTATTTCTTTTTGTTTTTCTTTTTTCTCCGGGGTGCTCATTTATTTCAATTTATTGTTTCTTTTTTAAAAATCTCTACTGTTGTTATTTCTGTCTGTTGTCAACAGGGTTGCTAGGGATTCCTCCATACAGAAACCAAATAATACATTGCCAGATATCTTACAAATGTTTGCTTTGTTTCACACAGCTACTGAAGATCAAGAAGATAATTCCAAGATTTGGTGGAACAGGGGAGAAGATCATCACTCTGATAAATGTGCTGCAGAATAAAGGATGTTTAAGAATAAAACGTCTGAACTTTATATCTTCATCAGAATCATGTCACAAGAAATAAACTATTATAAACTGCTCATAAAGCGAAATAATACCTGAAATAATTATTTCAAACGCATATAAGTAAATGCTTGAAGTTAGAAGGCCATTTCTAATACAATGGAACCAGAAACTTTCAATAATTGGGGAGCGAGTTTGGCGACCATTTTAACTCTCTCAGTTATTTTTTCACAAGATGTTTCTGGGATAAGGAATTAAAGAGTTTGAAAATCATGAACCATTAAGGAAGATGAAAAATCTTGCTCAATATAATCTGTAAGAGAGCAATTAAATGATGAGTTTTTCCATAACTCTTGTGTGGTTCTTTTCGTTTCTTCCAATATGCTTGTAGTTTACTGGTGATAATATGCCAAATCAGTACGTCAAGCTTTGCAAACAGTGTGATACGAAAGAGAAAGAAAACATCAGACGTCTTCCTTGTTGCCGAGTTTAACATTAGAGTCAAAACTTGTATTTGTTTGCGGTATTCACAACATAACATTTTATGGAGAAATAGTCTGAACCACCAAGTATTATACTCCATTTTCTTTTTTATATTACTCAGCGAAGGTTGTATAATTTCAAGTTTAATGGTCGTTTTTAATATGGATTGCCCATGGGCGAAAAGATGCGAATTAAAAAAAAAACTGCCTGTGTTTAACAAAGATATTTTAAGAAGATATTTGTAGCCAGTCTGCTTACTCAGTAATTGAAATGTTAATGGAACACAAAAGTTACACTTTTGAAAGACGAAATTCAATTCCAAAGCTTGCTTTTCAAATTGATGAAGTAGATCCAATGTCCATGTCTTTTGCGGTTATTTAATCGCAAAGACAATATAGCTGGAATAAATCATCTTAATTAAATTCAAAATAATATGTAAGGTGTTATGGTGTCAGATGAATTGTAATGTTTTCTTGAAATTAATTGTGTTGAATTCCAGTGTTCACCAGTTACTGGACAAACTTTGATTTTCATTTGTGGCAGTGAACGAAAAGCCAAGGTTTAGAAGTTTCGGGACTGGGCTAGGGAACATCATAGGCTGTGGATTCTGAAGGTGCGGGTTTACCATGTAGTGTTCGCAGTGTTAGGGACTGTTCTTGAGACTTTAAAAAAAAAGGAATCTGGAAAGCAGCGGTCTGGTCTGCGGTCGAAGTTGAAGAACTCCAGACAGCGGTCCTCTTTGGCACGGCGAGGTTCAGGAGACAGACCCTGGAGATCTAAGACCACGAGAGGGCGGCTTGCTCTGAGGTCATAGCATAGACATAAATAACCTATAGACCGACAGCAGAGGGCGTGAGCGCGTAATTTTGGAAACGGACGCCATCTAAAAAAACTATGGGCAAAGTGCGCGTCACTCAGTGCGCGAGGCGCGCGCGCCGCACGTAAACAATTGATTTTATTTCAAAATCTCGCAAAGATTCTAAAAGAGGCCAGTTGCGCACGTAATCACGCGCTAGTTCCCTCTCATAAAATCAAGATGAATTTTTTAACACAGAAGTTTTCATTAAATCTTTCGATTATTTGAGAAAGTTATATTACTGTGTAATGGTACGTGAGGTATACTGAATGCTCCAATGGGTTTAAAGTGGATATCAATTCGTTTTCATCTAGAATTTCCCTTTTGAATAAATCCTTCCTATTCAATCGTGCGTTAAAGTAACTTTTTTTGCCCATAGTTTGGCAATAAGCGGGTGCCGTCACAATTACGGTACCCCGCCATGCATTTGAATAGGGCGCTGTCGGTCTATGGGTTATTTATGTCTGTGGGTCATAGAGTTAAATAAAAAACTAGAGTGCGCGCTTCTATGGTGGCGCAGGAGGGACATCGCACATCACAAATATCTGCAAACATATTTGTGATGTACGACAGTCGTACATCACAAATATCTGCAAACATATTTGTGATGTACGATGTTTGCAAATATTTGTGATGTGCAAACATCGCACATCACAAATATCTGCGCATATATTTGTGATGTACGAAAAATCGTACATCACAAATATCTGCAAACATATTTACGATGTACGATGTTTGCAAATATTTGTGATGTGCAAACATCGTACATCACAAATATGTTTGCAGATATTTGTGACGTACGACTGTCGTACATCACAAATATGTTTGCAGATATTTGTGATGTGCGATGTCCCTCCTGCGCCACCATACGCTTCGTATTCAATGTGCGTGCTCTCAGCACTCTGGCACGGACGCGCAGCCGCCATTTTAGTTGGGGTGACTGAGCAACCGCAGTAGAGTCCAAAAACGGTACCCGGATGTTACTAGAAGAACTGCGTGCACTGTGCGTGACGCGACGTGTATTTTATGCACAGTGCTGCGCGCACGAACCGGGGTAAGAATGTACGCACAATTTGAAACGGGACGCGCGCGCGTTTGCCCTTGTTTTCTTGGGCAATGGCGCTGGCCATGGTTCGAGCAACACGCGCAGAGTGCACACTCTAGTTTTTTATTTAACTCTATGTCTGAGGTCAACCAGAGCCGTAAATAAAGAGAGTTTGGCCAACTCGGTTTCAGGCATCTCATTAATGATTGGTCAATAGCCCTCACGTGACTACAAGGCGCCATGTTAGCTACCAACTTTGAGTCAATCAATTGCAATATTTCATATTTGTCTTTGAAATGCACATTCCATGGTTTCATGATCACAACAAATGGCACACCATTGTTAAGAGGAATAACGAAGCTTTCCAATGATGTCAGTTTCACCGTTCATAGATCCGTAACAAAAAAGATATAATCACTCAAACTTGAGTTGCAGAACTTTTTTGAGGGGTTTATTAGACAAACAACCATTGCTAAAATAGTTTGCGCGCCCGCGCGCGCGTGTGTACGCGCATCCACCGTAGGTCCCCAACATGGCGCAGTTGGCCAAACTCTCATTATTTACGGCTCTGAGGTCAACCAGCAAAATGTATAAACAACAAAAGCAGCAGCAGCAGCAACAATAACACAAACGTCATCCAAAATCAAAAGACAGCAGGTTCTATATATTCAGGCTTGAAGGTGGAAGAGGTTTGCAGAGTTTATAACATATTGTGAAATTGTCCTCTTGTCGTATAAGAGCGCTTTTTGTTTGTTTGCAAGATGGCGGCGTATTTACCGTCATGGACCTTATCGGAGATAGCCTGTTTTCGGCACTACGCATGCGCGCGCAAAGGACAGTGGGTAACATAGGGGAAAACAAAATACATAAACGTAACTCAGCTGGCCAGCGTAGTTAAAACTTCTAACTTTTCTTTTCTTTTGGGTTTGCTATCATGAGTCTTCTCTCGCTTGAAATAAGTGACAGTGAATTGTGGCAACATATTGAAGGTTTTAGTGTCAAAACACTGAAGGAAATTATGTCTACGGCGGCCGTTCCCTTCGAAGGGAAATCTTCAAAAAAGTCTTCTTTTTTTACGCTGCAAAGATTAGAATTCCAGTATGCAAACCAGCCAGCAAAGAGGAAGAAACTAGGGCCTAACAGTTGGAGTAGATGCAGAAAATAAATTGCAGTTTGGTAACAACTTTAAATTACCCCATCCCCTTAACATTGAGTGCTGGCAAAGCACTGCAGTCAACATCCAACCAATAAATGATTAAAGCATCCGCCACTATTTCAAGAGACGTAAGTTTTCATTTTATAGCGTAGGCTAGGCCTAAGCCTATTCCTATGGCTCAGACGCCCTATTCACAAAACTAAGTTACATGTACTTAAAGGCATTGCATACGTTTGGTAATGACTCTGAAAATTTATGGCAATAAAAACTTACTTGGTGAGAAGTACAGCTGCTTTGGATAGTATAATGCATATTGAGAAACGTTCAATTCGAAGTACCGCGGTTATGGAAAGATATGTCACTTTTTATCTCCAAAAATTATGAATCTGAGAAGCGTTATGGCCGTAACGCTTCTCAGCCATTGACTTACTGTTCTCTGGCGTGAAATAACCGCTCTAGTTTTTCGCCAAAATCTCAAAAACGCTACCACCTTTTGAATTGAAACTTTCACAGGTTAGTTTTATGGTATATATATACAATTATATTGGTTTGAAACAAAAAGTAGGCTCAAATTACCAAACGTATGCAATCCCTTTAAGCAAGTCACAAAATTATGAGTTTGGGTTAAAATGCTGTAGAGGCCTACTGTTTACTGTAGTTTTCACCTTTTTTCAGGCCTCGGTACACGAAACGCACACAAATAATGTAGTGACAGTCATTGAATACGTCCGTGCAGTTCAATGTCCTAGATTAAACTAGACTGACGCGTTATACGTTACGTTTCAAACAAAGCAGGTCAAGTTCATGAACAATTTGCATAAAATTGATACAAATTAAATAATTTCATACACAAGAAGGTACTCAGTGCGCGCATGTAGTGTCGGAGCCATTAAAATAATATTGTCAATAAATAAAACTTCAAAGACGCCTGTGGGGATCTGAAGTTTCCCTACAAATTGCTGGAAAAGTATTGGGTCATATTGAAAGGTTAATTTACCTGTATTCACAAACATGACTACAACATGAAGACGATGAGTAATGTCAACAATTTTTTTTTTATTCCAGGAATAAACTACTTCTTCCATCCTTCAAATAGTGTACATACAGACTAACAGTGTATTAAGATTGATACAAAACGGAAAGATCTACGACATGATGTGAACACATTCAAAGAAAAGTGCTAGGAAAGCATCCCATTTACGGTAGAAAGACCCGATTTTAAAAACATATTTTTCAGTGCAGAAATAACTTTTATGTTCTTTTGTCAAGACAGGAAAGGAAGGCACCTTCCCACACATTTTCTTTAGATATGCAAACGGCAAATTAATAAAGTAAGATTTAGTACATCATCTAACACGTCATTATGACAAAACAGTAATGTTTTTTTATCCAGATTGAAACACAAATTTGTTTTTTTCCTTAAAGGTAGTATCATACTTTGGTAAGAGATGAGACCAAAACAGACATTTTCACAGATTTACGTATAACTTTCAGGGTATGAAGATGATACTGGTAGAAACCTACCGTTATAATTTTTACACCTGAAATCGTGTATTTGTCCAGAAATTAGTAAAACAACGACCGAAAATCTTTTTGATCTTTTAAAAGATCGAAAATAAAAGAGAAAAAACCGTTAAGAAATACTGTGGTTGTTTTTCACCATTTCCTCAAAAAGTGGGCACCGTATGGGACTACAATTTTCACAGATGACTGTTACTTTATCTGTCTTCATATTTATGCCCATTAATCTGTATTTCTTTGATAAAAACCAAAGAATGATATTACCTTTAATCCAGTTAAACATTGCTGACCAAAAAGTATTATTTACATAAGCAATAAATGTGGATTAGAGATTCCTCTTCAAATTCACCAAAGCATATGTTTGATGTTAACCTTTTGTTAACCATAAACTTATCACAGGAGAACATTTGTGAGGAATGTTACAAGAAATGACAAGCTCTTTGTCAGACATGTTTCCTCCTACTGGATGTGTGATGTATGAGATTGAACCTCCTGGTGTGCAAGCTAGCAATAACTTAGTAGTTGTTCTTTTCTTATATAATGAGAATATCTGTGTGTGTTAGCTCTTCCACGTGTGATGGTTTCTGGGTAGGGATTTCAAAACAATCTAAAATGGCCTTAATATCTGACCATCTCTTGAAACAATGTGGGTAGCATGATTTGATTTCCTTAACCTCAGGCCAGTGAATCAATTCAGACAGCTCATGGCTTAACAATGGAATCCATGTTGATATTATTGAGGAAACTGTTGACTTAGTAATACCGAACAAGTATTGCAAATACTCATCCATCATGTTCATCAGCCTTAACTTTGTCAAGGTTAACAGGAGCTCGTTTTCTTTGGACAACAATCGGGCAGGACCAGAGGCTTGTTCTGATTGGCTTTGTGATACTGTTTTGCATTTTCTGATCTACCCCTGTACCAGTATCATCATATTTTCTGATGCTTTGTCTACTTCACTGTATACCCACTTAAAGTATTGGTATGAAGGCAGCTCATAAATTCATCAGAGTCTTTAATTGTTTCAATAGATACTACAGGTCCATTCAGTATTTCTTTCATATATGCTTCAATTCCCCTTCTATAGTTCATTCATTTGATTGTTCAAATCCACTTCAGCATGTTGCATTTCCATCAGGGTTGAATCTTCTTTGCTACATTCACAACACTTTTGTTTCTTGCATGGTGTCTCATCCAAATCTATAGTTTGCCCACATGCTGCAGTTTTTGCATAAGGATGAAAATCTTGGATGGAGTATGGATAACAACTTCCCAACTTCACTATCAGGACGGTGCTTAGAGGACCTCTTCACAGAAGCTCCAAACAGTGCTCGATACCTGTATATGTGCAGTGCTTCCAAGCATTTTCCTCCTGGAACGATGGGTGCAATTTTGTTATCTAACTGCCGTGCCTTGCAACGGGGAATTTTTTCGCAATGTTTCTGCTAGATCACTATGGTTCTCTAGTGGTACTCCATACTGCCTTGCAAATCTGGCAGATGTTATTGGATCAAGGTACTTGCAGATATGTGCCAAGGCATGACAGATTAAGCCATCTTCTAATGCTGCAGCATCCTTGATTTCCGGCTAGCTTTCTGGAAACTGCCCAGTTTGTATAAGAATGCAGATATACTGTAGGAACAGACGTCCCAGCAAGTGGCTTCCCATATCTGCAACAATAACAGGGAACATAAATTAGAAATACATTTGTAACTAATACAAAAACATATATTTTAAAAACAAAATACAGTCTGCTTGTAACGAATTGTGTTATCAGACAATTCCATGGGCAATTCCAAGGTTTGTAACCTTACATGCTATTTTTAAAAGTGACTCTGACTCTGACTCTGCATGTAGGCCTACATGTAATTCATGCAATCCATTATACACCACACAACCCTGTACACAACTTTGGGCAAAGGCTACAACTTACAAGCTATAGCAAACATGCTAGCCTAACTAACTAACTTTAGTTTAGAATGTACATTTAAAACTGTAAAAGTGACAGAACAGCTGCAGGATGCTCATATTTTAGATTTGTCATGGAATAAAAACAAAACTTCAGCTCAAGTGATCATTTGGACGGGGATTCATTTGGACACATTATAGAAAATTAGAAAACACCCCTAACCATGCTAACGTTACACCACTCCTGCACTCCAGGCGGAAATATTTCAACGGCATGTACGGGACCTAAGTACATGTACAGTACATGGATGACAGTTGTAACGCTAGGCCTATTCGGCCTACGTACTACTATACTGAGCCTAACTCAACTGTTCATGTACTAGCGTTACGGTTAGGCAATTCTCCGGAGATGAGTCCATAATTCTACTGCCTAATGTCTCTAGTAGTAGAAGAAATCCTTACCTATCCCTGTACTTGGAGTTGTCCATACACGACGCTACCGCACAAATGCACACCGTTGCATTTAACTGTCCAGTCACTCGGATAGAACGAAATCTTACTTAGTAAAATGATGGTATACTCGATCGTTCATAACTTTCACAGCGCACGTATACGCGCTATAGCAACAAAAAGTTAAATCTCCAATGTTTCCCAGAGTGCTTTGCGCACAGCCAATTTTTGGCTATCTCCGATAAGGTCCATTGCAGGAGGTATATACCTTGTGTGCGTATAACATCCCCCATACACACACAACAGTGAGGAACATGACCCTAAAAATATACCTGCGACAAAAGAAAGAAATCATTGCTGTTCGTACCAATCGCCTTGTACACGTTGTCACATACGTACATGACAAAGTTCCATGTCAATGATTTATATAGCCCTATTGCAAAAGCAACAAATATCACGCAAACTTCTCAGCAGTGCGTGTGTACATGTATTATTACATTCAGTCTATATTGTGACCTCACAACAAAAGGTTCATGAGTTCATGTCGATCAGAACAGTGTATTAAATGCAAATCGAACGGTATACACTGTATGAGTTTTACTAGCTTCTTAAGGGATAGGCGGAAATAGTTTTAAATTAATGTTTTCCAGGCTAGCGTGTTTACCACTAGTAGACCTACATTAGTCTGTGATAAAGGAAATACTTACAGGCGTGTTCAGGTGGGATTCGACCCCACGACCTCCTGCTTACAAGTGCAGACGTACTCCCATCTTGATGACTAAGCTCACCATTCTAAAGTTCCAAATCTTGATAAAGAGCATGCATACATGTTGATGAGACAGTAATACGTATTGGCTTTCACTACAGATGTGATCCTTGCAGTGCACCGATAGTTGCCCGTACATGAAGCTTGCAGGTATATGTGCATTATGAGTGAGTATGAACAAATGTAATACCTAAGTTATGAGAATGGTTTTTAATTTTGATAACATTCACCAACTCAAAGCATCCATGTTATGAGGACATGTGAAAACTCTTCATCTGCAACATTCACTTGATAACGCTATGCAGGCCTATAATAAATTGACCAGTGAATTGTGACATGTTATTGATGTTATAGATAATGCATCAGAAAGATAAACTCAGGCTGTGTAAGATTTGATGAGATGAGTATATATGCCTACCTTCATGTTTTTAAAGCTCTTTTAAAACTGGGAAAGCATACATGAAAAGAAGTTATACAATAATAAGTGGCATATGCTTCTCAGGTTATGGTTTGTCCTGCAAAATTGTTCTTGCTCCTCCATAACCTTTGAACTCTCAAAATGTATTGAGCGAGCCTTTTAGTGCTAATTTCCCATTCTGCACAAAAAAAAAACATTTATCTAGACATGAAACAAGCCATTCTGTTTAATTATCAATCTTATAATCTATTGCATATAACTTACAGGGTATGAAGATGGTGATGAAGCCTGAAATGGTGTATTTATCCAGAAATTAGTAAAAAAATGACCTAAAATCTTTTTGATCTTTTAAAAGATCAACAATAAAAGAGAAAAGACTTAAGAAATACTGTGGCTGTTTTTCACTGTTTTCTCAAAAGAGAGCACCGTATGGGACTGACATTTTCACAGATGACTATAACTGTATCGTCCTTGACATTTATGCCCATGAAAATGTATTTCTTTGACAAACAAGTACACGGTTTTGAATAAACGCAATGCTTTTTATGTTCGTACTTGTCGTACTGGTTTGAAACCACGACGTCCTGCTTACTGTTGCAGGCCTCCCACGTCCTCCCTGCTAGACAGCCAAGCTCATCATAGTGAACTTACGAATCTTGTTATCATAATTATGCGTAGATGGGGCAGTGATACAAATTGTGGCTTACACTTCATATGTAATTGTTAATATTGTATGCTCCAATAGGTTGGCCATACATGAAACTTGTATTTTATTTAATTAGCGTTTGTGCATTGTGGGTGATGATAAATGTAATACATAACTTATGAGAATGACTCTTCAGTTACTCTTCTGATGATGACTAGAGCAGGTTAGTCGAAACGTTGAGACCTTACGAGAAGTGCGAACGAAATAGAAGTGCGAAAGTACGAACGATTCTTACATTGTGTTTCCGCAACCGTCGACCCACATACCAATTGTCACCATGCAAAGTCTCAAATCTCTCTTGACTCTTCAGTTAAGTGTTATTTCCCACCCAATTGGAAAATACGAAAACCTAAAATAATTTGAATGATCCACATTCTTCCCATCAATTGAAAAGTCACTAAGACCTCTATAGTTCTGTCGTGGTCTACTTGTGGAACTTATGTATCTGCATATAAATGTGTGCATTGTGTAGTAGATATTCTTATACTCAATCTCAGCGGAATGTCAGCTTGCCAACTTTTTGTTGAATGTTTTTTGCTTTTATCTCCAGACGAACGTACAACCATGAGCGAAAGACCTAGATCCAGATTGACCTTGAAGTTTGAGTTACAGTTTATTCTCATTAGTATCATCATCCCAGCTGTTTATATGCAATGGAATGGACAACTATCTTCCTATCAAATAGCAGTATTTGATAATCCTATTAAACCATCTCTAATAGTGACAACTCGGTTAGATCATTTCACTGTACACCCAGACACAGGTGATGTGTATGTAGGGGCTGTCAACTATCTGTATAGATTGGATCGGAATTTGACACAAGTTGAGGACAGGGATGTAACACCGTGTGATGAGGAAACTTGTCTGAACTACAATAAGATCTTGGCTTTGCAAGGGGGAAGGCTGATTACGTGTGGTAGTTGGAATGAAGGGGCGTGTCAGTCAAGAAGTCTAGTGGATTTGATGGAAGATGGCAATGATAGACCAAACATCGCTGCATTTGGTACGAGAACAACGATCGGCATTGTTGCACCTGGACCAATGAATGATCAGAGAATGTATGTTGCAGCATCATATACAAAGGAACCAATTGAATACCAAGACATTCCTCCTATTAGTAGAAGGTATCTCCTTGCAGGGAATGGGTTCATGTATGCTGATGATAATGACCAAATCAAGTTCACTTCTAATTATTTATCCCATAGCTCTCCAATCAATTATCTTGGTGTGTTCATTTGGAAGGAATTTACATACTTTGTCACAAACAAGGGGCAAAATCGGGGTCAAATAAACCCTGATATTTCTAAAATAGTTCGGGTCTGTCATACAAGTGCCAACAACCTCAATTCGTACACAGAGATTCTCATTGAGTGCAGGAGACCTGATAGCAATCCAATCAGGTTGGCTCAGGCTGCTCATGTTGGGCCAGCAGGCCCTCATCTGTCAGAGTCATTGGCATTGGATGATGGAGACCATGTGTTATATGCTGTGTTTGCTGATGGAGGCAACTCTGCATTGTGTGTGTATAAGATGAGTGACATTGAAGCTGCATTTGAACAAGCTGTCAAGGGATGTGTAGTGACAGGAAATGCCTATGTAATAGATCATCTACAAAATGCTCGGTGTAATGGTGGAGGGCCGGTAAGTCTCTTTGCATATATCGCTTTATTATGTTATACTACTAGAGTAGTAGTACATGTATACACGTTATGTTACCTGCAACATTTTAACTAATTAGTACTGTTGTTGACTTGAAAAGTGAACAATGAACAATTGACTGGAACCATCGACCTCCGGAATACCGTACCGGCGCTCTTACCAATCGAGCAATCCTGCCCTATGTTGAGGTGTTTCAAATAGTCAATTATATTTGTTCGTTTGTTCGTTTGGCAATCAGAGGCCATGAAACCACGCACATAGCGCTACATATCCCGAGGATCATTTAATCGATACTCGCAGCAATGCTGCAACCTGGGAACGGTACATGGGGGATCACTCAAAGAGGATACAGCTTTGTAATTAATATAATCATCAAATAACCACAAGGGAAACTGACTGAAATTTAAAAGTGAACAAATAAAAATTGACTGTACCGGGATTCGAACCAACTGCCTTCATGTTTGGGGATAATTTCAATCACAATGGATGATCAAAGGCCTAGGCTTTACCATGAGCTTATTATTTTGTACATTTTGCATTTAATGGGTCAGTCCATCATTAGGGCATGTGATGTGAAATATGAATCTGCACCAACAATCATATTTTCCAGATGGGTGGCAAGTGCATGTTTATACATGAACTATTCATTGTGCATTGTAATCTTATTAAGTTTGGTGTTGTTTGTCTTCTTTACTACGGAAGTGCATTTAGGACATGGGTAAAAGATAATTAGGGGTCTGCTATTCCGCCCGGGCGGATTAGTAATCCGCCTGGGCAAATTACTATTCCGCCCGGGCGGATTAACAGCGGAATGGGATATACCGTGATGTATGTCTCGTCTTATGTGTTATTTGGTAGTCTTGGTTCCAAGACCTTCGTTGTTGCTTTCCCGCGGCCCATAGGGCGCCCCCGCGCGGCGAAAGAGCGGAGAATTCTGTCTCGGAGTTCTGGACCGTCACGTCACGGAGGTCTTGGATATTTTGTATTTGAGGGCGGGGCCAGATTATGGTTATAAGGCACAGCGCGTATGACGTATGCTGATTGATTATGCAAAATGCCAGCTACAGGAATTTATGAGACATCTGAGCTGTACATGACTACAGTACAACAAAGCCATGGCATGCATGTATGTGGCCGTCTTGGTCAATTCGTTGCCTTGAAGGCATTGCCATATAGGCGACAACATTATGATGATGAAATTAACTGCTTTCCTCAAAAGTCCTTAAAATCTTTCCCAAAAAGTTTACAAAATATACCGGTACTGCATGATATGCAGCGTGACATATGCCCCAGGCCATCGAACGTAAGTAAATACGCCTACGGTCAACAATGTTTGACAGGAAATCCAAGGAAGATTTGACGAAAAGTTTAGAAAAAGTTAAACATCGCTTTACAAAACTATCAAAGACCTTCGTGACGGTCCAAAGGCTCCCCATATCCGCCGCGCGGGGGCGCCCTATGGGCCGCGGGAAAGCAACAACGAAGTTCTTGAAACCAAGACTACTAAATAACACATACCACGAAACATATCCCCATTCCGCTGTTAATCCGCCCAGGCGGAATAGTAATCCGCCCGGGCGGATAAGTAATTCGCCCGGGCGAATTAGTAATCTGCCCGGGGGGGAACAGTAATCCGCCCGGGCGGATAAGTAATTCGCCCGGGCGAATTAGTAATCCGCCCGGGCGGAATAGCAGACCCCTAACTTTTGTTTACGCATGTCCTAAATGCACTCCCGAAGATACATGCTGCGAGCATCCTTGGTAATGGCCAATGGGTCCAGCATGAAATACATGTAGCCTACTTTCTGTACAGGGAAAACCATACAGCTGATGAAAAAAATTCAAAGAAATCGGTTGCAAATTGGTGAAATCTGGTGGCACTCGGACTTAAGCAAGATGCTAAGTGTAAAATTACTTACTCAGTTACTCAGTGAATATAAAATTGATTTACTTGATTTCCTAGGACCGAGATGATTATTTCTGTGATGCTAGTATCTACTACACATATGCTACTGGGATCACACCAGTTGTTGCTACGGCAGTTGTTGAGCTTCCAGGTCATACAGTATCATCTATCATCACCAGCATTGATCTCAATCATACCGTGGCTTTCATTGGAACATCTACTGGACAACTCCTTAAGGTAAAGTCGTCCTTTATTTGGATTTGGGATAAAAACATTCATCATTAGCTGCACTGTTTCATCCAATATTGTTTTGTCGAGGTCGTACAAATGCAATGTCTGTGTTTTATCACTTTACCAGATATGCGGAGTTGTTGTTCGTTATTTGTTGTTTTCATTTTAGATATTGCTCTTTTAATATTTGGTTTCTGTTACTATGCTCTAGGTGCACATTGAGAGTGGAACTTATGCTAGATGGTATGAGGAAGTCACTCTGGATGGTAATGCAGTGATGGGAGATACAAGGATCAGTGAAACAGGTCAACAAGTCTTTGTGCTCACTGAACAGGAGGTACGAAAAAAAAAACATTAAAAAGTTGGCAGGTCCAATGGAATCAGTGCAGGTAAAACCAGTAGTTATGGTTTTTGAATACTGGTGACTTGTTGAACTTTGATCAAGTTTTGCATCTTTCCTTATCATTCCTACTTTCTTTTCTTCAGTTAATCAAGATGCGCCTTGAGAACTGCAGTCAGTATACATCATGTGAGACATGTATTGGTACAGATGCAGGGATGGATGGAGACCCATACTGTGGATGGTGTACTCTGGAGAGAATGTAAGTAGCTAGGTGTTGCTACTGCTGTCTGGTTTGATCTATTAGTTTGTTTTATGTGAGATGTGTATTGGCATGGATGCAGGGATGGATGGAGACCCATACTGTGGATGGTGTACTCTGGAGAGAATGTAAGTAGCTAGGTGTTGCTACTGCTGTCTGGTTTGATCTATTAGTTTGTTTTATGTGAGATGTGTATTGGCATGGATGCAGGGATGGATGGAGACCCATACTGTGGATGGTGTACTCTGGAGAGAATGTAAGTAGCCAGGTGTTGCTACTGCTGTCTGGTTTGATCTATTAGTTTGTTTTATGTGAGATGTGTATTGGCATGGATGCAGGGATGGATGGAGACCCATACTGTGGATGGTGTACTCTGGAGAGAATGTAAGTAGCTAGGTGTTGCTACTGCTGTCTGGTTTGATCTATTAGTTTGTTTTATGTGAGATGTGTATTGGCATGGATGCAGGGATGGATGGAGACCCATACTGTGGATGATGTACTCTGGAGAGAATGTAAGTAGCTAGATGTTGCTACTGCTGTGTGGTTTGATCTATTAGTTTGTTTTATGTGAGATGTGTATTGGCATGGATGCAGAGATGGGTGGAGACCCATACTGGGGAGAATGTAAGTAGCCAGGTGTTGCTACAGCTTTTGCAGGTCCTTGAGATATTTATGTCTGCTTGATTCCTTAAAGGTAGTATCATACTTTGGTTTTTGTCAAAGAAATACAGATTCATGGGCAAAAATATCAAGAAAGATACAGTAAAAGTAATCTGTGAAAATTTCAGTCTCATACGGGGCCAACTTTTTGAGAAAACAGTGAAAAACGGCCACAGTATTTCTTAAGTGCTTTCTCTTATATTTCTGATCTTTTAAAAGATCAATAAGATTTTCGGTCGTTGTTTTATTAATTTCTGGATAAATACACCATTTCAGGCGGAGATATTTTAACGGTAGGTTTCTACCAGCATTATCTTCATACACTGAAAGTTAAATGTAAATCTGGGAACATTTCTGTTTTGGTCTCTTACCAAAGTGTGATACAACCTTTAAAGGCGTAGTTACTCAAGGTTGATCACGAACTGCTCGCTTTTCTTGCATGCTTGCGTACTTGCTTGCTTGCTCTCTCCAGTTTGCTCCAATTAGAATAAGCCGATTACATGTAATTGGCATCTTTGGAGGTAATTGGTAGACAGATATAAAAACAAGAAAGACTTGAGGCTTTGCCTGGTGACAATTGGTATGTGGATCTGTTTGCGGAAACACCATGCAATAATCGTTCATACTTTCGCACTTCTATATCGTTTGCACTGCTCGCAATTAGGTCTCAATTAGATACAAAACGTAATGAAAATTACACTTCTTTTTTTTGCTATGAAGGTGTACAAGGTACAATGACTGTCCAATGCAGGATGTATCTACACGTTGGTTGGCCTACAATGAAGCACAGTGCATAGAGATTACCAATGTGGCTCCTCATAACAGCTTACCTATTAATGTTGCAGACCAATTGGTAAATACTATGAGATTGTTTAACCAAACAATTATAGCCTAATCCACACTCATTGTATGTTTCCATTCATGTCAGATAATTATTTCTATAACAATTATTGTAATAATAAAAATCTTTCAAGTATGTGGACAAGATCATTATACCAGACATGAAAATGATGAAAAAGCACAGCTTTAAAAACCATGTTGACTTTAATTGACTAAAAGAGACTGACTGCATATGACACAATGGATACCATGTTCCTGTAGTGCCTCCTGTTAGGATCCGAGAGCACATGAGCAATATGATTTCTTTTTTCACTGCAGATTACTTTAACAGTTCAACAGTTACCCGATCTGCTTGATGGACAGCATTATAACTGCAAATATGGAGATACATTCACTAGTCAAGCAGCAAAGAGAGACAATACCCTTCAATGTAGGACGCCCTCTGCCCTTCAGATTCCTCCAAATACAGGTTGTTTTGTGTTTATGTTTTATCTAAAACCCCTATATGAGATCTATCTAATATCTTGTTTACAAACTCGTTAATATTGGCTCAGCTTATACTTCGTCTCCGTCATTAAACGTTTAAGCTGAAAACATAAAGGTCGTTGTTTCTCACTATAGTTGAAACTACATATTCCAATTAGTAACCCAGTAACTGCAACCTGGTAACTGTTTTTACTTTCTATTCATATTTCTGAAGATCACGTGATACTGGAATTGAGTGTCATTTCATCAGAGACAGGTCTCAGTATTGTAGACACGACGATGGCGTTTTACCAATGCTCCGAGCATCAAACGTAATTCAACATGATTTTGTATTGTTGCTGTTTACTGAGTCAGTATGTATAATAGATGATTATGGCATTCCCATATTCTGTCCTCCATAACCTAGAAACATGTTTGGATGCTCCTCTGTATCCTCCTTAAAAATGTCGAGTTGGTCGAAAATATATTCAAATTATTGGTTTTATAGTATAGCCAATTTGCGATAATTAAAACGCAGTTGTAGTCAAAACCGAAAATTCTCATTTCTTGGTGCGAATTTTGTTTCCTTAAATCTACAAACTTGATAAAGCCCTACAAGTGTATTGTAAAAATCATATTGTACTTTGCGCCTTACATTGACAAATTTTATTCAGCAATATTCACTTTTTGCATGAGATTTCTCCTTTTTTGTCTTAGATGTGTATCCTGTGTGGGTAGTCCCTGGGCCTGTGATTGGTGTGTGTTTGAGAACAGATGTACTCATCAGAGCTCCACTTGTTCAGCACAGAATGAAATCATTGTAACAGGACAAAATGTATGTTGCACTCTTTTCTTCAAACTTTAGTCTTGAAAAATGTAAATAATGTATCCTTGAACATTTTACCTAATTAAAATACACAATGCTGCTGTTGTTGCTGCTGCTGCTGTTACTGCTGGTGCTGCCCCTGCTCCTGCAGATGCCAAAGTGAGAGTT
Organism: Astropecten irregularis; assembly: GCA_963971285.1. Lineage (NCBI taxonomy): Eukaryota > Metazoa > Echinodermata > Asteroidea > Paxillosida > Astropectinidae > Astropecten > Astropecten irregularis. The sequence goes on along the minus strand of OZ020244.1, from coordinate 38,430,548 downwards.
GTTAGAAAGCTCTACCTGGTCATATTGCAGTTTGCAATGGAGGAAGACTGATCGTTCTGATCCTTCCCCAAAATAAACCGACGTGTACAAAAGCCAGAATGTTATATACAATATATCCCTCCCGATTACTTACTGATTTTATCAATGAATTCTTTCTGCAGAATACAGGCACCTCCATGCAAGGCCCAGATGCATGTCCTCAGCTCTCACCACAAACTGCTCAAATATTTGTGTCTAATGCTATCAATAGACCAATAACTGTGGATACCGTGAATCTACCACATACATCCTTGGTTAGTAGTTACTTTATATCAGTATAGCGTGTAGTATCACTTGGTAAAATACTCAATGCTAGTAATGAGCAGATTTCTCAGTTACTCAGCTGGTCTTCCCATCGCTTATGAGTCACAATCAAATGTCAATATTCCTCACAATGTTCTTAAACACTTTCGTCTATTTTCTTGTTCTTAAGACACTTTGCAACAACCATCATTTCCTTAACAAAAGTTAAACTCGTTTGGCATTCAAGCAAAGAATGTATCTTTGTTTTAAACATGTTTACGACGATATGAACCCAATTATTGTTTGAATAACAGTGCGGTATCAGATCTGACGGTTTGTCGTTTATTTGTTTTAGATTTCAAGATACCAATGTCGTCTATATATTGAGGGAGAGTATCAGTCCATAGATGCTGCTCGTATTGGATCAACGCTCTCATGTGATCCAAAATCAGTAAGTACTCCTTATAAAATTTGCCCAAAAAATTATTCTCCAACAAACGGTGCTAGATATAATATTTTTCATGTCCATGTTTTTATTCTTTGAAGTTCTTTCTAATATTTATCCCTGATGTTTTGAATTTGGCCATTCATGGAATTCTGCGCAAGGGTATTGCTCTTTCCAATTCCTTTGAATTTATTCAATTGCTTACTCAATAGTGATCTGAAATTTGTCCATGCCCAGTATACATACAGAGCGAAGGAACAAGAGTTAAGTGTGAAACTGATATTACAGTGGACTGATACAAGCAACGAAGTACATCTCCTTGATAATAGATACGGATTCACAGGTCAGCAAATCATATCATGCTCCATATCCGCATAGATTGGTATTAAATGGTTCTGCCCAGTTATAAAGATTTGATAAAGTGTCTGTCTTTGATGTTAGTGCAACCTGTCATCATTTGGAAACAATTGTCGCTTTATCAAATGGTCATAATCGAGCAAAATTGAATCAGACCTTTTGATATTTAGACTAGTATTGGATCAAAGTGTATTTTGATCGTCAGAAGGCAGTGATCCAAGCCTTATTTTTGTCAAAATGAAATACCTAAGTCAAGGTGGCTTGACTATTGTACTTTTTATTTCCTCAGTAACACTGTACAAATGTGAGGTGTTACGTCCGGACTGCAGTCGCTGTGTGTCAAATGAAACAACAAGGGCGGAGCTTGCATGTGTGTGGTGTGGGAGTACCTGTGTGGTCAGTGATAGTCAGACATGTTCAGTTGATGATGTGGTTACTCCTACTAATAATCGCAACTGCCCTGATCCTGTTATCCAAGAGGTATATCAGTATAATTAATCATTTTGAATAGTACAGATTGTACTTGCAATTATAAAGGTATGGCACCAGGGTTCATTCAACCTGCATGATTGTATGTAGCATACCAAAACAGAAAACTTCACAGATTTACCTATAACTCACATGGTACAAAGATTGTGATGGTAGAAACATACTGTTAAAATTATTCTGCCTTACATGCTGTTTTTATCCAGAAAAGAATAAAATCAATGACCACTTTTGGAGAAAACATTAAAAACCTCCACAGTATTTAAAAAAAATCTTTTCATGGTTTTCTCTAAAAGTGGGCATCGTATGGAACTGAATTTTCCTCAGATGACTGCCACTGTATCTTCTTTGATCTTAAACTGCATTTCTTTGACGTATGGTATTAACTTTAAGTTTATAGCTCAGCCGATAGCACAGAAATGTCAAGACAATTTGAGTCCTTTGACTAACACAAGGGGACTGCACATTGCAAATATGGAAGAATTGTCCTACACTGAATTGTATTTTTCAAAAAGCAGATGGTGATCCACTGATAATATTCAGATAACTCAATATTAAACAAACTCCAAAAAGACCAAGGGAAACCATTTTTGTAATCAAATATAATACTAAATTTAATATCTGAATGGTATTTGTGTTACAGGTCTTCCCACCAGATGGTCCTGATGAAGGTAATACCATCCTAACCCTGACTGCGACGGATCTAGGACGGCGGTTTAGTGACATCCAACAGGTCACAATAGGAGGTCACATGTGCGATCTAGATGGACTGGGAATGTACTATCGCACGGGTACCAGGTAAATGCACAGATATTTAGTGATATCCTTCACCATTTAGGTCACCAGTGACGTCATTCATTCTACCTTTTGTAACTCCATTAATGTTATTGGTTAATTCTGTAGTACCGTGTCCGTCAGGCCCACATTTTCCGTCACCAAGAAATCAGCCTTTTGTGGTGACTCACCTTCTTTTTTTTTGTTTATAATAATAGTGTGAGCTGCATAACGAGACCAAGCAATGATATAACACCACAGTTGCTACGAGCAACAATCACCGGGGCAACAGGAGAAACACAACAAAGTGAAGAAGATGTTACATTTGAATATAAGGTATGTCTTCAATCTCAAGAGGTAAAAAACACGGTGCATATATTAAGTAAAGTTGGTAAACATTTCGGTCGTCATCCAAAGAACATTGATTCCAGTCTGTCTCCTGCTTTCGTAATAATTACTTCTTGGCGTTAGAGGTGGTGCAGTTTTGAAACAGAACTGCAGAGTATTTTTATTCAGTCGATCTTCTGGCTGTCATCAGGACGACCAGCCACGCACACAATCGGAATTACGTGAACCTCTTGATCTCTCCAAATCACCTCCTTATCGAAAGGGATCATTGACATGGTGTTCTGTACATGCACCAAAACATGAAGCCTCATTTATTGATATTTACTTCGACTTACTGGTTACAAACTCGACCAAATATCCTAAGCCCTAAATGCTTGATATCATTGTTTGTGATTTTCCAGAATCCAGTGATTACAGACTTCCAGCCCAACATAGGTCCTCAGTCTGGTGGGACTCAGCTGACTGTCTTTGGTGAAGATCTTAATACTGGTAGAACCTTACAAGCATCAATTGGTGGAATACCATGCATGCTGCAAATGTTGGTATATTTGGCTCTCTACTAAAAACAGTTGCATCTTTAAGAATCTCGGAATCTGACTAAAATTTATAAGCACTATTTCACATTATTTTTTCTTCGCCAAAACTAGACTCAGTTTGTTCAAAACGTGTGTGTTTAATTGGTTTTTTAATTGAGTGGGCAAAACTCTTGGTTCAGTTCCTATGGACAAATTAAGACGTCTGCACAAACTGTATCTAAAGCGCAATAATTTGTCACTTTTCTTAAACCGCACTTGTAGGTCTGATATAAATAAAGACAGCTTCAAATGTACAACAACAAATGCAAGCCGGTTGGGGTCTTGGAATGTTCATCTTAACTTTGATGGAGCTTTGCGAGTTTCTGAAATGAAATATACATATGCCAGAGATCCAACGGTGGAAGCAATTGATCCATCAACCAGCATTTTGGCGTAAGTTCATTTGACTTATCAACACGGACATAATTTGATGCCTAATTTCAAGTTTCTGGGCATTACACAGACTTAAGTAAATGCAAATATTATAAGGACAGTAATGAAAAGTGATTTCACATCACTTTACAAACATGAAACAAACAGAAATACTCATATAATTGTTGCCAACCTTTTGTGTGAATGAAATGAGCAAAACCTGACAAAAGGTAACAAAGCAACGTTTGAGGATGTTGGTATTTATATTCATGGTGCGTGAGGAAGTTGAATTCACATTATTGTTGTTATCATCAAAATATAAGGGGAAGTAAGTGCCTCGGAGTAAATAATTACATCTAGAACCTATCTAAATAATTATATGGTCAACATAATACAACACTTATTGCATTCATCAGAATCACAAGCCATCATTCAGCTTGCAGATTCTTAACCATGTTATCCTCTCTATATTACCTAGGGGAGGACGAGATCTGAGAGTAACTGTAACTGGATTTTCAATCATACAGCAGCCGCAGATTGTTGTTACTGTTGGAGACAACCAGGAGGAATTCACTAGGGTAGGATGACAAACAAAAGGCTGTTAATTGACAGGTGTTCTATGTGCCACACATTAGAATATTCTAGAAATATAAGTACCACTATGGCACTCTTCTAATGAAGCAAAGTGTTGGTGCTGAATTGTGTTCAGCCGGTCACCATTCAGCTTATGGTCTGCAGTACATGCCAGCCAAAATGTCCTGGTATTTTTCCTACCATTCTAGACGATGGTTGATATCAACCATAACTTCTCCTTAGTAGTATTTTAGTGATTCTCATCTTGTGGTGACTAACTGATTAATAATCTTCTATCATCTTTTGTTCAAAATTTCAGAATTGCAGTGTAAAGAGTGACATTATTATGATCTGCACCTCACCTATGGTCAATGTACCAAACATCAGTATGTCTAATGATGATGTCAGTGTCAATGTGTCGACTGGTTTCATCATGGATGGAGTTACAGCCCTGAGGAACTGGTGCTCTGCTCAGTCTGCATGTACTCCATTGGAATACTTCCAGAATCCCAAGTACTTCACATTTGACAACAAGGACTATGGCTTTGATAATGGAATATTTGAAAAGGACAATGACAACATGATCATACATGTAAGCTTCAATTGCCTGGTCCTTATATGCCTACATTTTTGACATTAATTAATTGACATCTTAGGTAGATTGTTGCTCTATAGGTTCGCACAAAGAAACATTCAATCCGATGTACAGTGGGTATATTTATTCCTTAATAATAATTTATATAATCAATCATTTATTCTTTTCCAGGGGCGGCGTCTAGACCTAGCTATATCAAACAGTGATGTTACTGTGTACATCGGCAAAGCTAAGTGTGGTAATATCAGCGTAGGATCAGAATCCTTGTCATGTACACTACCTACACAAACCCCTGATGCTGGAGATTATCGTGGTGAGAACACCTCCAGAGGTTTACCTGTTGTCTGGGTAAGAATCAGTCATACATACGAGTAGCACAGAAGCAAATGTTTGCAAATATTTGTGAATTCTGGCGAACCAAGCATACAGACCATTCAAATAAAAACCGATTGAAAAAAAAAACACATTGAAAAATGTCCAAGGTTTCCCTCCATGAAAACTATATTCAAAGCTAGTATTTCTTTGTTCAGTATAGACCACTGACTGTGGGTGTACCTTCATCAACAGGTGTTGCATGGAGCCAACTTGAGATTTAACATCGGTTTCATCCGCTACCCAAGCACAGTAAACACCATACTCATTGCATGTGTAGTTAGTGGTGTGGTGTTGTTGGTCTTCATTATATTGGCCATAGTGTTGTACAGAGCATCTGTAAAAGCAAGAAGGGAAGTACATGAACGTCGAATGCAGTTAATTGCCATGAAGATAGAGAAAACGGAAGACATGATGGCAGGTTGGTTCACATAAGATCAAGATATATGACATGTACGAGGGTCAGAGTTTCATCATCTACATGATCCCAGAACTGAATACATTACCTGAAACAAAAGACAGTGCGCCCTCTAGTGTCAAAAACCAAATCATGACAACAGTTTTAGGGTCTGAATTTCCACTCATGCTTCAGGTCAATAAACTTAAGAATAAAGCAACCGTGCCTGGATTATCTGACCTGCACTCCTGCAGTGACTAGTGTGAGATTTCTATTCATGTTTCTTATGTCTGTTGTATAGAAGGCATGCCGTTGGGATTCCACCATTTATAAAATAAATTATACATTAAATGCCATTATTTCCACCAAATTTCTCACCAATATCTCACCAATTTATGTTTGGTTTTTCACAGCAGCTGGACTTCAAGAAGATTATTCCAAGATTTGATGGAACAGGGAACGGGATCATCACTCTGCTAAATGCTGCAGAAAAGAGAATATTAACCGAGATTAAAACTGAGATGTACATACCTTCAGCAGAATCAATCATGCACATTTGACTCAAACATTTGCAACAATAATCATGATAGAAATAGAAAACTCTCAATTCTCAATGAGAATGAGTTATTAAATCATTAACGATAAGGAATTCTAAAGTTATCATTGTGCCATGTTTTCCAGCGTGCTATTATAAGAATATCTTCTAATTTGCTTGTAGTTTCAAGGTGATAAAACGCATTGATTTTTTTTAGTCTATATTGTATCTTTTATGTGGAATTTTTTTGTGTCATACAATCAGATTGGCATGAATAATTGGATGGGATATGCTTGGGTTTCTCCGGCGTCCAATTTTTGTCTGTATATCAATTTCATGTTGAATTCATTGTATACAGTAGAACCGTAACAATATGCCACTTGTAGATGTTCTCGATGATAAGTGATATCGGTGTTGTGATGTATCAAACTCCATGTTTGTACTCAGTCAAGTCCAGTTTTATTTGGTAGTGTTTTCTGATATAAAATGGTGTCGAGTAATGTAAGTAAACTTCTGTCATTAGTGAGGTGGGTTTCTGCATAGGTTTGTTCAAATTTAATGTTTTGAAGTGTTTCATTTATTGTGTACATGTATTCATTTTTTGGTTCAAGAAATATTAATTTCAAAGGAATATAGGTGAGAATTAAAATGTGAAAATGCAAATTGAATTGTGTAATCCATTGTGTTACATTTGAACTAACTTTTTAAACATTTTAAAACAGTCGTATTATATATTGCGATGAAATGGCGTTTATAAATTTATCTTGATATACTTAGAGTCACGAAATTAAAGTGAATGAATCAAACGTATGATCATTAATTCGTGGAGCATGCGCACTTGTACATGTAGCCATAGCATACTATTCGAGTAGATAAGTGTAGAAGCATTAATTGTGTTCAAGTCAATTAATTGTATCTCATGAATATTGATGATTTTGGTCGGGAAATAGATAATATGCAAATTAGACAAAATCACACGCTTGCTCAGGTGGGATTCGAATGCTTACTAGTGCAGATGCCTTACCTGCTAGGCCACCGAGCTAGCTGGGGTCTGCAGGGTGAATCGAATCATGTAACGCGGAGGGTCGACCGAACTAGCTCGGTGGCCTAGCAGGTAAGGCATCTGCACTAGTAAGCAGGAGGTCGTGGGTTCGAATCCCACCTGAGCAAGCATGTGATCTTTCTCACGTGCTCTCACAAGCACTGAGTATACAGTGATCATCCACGTCGGTGAAGGGCAAGCCTAATTTGCATATTAAATGTATCTCATTGCAAGTTTACGCTTGAAACTGATTTTATGCGACAGATCTTTACAACTTTGCAAACAGTGCATTATTATGGAGAAAGAAAACATCAGTCTTACTGCATGTTGTGCAGTTGAATATTTGAATCAGTCGTTCCATTTGTTTCCGGTATATAGATGACAATAATTTCATACTCCATAACATTTCATGGAGTAAAGCCGTTTGATTGGAACACATAAACCACTGTATTATATTCCATTTTCTGTATTTTACTCAGCAAAGTTGAATATTGCAGTCAATACTTCCATTCGTTAAAGGTATATAGAAAATAAAAATCTTATACTACATAACATTTTATGGAGTGAAGCCAATTGAGTGAAACACATAAACCACTGTATTGTGTTCCATATTCTGCATTTTACTCAGATAAATCGAATATTGCAGTAAATACTTCCATTAGTTATATATAAAGGTATATAGAAAATAATAATTGTATACTACATGTATATTTTACTCAGCGTAGTCTTTATAATATCCCGTATAAGGAGTCGCTTGAAAGATGGATTGCCCGTGGGCGAAAAGTGACTGGAAGAAATGTTTAAAGCAAACGAATTTGAAAGATCGCGTGTGTAATCAAACTGGGGTCGATTTCACAAAGGTAGTCCTAATTTAGGACTAGTCCTAGCACTTAGGACTAGTCCTAAAGTTAGGACGAGTTACACGTCCTAACTCGAGATGGGACTAGTCTTAGTGCTTTGTGAAATCGGCCCCTGGTCACTCATTAGTTAAAATATTCATACAGAAAGTGAAACAGAAAAGTATACAATTTTAAAAGACGAAATTATACTCAATTTCAAAGCTTGCTTTTCAAATTGATAAAGTAGATCCAATCGTTTAATTGGCAATTATTTAGTCGCATTGCGTTTTAATTATATAAAGACCTTAAATCACGTGACATGTAGTGGTAATAGTCTTATTAAATGTATACAAAATAAGAGGTATAAGGTGTCATATGGTGCATGTCAATATATTCATCTTTTTTTCTTGAGATCTGTCATGCTGAATTTCAGTTTTTATTTACGAGTGACAGTTTGATGTCACTGGACATACATTGATTTTGATTTGTGGCAGTGAAAGAAAAGCCAAGGTTTAGAAGTTTCGGGACTGGGCTAGGGAACATCATAGGCTGTGGATTGTGAAGGTTCATGGTTTCCCTGTAGACAGTGTCAGTCAGTATTAGAGTGTATCCACAAGGCTTTACTAAGTAATATTGAAAGCAACGTCCGGGTTTACTGTCCAATTTGAAGAACTCCTGAAAGCGCTCTACTTGGAACGGTGAAGATACGGAGACTGATCCTGGAGATGTAAGAGCGCGGGAGGGCGGCTTGATCCGGGGTTAACCAGCAAAGGTAGATAATAAAAACAACATCAACAACAACACATACAACACATACATATGTATATACGTCATCCAAAGTCAAAAGGATGACGAGATTCAAAAATTTAGAAGAAGGTTGCAGAGTTTATAAGATATTATGAATTCCTCTTGTTATCGTATAACAGCGTTTCAGTTTGTTTGTCAGCAAGATGGCGGCGTATTTACCGTCATTGCAGGAGGTATACCTTGTGTGCGTATCAGTGTAGATCCTAACATCCCCCATACACACACAATGAGGCACAATGGGGAACATGACGCTAAAAATACACCTATACGAGAAAAGAAAGAAATCATTTTCTGTTCGTACCAATCTCGTTGTACACGTTGTCACATGACAATTCCATGTCACTGATTTATATAGCCCTATTGCAAAACCAACAAATACCACGCAAACCGCTCAGCAGTGCATGTGTACATGTATTATTACATCCAGTCTCTATTGTGACCTCACAACAAAAGGTTCATGAGTTCATGTCGATCAGAACAGTGTATTCAATGCAAATCTAACGGTATACACTGTATGAGTTTTACTAGCTTCTTATGGGATAGGCGGAAATAGTTTTCAATTAAGGTTTTCCAGGCTAGCGTGTTTACCACTAGTAGGCCTACATCTGTGAGAAAGGAAACCCTTACAGGCGTGTTCAGGTGGGATTCGACCCCACGACCTCCTGCTTACAAGTGCAGACGGCCTCCCATCTTGATGACCAAGCTCACCATTGTAAAGTGACGAATCTTGATAAAGAGCATGCATACATGTTGATGAGACAGCAGTACGAATTGGCTTTCACTACAGATGTGATCCTTGCAGTGCACCGATAGTTGCCCGTACATGAAGCTTGTATGTTACTTACTATCTGTGCATTATGGGTGAGTATGAATGTAATACCTAAGCTATGAGAATGGTTTTTAATTTTAATAACATTCACCACCTCGAAGCATCCATGTTCTGATGACATGTGAAAACTCTTCATCTGCAACATTCACTTGATAACGATATGCAGGCCTATAATAAATTGATCAGTGAATTGTGACATGTTATTGATGTTATAGATAATGCATCAGAAAGATAAATTCACGCTGTGTAAGATTTGATGAGATGAGTATATACGGCTACCTTCATGTTTTTAAATATCTCATAAAATTTGGAAAACATACATGAAAAGGAGTTATACAATAAACCTGCATATGCCTCTTGGGGCCAAGATGTTTGACCTGCGAAATTTTATTTGCTCCTCCAAAACTTTTGAACTCTCAAAATGTATCAAGCGAGCCTTTCAGTGCTTATTTTCTATTCTGCAAAAAATAAATAGTAATTATAGACATGAAACAAGCCATTCGGTTTAATTATCAATCTAATATCTATTGTATATTTTCATAGAAAGTGCAGAGGTATGTACTTGTAAAACGATTATGGAATATTTTGACTATGAGGAAATAGGTGCAGAGATAAAAGGTTCAAATTCTGTCTTTTGTCAAAGGATTTACCTCGCCGGGAAATGATACTGAAGCATCAGTTGCAGTTTATTACTGAGGCTAAAGTACACTGCTTTGAATAAACACATTGCTTATTATGTTCGTACAAGTGCTTACTAGTGCAGGCCTCCCACGTCCTCCCTGCTAGACAACCAAGCTCATCATACTAGTGAACTTACGAATCTTGTTATCGTAATTATGCGTAGATGGGGTAGTGATACAAATTGTAGCTTTATATGTGATTGTTAATAGTGTATGTTCCAATAGGTTGGCCATACATGAAACTTTTATTTTATTTAATTAGCGTTTATGCATTGTGGGTGATGATAAATGTAATACATAACTTATGAGAATGACTCTTCAGTTACTCTTCTGATGATGACTAGAGCAGGGTAGTCGAAACGTTGGCGACCTTACGAGAAGTGCGAACGAAATAGAAGTGCGAAAGTACGAACGATTCTTACATGGTGTATCTGCAAACCGATCCACATACCAACTGTCAACATGCAAAGCCTCAAATCTTTCTTGAATCTTAAGTTAATAATATTTCCAAACCAATTGAAAAATACGAAAACCTAAAATTGAACGATCCACGTTCCTAACATCAACTGGGAAGTCAGCAAGACCTCCATAGCTCAGTCTTTGTCTACTTGTGAAACCTTTCCATCTACCTATAAATGTGTGCATTGTGTAATTGGTATTCTTATACTCACTCCCAGCGGAATGTCAACATGCCAACTTTTTGTTAAATGTTTTTTTGCTTTTATCTCCAGACGAACGTACAACCATGAGAGGGAGACCTGGATCCAGATTGACCTTGAAGATTGAATTACAGTTGATTCTCATTAGTATTATCATCCCAGCTGTTTGTATGCAATGGAATGGACAACTATCTTCCTATCAAATAGCAGTATTTGATAATCCTACTAAACCATCTCTAACAGTGACAACTCGGTTAGATCATTTCACTGTACATCCAGACACAGGTGATGTGTATGTAGGGGCAGTCAACTATCTGTATAGATTGGATCGGAATTTGACACAAGTTGAGGACAGGGATGTAAAACCGTGTGGTGAGGAAACTTGTCTGAACTACAATAAAATCTTGGCGTTGCAAGGGGGAAGGCTGATTACGTGTGGTAGTTGGAATGAAGGGGCATGTCAGTCAAGAAGGCTAGTGGATTTGATGGAAGATGGCAATGATAGACCAAACATCGCTGCAGTCGGTACGAGGACAACTATCGGCATTGTTGCACCTGGACCAATGAATGATCAGAGAATGTATGTTGCAGCATCATATACAGATGAACCACCTGAATACCAAGACATTCCTCCTATTAGTAGAAGGTTTCTTGTATCAGGAAATGGATTCATGTATGCTGATGATAATGACCAAATCAAGTTTGCTTCTGCATATTCAAACAACCCTTTTCCCATCAATTATGTCGGTGCGTTCATTTGGAAAGAGTTTACATACTTTGTTACAAACCAGGGGCAATCTGGTCAGCCAAACCCTGATATTTCCAAAATAGTTCGAGCCTGCCATACAAGTACATACAACCTCAATTCTTACACAGAGATTCTCATTGAGTGTAGGAGACCTGATAGCAGTCCAATCAGGTTGGCTCAGGCTGCTCATGTTTGGCCAGCAGGCCCTCATCTGTCAGAGTCATTGGCATTGGATGATGGAGACCATGTGTTATATGCTGTGTTTGCTGATGGAGGCAACTCTGCATTGTGTGTGTATAAGATGAGTGACATTGAAGATGCATTTGCACAAGCTGTGAAGGGATGTGTAACGACAGGATATGCCTATAATATGAGGTATCTACAAGGAGCTCGGTGTAACGGTGGAGGACCGGTTAGTCTCTTTTCACAAATATTTTTCGTGATTTATGATACATTGCTAGAGTATTATACTATTTATGTATACTAGTTGTACAGGAGAAATAATATCATACAGATAAATGAGAAAAGTCCAAAGATATCGTTTGATGGTGCCACTTGGACTTAATCAAGATGCACAGGTCAAATTTTAAAGACATGCTGTTTTCTTGAAGTTACTTGGTGAATGTAAAATGATTTACGTTATTTCCTAGGACCGAGATGATTATTTCTGTGATGCTAGTTTCTACTACACATATGCTACTGGGATCACACCAGTTGTTGCTACGGCAGTTGTTGAGCTTCCAGGTCATACAGTATCATCTATCATCACCAGCATTGATCTCAATCATACAGTGGCTTTCATTGGAACATCTACTGGACAACTCCTTAAGGTAAAGTTATCCTTTCCTTTGGATTTGGGATAAAAAAAAATCCCATCATTAGCTGCACTCACTGTATCATCCATTAATTTTTGCCGAGGTCGTTAATAAGCCTATGTTTCAGTAGTCTAAAAGATCCAGTTATTGTTCGTTATTGTTGTTTTCGTTTTTGTTCTTCAATTTGATATTTAACATAAATGATTTCTGTAACTATGCTCTAGGTGCACATTGAGAGTAGAACTTATGCCAGGTGGTATGAGGAAGTCAGTCTGGATGGTAATGCAGTGATGGGAGATACAAGGATCAGTGAAACAGGTCAACAAGTCTTTGTGCTTACTGAACAGGAGGTATGTACTGAAAACCAATAAACAGTCAGCAGGGCATATAAAATCAGTGAAGGGAAAAACAGGAGTTATGGATTTTGAATACTGGTGACTTGTTGAACTTTGATCAAGTTTTGTATCTTTCCTCATCATTCTCACTATCTTTTCTTCAGTTGATTAGGATGCATGTTGAGAATTGCAGTCAGTATACAACATGTGAGACATGTATTGGTACAAATGCAGGGATGGATGGAGACCCATACTGTGGATGGTGTACTCTGGAGGGAATGTAAGTAGCCAAGTGTTGCTACTGCTGTCTGGTTTGATCTATTAGTTTGTTTTATGTGAGATGTGTATTGGCATGGATGCAGGGATGGATGGAGACCCATATTGTGGATGGTGTACTCTGGAGAGAATGTAAGTAACCAGGTGTTGCTACTGCTGTCTGGTTTGATCTATTAGTTTGTTTTATGTGAGATGTGTATTGGCATGGATGTGGGGATGGATGGAGACCCATACTGTGGATGGTGTACTCCAGAGAGAATGTAAGTAGCTAGGTGTTGCTACTGCTGTCTGGTTTGATCTATTAGTTTGTTTTATGTGAGATGTGTATTGGCATGGATGCAGGGATGGATGGAGACCCATACTGTGGATGGTGTACTCTGGAGAGAATGTAAGTAGCTAGGTGTTGCTACTGCTGTTTGGTTTGATCTATTAGTTTGTTTTATGTGAGATGTGTATTGGCATGGATGCGGGGATGGATGGAGACCCATACTGTGGATGGTGTACTCTGGAGAAAATGTAAGTTGCCACGTGTTGGTACTGCTGTCTGTGAAAAGGCAATGGAGATTGCACCTAAAATAATGCATTTCTTTGTTTTCTGTTGTGAAGTTGTACAAGGTACAATGACTGTCCAATGCAGGATGTATCTACACGTTGGTTGGCCTACAATGAAGCACAGTGCATTGAGATTACCAATGTGGCTCCACATAACAGCTTACCTATTAACTTCATAGATCAATTGGTAAATATTAAGAGTTTGTTTAACCGAACACTAATTAACCATTTCTGAATAGTTCAGACATTCATGTCAGATTATTATTTCTATACCAAATGTTATAATATTCAATGTTTTCCAGTACGTGAACAAGATATTATACCAAACCTGAAATATATGAAAAACCACAGATATCAAAACTGTTTCCATTTTCACTGCAACTGGGTAAAACAGACTGACTAGATATGACACATGGATACCATGTTCCTGTAGTGGCTCCTGTTAGGATCCGAGATCACATGAGCAATATGATTTCTTTTTTCACTGCAGATTACTTTAACAGTTCAACAGTTGCCCGCTCTGCTTGATGGACAGCATTATAACTGCAGATTTGAAGATACATTCATTAGTCAAGCAGCAAAGACAAACAATACCCTTCAATGTAGGACGCCCTCTGCCCTTCAGATTCCTCCAAATACAGGTTGCTTTTTATGTTTATGTTTTATCTAAAACCCCTATATACATGAGATCTATCTAAGATCTTGTCAAAAACTCGTAAATATTGGCTCAGCTTAAACTTCGTCTCCGTCATCAAACAATTGAGCTGAAAATATAAAGGTCGTGGTTTCTCACCATAGTTGAATCTAGATATTCCAATTCGCAACACAGTAACTACAACCTGGTAACTGTTTTTACTTTCTATTTATATTTCTGAAGATCACGTGATACTGGAATTGAGTGTCATTTCATCAGAGACAGGGCTCAGTATTGTCGACACGACGATGGCGTTTTTCCAGTGCTCCGAACATCACACGTAATCATCTTATTTTTGCTGTTTTCTGAGTCAGAATGTGTAATAAATAAGTATACCATGGTCTGTCTTCATGCCCTAGAGTCAAGACAGAATGCTCAACTGTATCCTTCTTCAAAATGTCGAGTTGGTAGAAAATTAGATCATATGAATACATTTATAGATTGGGAAATTTGCGATAATTAAAAACCAACACAGTTGTAGTCAACACCAACAATTCTCATTTATTGGGGCAAATTTAATTTTTGTTTCCTTAATGTACAAGCATATAAAGTCCTATACGTGCCATATTAGCATTCTTTGGTATATTACTTTGCGCCTTCCGACAATTTCTCCTTGTTGTCTTAGTTGTGTATCCTGTGTGGGTAGTCCCTGGGCCTGTGATTGGTGTGTGTTTGAGAACAGATGTACTCATCAGAGCTCCACTTGTTCAGGACAGAATGAAATCATTGTAACAGGACAAAATGTAAGTTGCAATCTTTTCTTCCAACTTTTCCTTGAGAAACCTAAATAATAAACAGTGTATGCTTCAACATTTTAACTTATTGAAATACACTGCTGCTGCTGCTGTTACAACGCCGCCACCACTCCTGCTCCTACTGCTCCTACTGGTGCTCCTGCTGCAACCCATGCAGCTGCTCCTGCTGCTGCTCCTACTTGTGCTGCTCCCGGTTGCTGCTCCTGCAGCTGCTCCTACTGCTGCTCCTGCTGCAATCACTAGTGCAATTCCTGCTGGTGCTGTGCCTCGTTCTGCTGTTCCTGGTGCAATTCCTGCTGTTGCTGCCCAATTGACGACTTGAATGCTTATGACGTTGTTTGCAAGAGAGGTACAGACATAAAGCCGTTGTGTTCCTTTCCCAAAATAATTATACCTAATTGTGTACAAATGCCAGAATGTTATGCCGATGACTCGCTGATCTCATCAATGTTTTAATTATTCCTGCAGAATACAGGCACCTCCATGCAAGGCCCAGATGCATGTCCTCAGCTCTCACCACAAACTGCTCAAATTGTTGTGTCTAATGCTATCAATAGACCAATAACTGTGGATACCGTGAATCTACCACATACATCCTTGGTTAGTAGTTACTTTATATCAATATAGGCAATGTAGTCTCACTTGGTGAAATTACTAAATGTTCGTTATGAGCAGATGTCTCAGTTACTCGGCAGATCTTCCCATCGCATATGAGTCACAATCAAATGTCAATATTCCTCACAATGTTATGCAACACGTTTGCCTATTTTCTTGTTCTTAAGACACTACAACAACCTTTATACTAATATAGGTTTTCCCAGCCAAATTCAGCAAAAGAACGTTCATTTTCGTGAAAACGCATTCAGATTCGGACAGATTTTTCAACTCTGTTCAAACTCAGGATTTGTTTCTTACCATTCAGGTTCGCGTTGGTGCGTTCTATTTCGTTTATAGGCATTCAAGACCACACTTCCACCATTCAAAAATAGGATCTTTTCTGTCTTTTGTCTGCGCGTGCTTTTCTTTTTCGTTTTCAGACACTCTATTTAGCACTTTAAATGTTCGATTTAGATGTCACCAGGCGCAGTTCTGGAGCCAATAATTTCTGGGGCTAGAAGAGCCAATTTTCCTCCTTTTTTTCCATTTTTTTTTGTGGGGGGCGCTAGAAGAGCCACTTATTTTCGGGGGGCTAGACCCTTCTTCTAACACTGGCTTCTTTTATGTCTCATTAGGAATAGAAGAAACATGCACTATAGCCTACACAACATGTTTTACATGTAATTGGTGAGTAATAACTGAAAAGAGCCAGTATTTTCACTTGCATTTTTTGGGGTGGGGGCTATTTATAGAAGCAATTTTTTTTAATTGTGGGGGAGGAGGGGGGCGTCAAACTCTGGCTCTCCCCCGTAGAACCGTAGAACGTGGATAAATCAAGTAATCTGTGGGTCATTTCTTGTGAAACCGAGTTTGCCTTCATGATACATACTTTCAGTTAACCTCATCGTTGTACTTTAGGCCCATACCTCACTCCTGGACAGTAATTTTAATTAAATTTAGGCAGCGTTTCGAGTTTTCACACTCACTTCGTGTTAAAACTTTTCAAAATGGGCAAAACATAAGGGGTAATTGGATATTTTACAACGAAAAGGTTACATTTCAAGTTATGTTTGTAGCCCTTTGTACCGATTTTGTCTGTATGTGTTTAGTTTCTCTACAGTTTTTTTGCATAGCCCTCAATTTCCTGATATGCAAGGCATCCTGCCATGTAGATTTTAATTTGAATACACATGTTTGAAAAGTGAAGGCTTATTCACGAAGCTGAATGCTTGTCAAGTCGCCTTTTAAGTCCTTCGACGAATTTGAATGCACGGAAGGACGATCTGAATTTGAAAGACCGGATTCATGGAAAGAATGCTTCAATAACGAAATTCGGAACGACTTAGTTTTAATTTCGAATGCCCATGTGGACGAGCATTCAATTTAAAACGAATTTGATTGAACCCCGTGTTAAAATGAATGCTTCTTAGCTGAAATTGGCCGGGAAAACCTATAGTATTTACTTAACATGTTAAACTCGTATTTGGCATTCAAACATAGTATGTTTCCAAATTTGACATCTTATATTGGTGACGCGTATATCTATGTTTCAAATATGTTTACAAAGGAATGTCAACAATTGTCGTTTGAATAATGCAGTGCTTTATATTCTGATCCTTTATCATAAGTTCACATTTGTTTCAGATTTCAAGATACCAATGTCGTCTTAATATTGAGGGAGAGTATCAGTCCATAGATGCTGCTCGCATTGGATCAACGCTCTCATGTGATCCAAAATCAGTAAGTACTCCTTAAATATGAATAGTAAATTATATTCCAACAAATTGTTGCTAGATATATATGTCATTTTCATGTACTTATTCTTTACAGTTCATTCTATTATTTATCCATGATGTTTCACCTTTTTCGACGGGCTAGAGAAAAGTTGTTTATTAATTTGGCCATTCGTGGAATTCTGCTCAGGGTTACTGCGCTTTCCAATTCCTTTTGAATTTATTTCA
This sequence comes from Astropecten irregularis, assembly GCA_963971285.1. NCBI lineage: Eukaryota > Metazoa > Echinodermata > Asteroidea > Paxillosida > Astropectinidae > Astropecten > Astropecten irregularis. The sequence continues at coordinate 38,412,848 of OZ020244.1, read as the reverse complement.
TTGCTTACTCATCAAGTTCCTAATTTGTTGATAGTGATCTGAAATTTGTCCATGCCCAGTATACATACAGAGCGAATGAACAAGTGTTAAATGCGACTCTGACATTACATTGGACAGATACAAGCAACGAAGTACATCTCCTTGATGATAGATACGGATTCACAGGTCAGCAAATACAATACCATATTCCATTTTCTCTTACATGTAGATTTGTAATGTTTCTGCCCTTTAATAGATATATAATAAAATGTTTGTCTTTATGTACGTACAACGCGCCATCATTTGGAAACAATTGTCGCACTATCAATGGTCATATTTGCGCGACATTAAATTAATCATTTAGACTAGTATTGGATAAAAGTGTATTTTGATCGGTCAGAGGGCAGTGATCCAACCCTTATTTAAATGAAATACCTGAGTCCAGTGGTTTCAGATTGTAAAGATGGCTTGACTATTATAGTTTTTATTTCCTCAGTAACACTGTACAAATGTGAGGTGTTGCGTCCGGACTGCAGTCGCTGTGTGTCGGAGGAAACAACAAGGGCGGAGCTTGCATGTGTGTGGTGTGGGCGTACCTGTGTGGTCAGTGATAGTCAGACATGTTCAGTTGATGATGTGGTTACTCCTACTAATAATCGCAACTGCCCTAATCCTAGAATCCTACAGGTATGTCAGTATGATTAATCATTTTGAATAGTACAGATTGCACTTGCAATTATAAAGGTATGGCACCAGGGTTCATTCAACCTGCATGATTGTATGTAAAAGGTAGTATCATATTTTGGTAGCTTACCAAAACAGAAAACTTCACAGATTTACTTATAACTCACATGGTACAAAGATTGTGATGGTAGAAACATACTGTTAAAATTATTCTGCCTTAAATGCTGTTTTTATCCAGAAAAGAATAAAATCAATGACCACTTTTGGAGAAAACATTAAAAACCTCCACAGTATTAAAAAAAAAAAATCATGGTTTTCTCTAAAAGTGGGCATCGTATGGAACTGAATTTTCCACAGATGACTGCCACTGTATCTTCCTTAATCTTAATCTACATTTTTTGACGTATTGTATTAACTTTAAGTGTATAGCTCAGCCGATAGCACAGAAATGTCAAGACACTTTGAGTCCTTTGACTAACACAAGGGGACTACACATTGTAAGTATGGAAGAATTGTCAGTACACTGAATGGTATTTGTGTTCCAGGTCTTCCCACCAGATGGTCCTGATGAAGGTAATACCATCCTAACCCTGACTGCGACGGATCTAGGACGGCGGTTTAGTGACATCCAACAGGTCACAATAGGAGGTCACATGTGCGATCTAGATGGACTGGGAATGTACTATCGCACGGGTACCAGGTAAATGCACAGATATTTAGTGATATCCTTCACCCTTTTGGTCACCAGTGATGTCATCCATTCTACCTCTGTAACTCCGTTGATGTTATTGGTTAATAGTGCCGCGCCGGTGGTCAGGCCCACATATACCGTCTCAGTAAAATGAGCCTTTTGTGGTGATTCATCTTGTTTTTATGTGTTTAAAATAATAGTGTGAGTTGCATAACGAGACCAAGCAATGATATCACACCACAGTTGCTGCGAGCAACTATCATCGGGGCAACGGGAGAAGCACAACAAAGTCAAGAAGATGTTACATTTGATTATAAGGTATGTCTTCAACTTAATTCTTGAATCTCTGGAGGTAAAAAAACACAGTGCATATGTTTAACTTCGAGAGCTAGAGTTGGTAAAACTTTCGGTCGTCATCCAAAGAGCATTTATTCCAAACTGTCTCCTTCTTTCGTAATATTCATTGGCGTTTAAATTGGTTTTGAAAGAAGTGCAGTGTATTTCAATTTATTCGATGTTCAGGTTGTCATCAAGGGACCAGCCACACGAGCATGATTACGTGAACCTCTTGATCTCTCCAAATCACCTCCTTATCGAAAGGGATCATTGGCATGGAGTTCTAACAAAATATGCACCAAAACATGAAGCCTCATTTATGATTGTTATATTTACTTCGACTTACTGGTTAGAAACTCGACCGAATATCCTAATCCCTAAATGCTTGATATCATTGTTTTTGATTTTCCAGAATCCAGTGATTACAGACTTCCATCCCAACATAGGTCCTCAGTCTGGTGGGACTAAGCTGACTGTCTTTGGTGAAGACCTTAAAACTGGTAGAACCTTACAAGCATCAATTGGTGGAATACCATGCATGCTGCAAATGTTGGTATATTTATCTCTCTACTGAAAACAGTTGCATCTTTAAGAATCTTGGAATCTGACTAAAATTTATAAGCACTATTTTTCTAGACTCAGTTTGTTCAAAACGTGTGTGTTTATTTGTTTTTTAATTGAGTGGGCAAAACTCTTAGTTCAATTCGTATGGACAAATTAAGACGTCTGCACAAACTGTATCTAAAGCGCAGTGATTTGTTATTTTTCTTAAACCGCTCTCTTGTAGGTCTGATATAAATAAAGACAGCGTCAAATGTACAACAACCAATGCAAGCCGGTTGGGGTCTTGGAATGTTCATCTTAACTTTGATGGAGCTTTGCGAGTTTCTGAGATGAAATATACATATGCCAGAGATCCAACGGTGGAGGGAATTGAACCATCGACCAGCATTTTGGCGTAAGTTCATTTGACTTATCAACACGGACATAATTTGATGCTTAATTTCTGGGCATTACTTGACAGTCTACAAATTACACAGACTTAAGTAAATGCAAACAAATAATGTAAGTAATGAAAAGTGATTTCTCATCACTGTACAAACATGAAACAAACAGAAATATACTCATATAATTGTTGCCAACCTTTTTTGTGATTGTAATGAGCAAAACCTGACAAAAGGTAACAAAGCAACATTTTAGGATGTTGGTATTTATATTCATGGTTCGTGAGGAAGTTGAATTTACATTCTTGTTGTTATCATCAAAATATAAGGGGAAGTAAGTGACTCGGAGTAAATAATTACATCTAGAACCTATCTAAATAATTATATGGTCAACATAATACAGCACTTATTTCATTCATCAGAATCACAAGCCATCATTCAGCTTGCAGATTCTTAACCATGTTATCCTCTCTATATTACCTAGGGGAGGACGAGATCTGAGAGTAACTGGAACTGGATTTTCAATCATACAGCAGCCGCAGATTGTTGTTACTGTTGGAGACAACCAGGAGGAATTCACTAGGGTAGGATGACAAACAAAAGGCTGTTAATTGACAGGTGTTCTATGTGCAACACATTAGAATATTCTAGAAATATAAGTACCACTATGGCACTCTTCTTATGAAGCAAAGTGTTGATGCTGAATTGTGTTCAGCCGGTCACCATTCAGCTTATGGTCTGCAGTACATGCCAGCCAAAATGTCCTGGTATTTTTCCTACCATTCTAGACGATGGTTGATATCAACCATAACTTCTCCTTAGTAGTATTTTAGTGATTCTCATCTTGTGGTGACTAACTGATTAATAATCTTCTATCATCTTTTGTTCAAAATTTCAGAATTGCAGTGTAAAGAGTGACATTATTATGATCTGCACCTCACCTATGGTCAATGTACCAAACATCAGTATGTCTAATGATGATGTCAGTGTCAATGTGTCGACTGGTTTCATCATGGATGGAGTTACAGCCCTGAGGAACTGGTGCGCTGCTGGGTCTGCATGTACTCCATTGGAATACTTCCAGAATCCCAAGTACTTCACATTTGACAACAAGGACTATGGCTTTGAGAATGGAATATTTGAAAAGGACAATGACAACATGATCATACATGTAAGCTTCAATTGCCTGGTCCTTATATGCCTACATTTTTGACATTAATTAATTGACATCTTAGGTAGATTGTTGCTCTATAGGTTCACACAAAGAAACATTCAATCCGATGTACAGTGGGTATATTTATTCCTTAATAATAATTTATATAATCAATCATTTATTCTTTTCCAGGGGCGGCGACTAGACCTAGCTATATCAAACAGTGATGTTACTGTGTACATCGGCAAAGCTAAGTGTGGTAATATCAGCGTAGGATCAGAATCCTTGTCATGTACACTACCTACACAAACCCCTGATGCTGGAGATTATCGTGGTGAGAACACCTCCAGAGGTTTACCTGTTGTCTGGGTAAGAATCAGTCATACATACGAGTAGCACAGAAGCAAATGTTTGCAAATATTTGTGAATTCTGGCGAACCAAGCATACAGACCATTCAAATAAAAACCGATTGAAAAAAAAAACACATTGAAAAATGTCCAAGGTTTCCCTCCATGAAAACTATATTCAAAGCTAGTATTTCTTTGTTCAGTATAGACCACTGACTGTGGGTGTACCTTCATCAACAGGTGTTGCATGGAGCTATCTTGAGATTTAACATCGGTTTCATCCGCTACCCAAGCACAGTAAACACCATACTCATTGCATGTGTAGTTAGTGGTGTGGTGTTGTTGGTCTTCATTATATTGGCCATAGTGTTGTACAGAGCATCTGTAAAAGCAAGAAGGGAAGTACATGAACGTCGAATGCAGTTAATTGCCATGAAGATAGAGAAAACGGAAGACATGATGGCAGGTTGGTTCACATAAGATCAAGATATATGACGTATATGAGGGTCAGAGTTTCATCATCTACATGATCCCAGAACTGAATACATTACATGAAACAAAAGACAGTGCGCCCTCTAGTGTCAAAAACCAAATCATGACAACAGTTTTAGGGTCTGAATTTCCACTCATGCTTCAGGTCAATAAACTTAAGAATAAAGCAACCGTGCCTGGATTATCTGACCTGCACTCCTGCAGTGACTAGTGTGAGATTTCTATTCATGTTTCTTATGTCTGTTGTATAGAAGGCATGCCGTTGGGATTCCACCATTTAGAAAATAAATTATACATTAAATGCCATTATTTCCAGATATCTCACCAATTTATGTTTGGTTTTACACAGCAGCTGGACTTCAAGAAGATCATTATTCCAAGATTTGATGGAACAGGGAACGGTATCATCACTCTGCTTAATGCTACAGAAAAGAGGATATTAACCGAGATTAAAACTGAGATGTACATACCTTTAGCAGAATCAATCATGCACATTTGGCTCAATCATTTGCAACAATAATCATTATAGAAATGGGAAACTCTCAATGAGAATGAGTTATTAAATCATTAACGATACAAAATTCTAAAATTATCATTGTGCCATGTTTTGCAGCGCGCTAATATAATATCTTCTAATTTGCTTGTAGTTTCTAGGTGATAAAACGCATTGCTTTTTAAATATATATTGTATAATTTATAATATGGAATTTTTCTGTTATACAATCAGATTGGCAGAAATAATTGGATGGGATATGCTTGGGTTTCTGCCTCGTCCAATTTTTGTCTGTATATCAACTTCATGTTGAATTCATTGTATCCAGTAGAACCGTAACAATATGCCACTTGTAGATGTTCTCAATGATTAGTGATATCGGTGTTGCGATGTATCAAACTCCATGTTTGTACTCAGTCAAGTCCAGTTTTATTTGGTAGTGTTTTCTGATATAAAATGAAACATCATCTGGTTTCGAGTAATGTAAGTAAATATCTGTCATTAGTGAGGTGGGTTTCTGCATAGGTTTGTTCAAATGTAAAGTTTGGATGTACATGTATTGTATTGTATTGTATCAATTGTGTTAATTTTTTGTTCAAACAAATATATTTTCCAAGGAATATAGGTGAGAATTTAAAAATGGAAATTGAATGATGCTATCCATTGTGTTACATTTAAATTTACTTTTTAAACATTTTATTTTTAAAACAGCCGTATGATTCACTGTGATGTAATAGTTTGTACACATTTAACTGGATATTATACTTGGAGTCACCAAATTAATTTGAATGAATAAAACCTATAATCATTGGTTCGTTGAGCATGCGTACTGGTACATGTAGCCATAGCGGCTATGGCTACATGTACCAGTTTTAAGGCTTTGGCATAGCCTTAAAAGGGTGAAAGCATAAATTGTGTTCAAGTGAACATGTCTCATGCAAGTTACGTTTGAAACGGATTTTTGTGTGTGACAGCGTCAAATCTTTACAACTTGCAAACAGTGCGTTATGATTGAGAAGGAAACATCATCAGTCTTCCTCCATGTTGTCCAGTTAAATATTTCGATCAGTTGATCCATTTGATGGCGGTATTTAGATAATAATAATTTCATAACATCCGATGTGTGAAACATAAAACATTTGCATTATTCTCCATCCTCTATTTTACTCAGCGAAGTCTGTATATTATCCTGATATACCTGTATAAAGGAGTGGCTTTGAAGATGGACTGCCCGTGCCGTGGGAAAGTGACTATAAATGTAAAAAGCAAACGAAATAAGAAATGTTGCTTGAAAATTGTGTGGGAAAATGTGTAACCAGTCGGCTTACTAATAAAGTTAAGACAGAGTGAAGCAGAAAAGCATAACATTTACATTTTGAAAGACGAAATTAGTCGCATTGTTTGCGAATTATATATTGGCTTTTACACAAAGTTACATGCATAGCCTAGTTGGAATTATTTCTCTTAATGGAAATAAAAGCTTTTGTTGTGTCAGCAAATTCAAACGTAATTACTTAAAATAATCTGTTGATTTGAGTGATGTTTGATGAGGCTCAATTTCCGATTTTCGCACAAAATATGCAGACATTAATTTTTTACCTTTCTTTCGTATTTTCTGCGGTTTCGTTTGTTGCTTTGTTTAGGATTTGTTAGGTGTGGGCTAATGATTGTACAGTACCATTACAAATTTGAAAGAAAAATCTCTCCCAAGATCTAATACAGTCTAATAAATTACTTTCGTTCTATCTCCATTATGTGTACTACGGTTTTGCTTTTACTATACAACATTTTCAGTACACGAAGTGGCTGCTTAATTAAAGGCAGTATCATACTTTGGTAGCATACCGAACTTTTTTCACGGATTTACCTATAACTTACAAGGTATAACAATGGCGATGGTAGAAACGTACCGCCTGAAATGCTGTATTCGTCCAGAAAAAAAGGTAAAACTAGTGACCAAAATTTATTTTGATCTTTTAAAGATCAAAAATAATAGAGAAAAGACTTAAGAAATACCGTGGCCGTTTTTCACTGTTTTCTCAAAAGGTGGGCACCGTATGGGACTGAAATTTTCACAGATGGCTGTTAATGTGTCTTCCTTGATATTTTTGCCCATGAATCTGTAATTCTTTGACAAAAACCAAAGTATGATATTACTTATTGGTGCTACTTTGGACCAAAAAAACCTGTTTTACTCAGAATGTGAATGGTAACGTTTCAAAGTAAATTGTTTCAAGGTACACGTAGCTTGGTCTTAGCTGTAAACACGTAACAAACTTTGGTTTGTTTTTAGCTGAAATTGTTTCACAAACTAAGCAAAATGAAACATAAAGTAATTTGGAAAATAGTAGACTTGTCAATGTCTGTTCACTCAGTTTGGTGTTGGTTCTTGCTTTAAACAGTCTTATGTTTCTACCAGTCTTTTGGGTTTTTTGACCGAACGTCCACTCCGGGTGCAATATGGCTCAGTGTGTGGCTTGTTTGACAAGTTCTTGTCTCCACTGTGGCGCTGCTCTGGAGTAGACTGGTTACTGCTCTTCTGCAATATGGGTCGAGGGGGCTGTACTGGGGGTTCCGCGAAACGGAGAGTTTTTCTCTGTGGGTTTACATCGCGAATGTGTGCCCTATTGCGTCGAAGGGATTGGCCATTTGGCGTTTGGACGATGTATGATCTGGGCTCACGACAAGTGTCTTTAACAACTGCGGGTGCCCACTTTCCCGTATGGTGGTGCTGAACTGTCACAGATTGTCCAGGGACCAATGAAGAGAGCTTACGCACACCAGCGTTGTCATAGTACAGTTTTTGCTTGGTTTGTCGCTCAACCAAGCTGAAATGAACAGCATTCTGGTCGGGTCTGTTGTTGCGAATCCGTGAGGGGAGGTTGTCGCGGAGCTTCCGGCCAGATAGTAGCTCTGCAGGAGAGGGAAGAGTGTTGTCTATCGGCGTTGTGCGCAGACAAAGAAGTGCAAGGTAGATGTCCATGTTGGATTGTGAAGCCTTTGCAAGGGTTGACTTCATTGTCTGTATCATGCGCTCGATGAATCCGTTGCTGTGAGGAAATCTGGGGCTGGATGTAACATGGTCAATACCCCAGTCCTTGGCGAACTGGCGGTACTCGTGACTGGCATATTGGGGACCATTGTCACTGACGATAGTCATGGGGATGCCACGGCCGCACTCGTGCACGGGCCATGGATTCTGCGGATGAATGTGCTCTTGGAGTAGTAATCTGCGTAAATGAGGTACTTGGCATCCTTGAAATGGATCAGGTCCGTTGCTACGGTCTGCCATGGTCGTTGGGGAACCGCATGTGGCATAAGCGGTTCAGGAGGCTGTTTGCGTTGGTGTGTCTGGCACACTGGGCATCTCCCAACCAACTGTTCAATGTCTTTGTTGATTCCAGGCCAATACATATCACCTTGGCTCTCAACTGGCATTTGTTTACCCCTTGGTGTCCTGCGTGTATTTTGTCAAGGACGCCATCTTGCATTGACTCAGGAATCGCAATTCTGTCGCCGTTGATGACTAGGCCGTCATCTCTACTTGACCAGAAGTTTCGAAGGCATTTGGGCAAGTCTTTGGGGTCTTCATGATTATCTCTGCCAAGGGTCGTAGAACGGTATCGCTTGCGGTCTCCTGCTTCAGCTGAGATAGTCTGTCTCGCGAAAACTGCATCGCGTAAATCGTGGAGTCGAAAGCGATCGCAGGGCCAGACGTTGGGCTTAATCTGGACATCGCATCAGCGAGAACCATGTCGCGACCAGGTTTGTAGACGATCGTTAGATCGTAGGGTTACAATCGGAGCATCATCCGCTGAAGTCGTGGAGGAGTATTGGCAAGGCTTTTGTATTGGATGTTTTCCAAGGGCTTATGGTCAGATTCCACAACAAACTTCGCTCCGTACAGGTATGTGGAAACGGGTACAACCGAAAAACACAGCCAGTAGCTCACGTTCGATATTTGCATATCGTAGTTCAGCTTCTGTCAAGGCTTTGCTAGCGAAAGCAACTGGCTTACCATATTGCAAGAGAGCTGCTCCAAGTCCTCTGGAGGACGCGTCGACTTGGACCACTGTCGGTTTGTGTGGGTTGAAGTAGGTAAGCGTACACTCTGCAGTGATCAATGATTTCACATCGGTGAATGCTTTCTGATGTGATTCTGTCCACTGCCAATCACTGTCCTTGCGTAGCAATGCGCGGAGGGTGTCTGTATGGTCAGCGAGGCGGGGAATGAATGGTGCCAGGTACTGCACCATCCCGAGGAACTGCTGGAGCTCACTGACGTTGCTGGGGGCGGGTAGGGCATGTATGTCCTGGACCTTGTCCGGGTCCGGGTGTATTCCAGATGCATCATACAGACAGCCGAAGAACTTGATACATGATGTATGTATGTCGCATTTGCCCAGATTGAAGATCAGGCCGTATCTGCGAGCGACGTGCATGAGGTTATGCAAATGCTTGTCGTGTTCTTCAACCGTTGTCCCGAACACCGCTACGTGTTCATTGGCATTGGTCGAGGATCATGTCCATCTTCTCATGGAAGATATCTTGGGAAACCTTGAGTCCGAAAGGAAGTCGCTGGAAACGATACCGCCCGAATGGCGAGTTGAAGGTTTTCAGAAGACTGGATTCCTCATCCAGTACAATGCTCCAATACCCGTGTCGTGCGTCGAGTTTGCTGAATATTTTCGCGCCTCTGAACTGATGGGTTATTTCCTCAAGGGTAGGAGTCTTGTGGTATGTGCGTTTGGAGGCTCTGTTCAGTGCCTGTGGATCAAGGCATACTCGCAAACTGCCGTTATCCTTTCGACTGAAAGGAGGTTGTACGACAGGGCATGCGTTTTCCTTGAGCTGAATATGGCACTCACTGGGGAACTTTCCAAATCCGGTGAAGCGATCAGGATACAGTTTGCGTAAGTCCTCCTTAGTGGGTACAGGTGCAAACTGCTCGCGTCTCGGTTGCTGAGATGCATTTCCATCAGCAAGGTGCTCACCGTGTGGCTGGATTTCTCGAACTGAGCAGTGGAGTGTTATTAGGCGAAGTGCTCGCGACGTAGGTAGGCCAAGAATCGCTGGGCCTTCAGTATCTTCCACAAAAAATGTCGCGTCCAACCAGTTCGCAGTGTAACTTAACGAAACCGTATTGGTGAATACGCGTACCGTTGTATGCTACGAGGAGTGAATCATGCGAAGTAGTGGAACCAGGCTTGGGGAATCCATCAGCGTCAAGTGATCGCGGGAACATCCGGCGAAATGTGCGAAGGGGTAAGATATTCCCCTGTGCACCGGTGTCGACCTTCATCTTCAGCGTATGCGATCCAGGTCGGTGTTGCAGCTGAATGTCGAGTGTTGCAAAGAGTTCATCACGGGTGTCGGATTTTTTTTTTGATTTTTTTTTTATGGAAGTCGCCCAACACAAGGCACAAAGGCCACTCGAGGTGAGGGCTAAAAAAGAAAGAGAAAGGAAAGGAAAGCGCACAGAATTAGGATAACAGAAGCCTATTCACATTGCACTTGAACTTAGACAAATTATATACAGCAGGGAAACAGGATGCAGGAACTGTTCTTGCACAGCAGAAACGTCGTGTGCAACGCTGTCGACCTCGGTTTTCTGGCGCGATTTGGATTGGGATTGCCGGTGCCCACGTTTGGGTGAGTATGAACCCCTTGTACGGGAGCGTGATTTGCGTCGTGAGCGAGGTTTGGAGCCGGAACTGAGACACATGTGCTGCCATTGCCCCTGCTTACCACAAGCATTGCTCTGCGTCCCGTAAGCTGGGCACTTCTCCCGTGGTCTGTAAGGGTGACGACCCCCACAATTCTTGCACTGTCCTCGCATCTTGATTGGGCCATATGTGTGACACTCGCTTCATGTGTACGGCAAATGTCCCATGCATCTTTGAGTTCCAGCGTGTCATCTTTTTGGAGCAGCTTTTTCTTTGCCTCCGGATATCGTACGCCAGAGATTAGTACCTCTATGATTCTCTCATTGAGGGCTGCATCATCAGGAAACTGACACTTCATGGCTTTGGATTTGCAACGCATGTAGAATTCATCCACACTCGCATTGTCAGTCTGTACGAAACGCTGGAATTCCAGGCGGTGTATACGAAAGTTCTCTTGCGGCTCAACCTGTTTGGAGAATGTTTGCCAAATGTTCTCAGGATCCAGAACTTCATCCTCTGTGAGGCCCCAAGTGTTGAACATATGTAGGCCTTGTATGCCGGACCACAATATTATGTAGTTATGTTGATCTTCAATGGCAATTTTGTTCACTTTAAACCACATTGTAGCTTCAAGTCTTTGTAAGCTTGAGGTCGATCTGAACACTTCCAGTCCATTTGTGGGTGAGGCAAGCGTCATGATTCCGCCATAATGAATTGCTGTGGCTTACCCCGCTAGTGGCATTCGTATTCGGCACTGCACTGTAGTCGTCTCTGTTGCTATGTACTGTTTGTAGTACACCGTGCGTGTAATTGCGTACTGTACGCACGTTGCTATCGCGTATTGGCGGCACACTCACAATGTCACTGTGGTTTTTTTTTTAATGAAAAATCGCCAATCACAAGGCCCAAAACAGGCCACTCAAGGTGATGGCTAAAACGAGGAGAAAAGGGAACAAAGAAGAAATCATGGGGTAGAAAGATGACTATTGATGTTGCACTTAAATTGAGACAAATTGTAAGTGGAAGGGAAGCAGGATGGAGGGAGTGAATTCCACAGCAAGGCGGTACGCGGGAAGAAACTGGATGAGTATCCCCGAGTATTTGACTTGGGGACCACCACAGTGTAAGAATGTGACTGAGCAGAGAAACGTGTGGTGCGACCAAAGGTACGGTTGGGTGGAACAACCAGTGAGAGTCCATTGGAGCACCTACCAAAAAAGTATCTGTAAAAGAGGCTAAAGAGGCTACAGAACGACGGAGAGATGGGGGTTCCAGAGTTGAAGCCAAGTCATCTCCAACTAGATTTGAAATACGTCGTTGAATTTTATCAAGCAGGGACAGACTGCAAGCTGGAGCACCAGCCCAAATATGACAGCAGTACTCCATGACAGGACGTATTGTGGATTTGTACAAATAGAGCAAAGCAGCTGGGGGAAGATATTGCCTTGCACGATACAAGCAGCCTACCCGCTGTGAAGCCCTTTTGGCAATGCTACGAATGTACTTATCCCAGGATAAGTTAGAGGTGAAATCAAGACCTAGCAGCCGGATGTCAGCAAGCTCCTGTAGTGGTTTTGAATTCATCTCCAAGGTAGAAAAGTGAGGAGATCTGGACCTGGACAAAGACAACAAATGAGTCTTCTTTTGATTGAATGTGACAAGCCAATCGTTACCCCAGTTAATGACATTCTCAAGGTCCTGGTTGAGAACAATACTGGCCTGTGTACATGATGGAGCAGACAGGGGACCAGGGTAAGTAGTATACACTGTTGAGTCATCAGCATACATGGATAACTGTGATGAGACAGAGTCGGGCAGATCATTAATATATAGAAGAAATAATGATGGGCCCAGAACAGAGCCCTGGGGAACACCTGCATTAATACGATGAATGGAGGAGGAATAGCCCTCGAGCACCATAGAGAACTGACGTTCAATGAGAAAGCTAGAAATTAGATTTAACAGATTGCCAGAGATGCCATAAGACTTCAATTTATGGATGAGCCCTCTGCGCCAAACTTTGTCGAAGGCCTTTGATATTTCAAGGGCAACAAGCCTAGCTTCACCACGTCGATCTAAAGCTCTATTGATGTGTTCCGTTATCAGGGATATGATGTCTGCTGTTGACCGTGAATGACGGAAGCCTTACTGAACATCTGTCAGGAGCTCGTGTTCTTCAAGATAATCTATGAGTTGCTGGTTAATCAGGCTTTCAAAAACCTTACTCATTGGGAAGAAGGCTTATGGGCCGATAGTTGGAGGGGTCAGACTTCTCACCCGAGCCCTTGAAAACAGGAACAACAGAGGCCAGCTTCCAATTAGATGGAAACACTGAATGTGTTAGGCAAATATTGTACAGTTTGGAGAGGATAGAGGAAAGTTCTGGTGAACACATCTTCAGTACAATTGCAGGGATTCGGTCAGGTCCTGAGGCTTTTGAGGTGTCAAGATGATTGATGACTTTAGCTACCATCTTAGGTGTGATGTTAATCCTAGATAAACTGCTGTCGACACGAGAAGGACAGTCGGGCAGGTTTCGGCCTTGGTCATCAAGTGTGGAGTTTGCTGCAAAACGATCAGCAAAAAGATTGATTTTATCAGAGGGAGAGGTGAGGACTTCAGGCCCATTAAAGAGAACAGGAATAGTGGACTTGCTTCTATTAAGGACGCTGTTTGCAATCCTCCAAAAATCTCTGGAGCCAAGACGTTGAGTTGAGATGGACTCCTGAACAGAATCTGCATAATGACGTTTGGCGTTTTCCAATACCTTCTTGCAGTTGTTTCTAGCAAGGCGAAATTGATGGAGGGTCTCCCTTGATCCAACTCTATGAAATTGATGGAAATAATGGTTTCGATGGCAGATAGCAGCAGCACATGCAGGAGTGAACCATGGCTGGGAGTGTGGTTGCACTTGGAAGGTACGGGAAGGTATAAAGAGATCCATTCCAACCTGGATCCAATCCGTCACTTCATCAGCTGCCTCAGATGGACTTTATAGGCAAAATACTGAGTTCCAAGGGACATCACCAAGGAAAGAACGAAATCCATCCCAATCAGCACTGTCGTACTGGAAAACAGTCGGATGATATGGATGTGAAGAAGTCGTTGGTTGGGCACAACTAACCTGGACCTCAATGTTGGCATGATCAGAATTTCCTATCGGGGCTAGGATAGAGGACGTACAAGCGTTATTATTTAAGCACAGAAACTGTCTCCACCCCTATTGTAGGCAGACAGTCGACCAAGACTGACGAGCTCTGCCTGCCCGGGTTTGGAATAAAAGTTGTCCTTCTTTTAGGTAGACAGCCAACCAAGGTTAATGAGCTGCCGTGAAAACGGCACGACTGGCGAACTTCCCGCAACGGAATATAGCTTGTAATAACACGATCTGGCAACAAATTCGATGTCCTGGTATTCTTCATTGATACCGCTGCCACCATGTGATAAAGCAAGGCAGGTATAATGAAATACAGAGACACATAATACTGGATACTATGGAGTGCTTTAAAGGTACACGCCGGCCTCGTTGCGCTTTTGGGGGCGCTTTTTGGCCCCAATGCATGCCTTTATCATGACTGCAAAGGTCTTCCAAAAGTAGAATAGAACATTCCACACAAATAAACGGTAAAATTGAGCCGTTTTCATGATAAATACGAAAAACCGTAAGTCACGTGGGTTTTCTGAGTCAAAATTTTGACTCAGAAAACCCATGTGATCATGTGTTAGTTTCACTTCCAGTCGTTTAAAAGCTTTTTTTACTATACAAAATTTAGTATAACTTTTTGTTTAATCGCTGGTTTTCTTTTAACCAAACCTTAACTGTTCGACCTGGGTATTTCCTTTTTAAAATTAAGAATTTCCAACGCTATAAAGCAACATTTAAATGCCAAATTTAGAATTTATAAAAGACCGATAACTGCGGGTGCCCTACCACCTCTGCAGACACAGCCCGTGGGGTCTTGCGACGCATTCAGCCCGAGGCATGGGCCCGTGATAACCAACCACCAGTGCGGTCCACGCACCCCGTACGTGTAGCATTTTTGATGCGAGACCGTGCGTTGAGTCACTCACCCACTTGGTCTCCGTTGCATTTTTTGGGAGGGGGGGATTTTCGAGCCGCGGAGCAAGAAAGCCTCGAGATAATTTCTTGTCATACTTGAAAATCATTTTATGCCATCAAAACCTTTTTGTTTGATTCTCAAAATTGTATTGTGTGTATATGTGGAAATCGTTTTGGTCCCTTGCAAATTGTTTCATCGATCATGCCCTCAAAATCCTTTGCGTCAACTCACAAACATTACGTCAACTCGCAATCGTTGCGTCAAGTCGCAAACGTTGCGTTAACTCGCAAACATTATGTCAACTTGCAAACATTACGTCAACTCGCAAACATTGCGTCAACTCACAAACATTATGTCAACTCGCAAACATTGCATCAACTCGCAAACATTGCATCAACTCGCAAACATTACGTCAACTTGCAAACATTGCATCAACTCGCAAACATTACGTCAACTTGCAAACATTACGTCAACTCGCAAACATTACGTCAACTCGCAAGCATTGCATCAACTCACAAACATTTTGTGAATAATTCTGAAAAGTCTTATGTTTTCAACAGACAGGCAGATTCGCCTAATTCAGTAATTGTTTATGTTTTGCCTATGATTTTTCCATCGTGTACGGCTTGAACGTACGTGTATCGCGTTCCTGGAATTCTCATACGGCAGCTGCAACATTTAGTCACAGCTATGAGCACCAGTCTAAAACCATTGGTGTGCCACATCCTTCTAACACTTGTTACGGCTGGAAATGCGTATAGGCTAACCTTTGACCTTATTTTGATTTCCGTTAATTAACCCTAATTAAACGACTTATTTAAAACCTTCATCCAGTGTTCTAGATATATTGTGTTATACTCTCTACTCTTCATTTTTTTTTTGGACTTTGAAGCCGGCGTGTACCTTTAATGTTCATGTCATACTGATACTGATACATGTAATGGTGGTACAGGTCAGAGGTCAGGGGTCACAAGGTTATATACGTAGTCTTATTACACTACAAACTAAACATTGTAACACAGTGGCGAATGGCAGAACTTGTCAACACCCATCTCTCTCTGTCCATGTATCTGGCTCTGGAAGTAGCTGTGGCTCTTTCCTGGACGACAAACTTGCATTCCAAGACCTTCTTTTGTAGTTAGGTAAGTTTGGTAGAACTTTGAGTAGGTTGGACTGACTTACTGAGCAACTTCTGAGAGTTTTACACTTCCTCCATGTAACTGTCTTAAACCTTCAAATTGAAAAAGGAAGTCAAGTTTTACTTACTCGGAGGATTGCAACGATTGGGCAAAGATTTTATTAATTTTGTGACAGTTATTGTAGTCAGTTGTTAATTAAAGATAAACTTATTTCTGACGTTACTCTAATGGGGGCGGAGCATGAGTGTGGGTGGGGGACATCAAGGACAAATTGTAGAATCCTAGTACTAAGTACTATAGCCCTAGCAACCTTTTATTCATGTTCACTTCCTGGTCGGTGATATTTATGTGGATATATTAAGATAACATGAGAAGGGACCATGATAACATTTTGTATTATGGGGATTGTGATATTAGACGGGTCCCAAAACTATTAAAGGAAAGGAAAAATACTTTTTGAAAAGTTTTTTACTTACCTATAAATATACCTTGGTGGTGTCCTCTTCTACATTATTAGCAAGGTTAGTTTTATGGAAAGTGGGCAGGGCTTTGATTTTTGAGAGTCAAAAATTTGTGTGTGGGGTCAAAACAGTAACGAAGACATTTCCCGGCCCCACGAACGGCCGCAGATGAGAATACTCTGGTTTCCACTCTGACATTTTGAGGACTCTTGATATGTTGGGTCTGGGCACTAGACTAATCAGACCAAATACAAAATGGCCTCGTGGCGATCAGATGGAAACGGGCTGTTTTCAAGTTTGCAAGAAGTGCGTAAGAAAATTGCATTTTTACACTGAAATGTTGCACAAATTTCTTCAGTCTAGGCTTTCAAGGACTCAGGAACAATTTGCTGAAAGTCAAAAGTATCATTTTTGAGGAGTAGAAGCTATTTAAGAGGTAAAATAATCAATGTGTTTTGGGGATCCCTTCTTATCACAATCCCATGTATTATGTTAAGGGGATGGGAAATAGAATAGTGTGTCACACGGGATATACTGTGTTTATCATTCGGACATTGCTTGCCTGTTAAGTGTAAAGAAAAAAACCACCCTTCACCTTTGCACGTATTGCATTGAACTCCCCCTCCCCCCTCCCCCTCCTCCATTTATAAGCTGTTAGGAATAGGCCAATACTCTGAACTGCTTATGGGAAATATGATTTCACAACTGGCATGATGTTTACCGTGTTGGCCTAGGCGTTGATTTTAATTAGTCCCGATTAGTTCCTTTAATCAACACTGCTAACAAGTAACGGAAGAGGAAGTAGTAATAAAATAATATGATGATTGTGTCACATGTATGTATTTCATCAATTTATTTATAAATTAAAGAGGATGTTCAACACTCAACAAACCTCGCTTTATTTGTTAGAACTATAATCATTAAATTACTTGACATCAGAAAAAAAATATTTATCTCACAGTGAACACAGAAAGAGAGTCTTTTTGATGATTTTTTTCTCAACATGCTCAACCCGCAAGCTACCCAAAAATTGAAACTGTCTGAATTTCGTCAATGGGGGCAGCAGACATTTAATGAAAAGGCTCTGTAATATGACGTCATGACTTTTCATTAAATGTCATTGACTATAGGCTATGTGTGACCTTCTATTGTTGAGATAAACTGAGTCACAATAGCCTACTCCACCATGGAGTCATGCCTGAATGGTTTACAAAGCCTGTTGTCAACAGGGGTTTTCCCTTTTTTCTTTTGCATATTATTTGCATATGACTTCACCACACAGGAAATAGTAAATATGTTGGAGTGTACCATTGTGTGTCTGATCAAAGAAATGTGTCAAAGTTGATCAGATTCCTCATGGCAAACATGGCATTGCATGTCCAATTCTTACTTCACAGGGTAGGAAATGAGACTTGAAACTTACAATACTTTACAATTAGGCCTGTTCGCACACACCCAAATAATCAAGATTATTTGAGTCGTGATTCAAATCAAATAGCACTAATGTGCGTCTTTTTGCAAATAATCGTGATTATTTAAATGCAAGTCGCGTGCTATACAGAGATCCTGTCACAGCATGTCGTGTGTAACTCATGAACCATCAATTGTTCCTTTATAATGGAGATCGATGGTACCGGGTAACTATCGATTCAGCTATAGTCACACGCGTAGTACTGGATGCAGGCCAATTCAGGTAAAACTTCAAGAATCATCACAAAATTGCAAGATTGAATACACCACTCTTTATAGATCCAGTCGTACTTAGCTTGAACTTTATGTCATTTCATGGAGATGAGACAGATATATTTTGACACTGATTTAAAAAGAGAATTTAGGATTTTCACATATTTGCAATTTTCTCCTTTAAACTGAGTCTTTTGCCATAGTACGAATTCTCCTTTTGTTGCCAGTTCATATATCCATGGAGCTATCTGTTTTATAGCTCCATTATATGTCCCATTGTTAACAGAAACTAGAGTTGCTTAATCAAACTTTATTTGCTTTGAATTTGAAAACAATCAGACTAGGAAGTTAATTTGTGTGGCTTTTTAATCTGTTCTAGGTTTTTGATACTGGCAGGACTTTATCAAAACCATCATCAGCCTGATTAACGTGCTGGTGAGCTTCCTTTATTAATTTGTAGGACATTTTATTAAACAGCCTGAGGGCTAAGAGACCATCAATATCGTAAAAAATGATCATAGAACTGAGAATCTTCCTTTATTTATTATGTTGGTATTATTTTACCATGATAACCTTTTAGTTTTATTATCAACAGACTCTTTTCTTTGAAGGGAGTCAGGTTGGTGCACTGTGGCTGGGGTTCAGATCCACCTTGGGATGACATGCAGTATAGGATATCCTGGGTGTCTACCAATACTTGGAATAGTTTGAATATCTGGGGTTGACCTCCCAGACTGTAAAAACTGGACACTATACCCTCCTAGTCTTCTGTTTACAGATTTCTCTTGGCTTATGACAGAACAAGATACAGTGCAAGGTATTTCCTTGGTTCCATTACCAGAATAGACCAATTAAGTAAAATGTATACTTTTCTACTTGATCAATCAGTGGCAGATCTAGATGGGGGTTTGGTGGGTTCCTCCTTTTACACAAACAGAAGTGGATGTAATAAAATTTCATCATTGTAAGGTCACTCATGGGACTTTTCCTCGCCTTTCACCTCTGGCGGACCGAGTTCAAGTCCAGCTCAGTCCACAAGCGGATTTGGTTTTCAGTCCCTGTGGGTTTTACCTAGAATATTGGGTTTGGGTTTTTCTCCCACCTCTAAAACTGTTTCTTCTTGTCTTCATCTTTCCATAAAATGTTTCATAAGGCTTTCGAGCTACAGTGCCTTGGGCGCTTTCGAGGAATCCTTGGTTTCGTTACCAGAAATAAATAATAATAATATAGGTTTTCCCGGCCAAATTCAGCAAAAGAACGTTCATTTTCTTGAAAACGCATTCAGATTCGGACAGATTTTTCAACTCTGTGCAAACTCAGCTTTCTTTTTCCTCATTATCACATTCTATTTCGTGTTCGTGCATTCAGGATTTGTGTCTTACCATTCAGGTTCGCGTTGGTCTGTTCTATTTCGTTTATAGGCATTCAAGACCACACTTCCACCATTCAAAAATAGGATCTTTTCTGTCTTTTGACGATTGGAGCAATCAAACTAAAAGCCAGGGACGCGAGCACGGTATTTTGTCTGCGCGAACTTTTCTTTTTAGCTTTCAGACACTATTTTTAGCACTTTAAATGTTCGATTTAGATGTCACCAGGCGCGGTTCTGGAGCCACTATTTTCTGGGGGTAGAAAAGGTAATATATATATATTTTATTTATTTTTTTTTTTTTGGGGGGGTGCTAGAAGAGCCACTTGTTTTTTGGGGCTAGACCCTTCTTCTAACACTGGCTTCTTTTATGTCCCATTAGGAATAAAAAAAACATGCACTTTAGCCTACACAACATGTTTTTCATGTAATTGGCGAGTAATAACTGAAAAGAGCCAGTATTTTTCAAATGCATTTTTTTGGGGTGGGGCTAGAAGCATTTTTTTTAAGGGGAGGGGGGACGTCAAACTCTGGCTCTCCCCCGTAGAACCGTAGAACGTGGATAAATCAAGTAATCTGTGGGTCTCTGGTGAAACCGAGTTGGCCTTCATGATACATACTTTCAGTTAACCCCATCATTTTATGATGAAAATATGAATGAAAGGTGAACACAGAAAATTGAGTGGAGTGGGGTTCAGACCTGCAACCTCCGGAATACTTAAGGGCTTTTCACACTATCCAAAATATTGGGGTTGGAACCGAATCGAACCCTGAGATTTGTTTAAACCTTTTTCGCACTGAGCCCACCTGGGTAGGACGGTGGAATCAGATCAAAATCAACCCTGGTTCCAAACTGCATTTTTGACTTGATGCGTGTCGTACGAACCGGTTCACCAAAAACATAGTTTGAATGTTGCGTCTCTCCGATCCAGTTAAAAAAACTTGCCGGGCTGAACCGGGATGGAACCGGGTTGGTTTCAACACGGACCAAAAAGGTGATAGTGTGGAAAGACCTTTATATTTATCCAGTGAGTTTCCTTTGTGGTTTATTTGATGTTTAATTAACCGTATGAGATAAAAGGGAAAGATGAGAGGTGGAAATAAACTTATCTGCTTGTAACTTTCTTCTTGTTGTACACAGGGACCAAGTACAAGGTGACCATGAGGGGAAGACCTGGATCCAGATTGACCTTGAAGTTTGAGTTACAGTTTATTCTCATTAGTATCATCATCCCAGCTGTTTATATGCAATGGAATGGACAACTATCTTCCTATCAAATAGCAGTATTTGATAATCCTATTAAACCATCTCTAATAGTGACAACTCGGTTAGATCATTTCACTGTACATCCAGACACAGGTAATGTGTACGTAGGGGCAGTCAACTATCTGTATAGATTGGATCGGAATTTGACACAAGTTGCAAACATTGATACATCGACGTGTCAAGGGGAAGAATGTCTGAACTACAATAAGATCTTGGCTTTGCAAGGTGGAAGGTTGATTACGTGTGGTAGTGAGAATGAAGGGGCATGTCAGTCAAGAAATCTAGTGGATTTGATGGAGGATGGAGGTGGTAATGAAAGAGGAAACATTGCAGCATTTGGTACGAGAACAACTATCGGCATTGTTGCACCTGGACCAATGAATGATCAGAGAATGTATGTTGCAGCATCACATAGTCGTCATAATTATCAATACATTTCTCCTATAAGTAGAAGGCTTCTTGTACCAGGAAATGGATTCATGTTTGTTGATGATGATACTGACCAAGTCAAGTTCTCTTTGGCATATAGACGCAGGAGCTTTCCCATCAATTATGTCAGTGTCTTCATTTGGAAAGAGTTTACCTACTTCGTTACAAACCAGGGGCAACGTCTTGATCAGTCAAACCCTGATATTTCCAAAATAGTTCGGGTCTGTCATACAAGTGCCAACAACCTCAATTCTTACACAGAGATTCTCATTGAGTGCAGGAGACCTGATAGCAGTCCAATCCGGTTGGCTCAGGCTGCTCATGTTGGGCCAGCAGGCCCTCATCTGTCAGAGTCATTGGCATTGGATGATGGAGACCTTGTGTTATATGCTGTGTTTGCTGATGGAGGCAACTCTGCATTGTGTATGTATAAGATAAGTGACATTGAAGATGCATTTGAACAAGCTGTCAAGGGATGTATAACAGTAGGAGCTACCTTCAGCGCAAACCATATGCAAGGAGCTGAGTGTAGTGGTGGATTCCTAGTAAGTCTGACTTATACATGTTACACTATGTGCTTTGTTAAATAAGCACACAAATCGGCTTCATGATGTCATTATAATGGTATGAATCACAACAAGGGTGATGCCTTAAAAGCAAAAATACCACAATGGCTTATATTTAATGTACAGTACCGTGTACACTGCAGCTCATTCTGATATCTGCCTGATAGTTGTTTGGGAATGAAGGCTCTACACACCAAATTAATTGTGGGTGGGTTTTTTTCTCTATCTATTAAGTTCCACTTCCTCGCTTCCATTTTTATATAGAAAATCATTGTATCTTTCTCTATATTTTCTGCTGAATATAATTTAATGGTTTTACCTCATACCTATTGTTTGTTATTATTCCTACCAAAAATATGGAAGGGGCAAACTTCTACTTGAAGGCGTATCGTGATTCTTAGTATTCCAATTATAAATGTGTCCCAGACGTCCATAAAGTGTGGCCATGCGAAAACGAACAAATTTTTTAGGGGAAATGCAAACTTGCCTTCCTGCATGGGTTGCTGCTGATGTCAGTCAGTAACAATTGTTAATCATTTAAGAAAATGACATTTTTCTCACTACTATTTTTTTATTGAAGACCAACCACAAGAATTTTAACTTTCCATAATGAGCATGGTCTCCCGACTTAGTTCTACATCAACCTGGTGAATTTATATGATATGCAGGCTATGGTAACATGCAGTTCGTTTATTGCGTGTATTTTTGTACAAGTACAATATACAATTCTTACAATATTGAGTGTAACGTTATCACTTTATCCATGTTTTCTAGGACACTTTTGACCCAACCCCATATCTCTGTGATGCTGGTTTCTACTACACATATGCTTCTGGGATTACGCCAGTTGTTGCTACGGCAGTTGTTGAACTTCCAGGTCATATAGTATCATCTATCATCACCAGCATTGATCTCAATCATACAGTGGCTTTCATTGGAACATCTACTGGACAACTCCTTAAGGTAAAAATATCCTTTTTTGAATCAGAATTGTAAATTCTACCTTTAGTGTATATTCAATTATTAAGGCATTCATATGCAAGGTATAATGTCCCCGGCGGTAAGGCACCAAATCAGAAGCATGATGTCTCGGAATTGGACGGAAAATACACAGATCAAGCGCAAAGACCCAGCACAGCAAAAACAAGCACGCTATGAAATAAGACCCAGCATGCAATTGTCTTCTTGATGCTGAGCTTGATAAAGGCTAGCAGTCTGCAGCCGAAACGTCGCTACCTTTCAGCCAACATCAAGAGCCATCGAATACTTTGTTTCTCATGAGGCCATAGTTTTTGTTTAAAAGAGTGATACATGTACTTCATTTGATATCTCCACAAATGGTGCAACTGACTTTGTATCTTCCACCATTAACATTTTACCCATAGCGTGAATGCTTGCTTTCTGTTGCTCTCTAGGTGCACATTGAGAGTAGAACTTATGCCAGGTGGTATGAGGAAGTCAGTCTGGATGGTAATGCAGTGATGGGAGATACAAGGATCAGTGAAACAGGTCAAGAAGTCTTTGTGCTCACTGAACAGGAGGTATGTACTGAAAACCAATAAACAGTCGGCAGGGCAATGGAATCAGTGAAGGGAAAAACAGGAGTTATGGATTTTTAAAACTGGTCACTTGTTGAACTTTGATCAAGTTTTGTATCTTTCCTCATCATTCTCACTATCTTTTTTTCAGTTGATCAAGATGCATGTTGAGAATTGCAGTCAGTATACAACATGTGAGACATGTATTGGTACAAATGCAGGGATGGACGGAGACCCATACTGTGGATGGTGTACTCTGGAGAGCATGTAAGTAGCCACGTGTTGGTACTGCTGTCTGTGAAAAAGCAATGGAGATTGCACCTGAAATAATGCATTTTTTGTTTTCTGCTATGAAGGTGTACAAGGTACAATGACTGTCCAATGCAGGATGTATCTACACGTTGGTTGGCCTACAATGAAGCACAGTGCATTGAGATTACCAATGTGGCTCCATATAACAGCTTACCTATTAACTTCATAGATCAATTGGTAAATATTAAGCTTAACCAAATAATAATTCGCAATTCCTGCATAGTTCAGACATTCATGTCAGATTATTATTCCTATACCAAATGTTATAATATTCAATGCTTTCCAGTATGTGAACAAGATATTATACCAAACCTGGAATATATTGGTCCAGACTGACTGGATATGACACAATGGATACCATGTTCCTGTAGTGGCTCCTGTTAGGATCCGAGATCACATGAGCGATATGATTTTTTTTTCACTGCAGATTACATTAACAGTTCAACAGTTACCCGATCTGCTTGATGGACAGCATTATAACTGCAGATTTGAAGATACATTCACTAGTCAAGCAGCAAAGAAAGACAATACACTTCAATGTAGGACGCCCTCTGCCCTTCAGATTCCTCCAAATACAGGTTGTGTTTTTGTTTTATGTTAACCCCCTATTGATACATGAGATCTAACTTATAATCTATCTAAGATCTTGTCATGAATTCGTTAATATTGGCTCAGCTTATGCTTCGTCTCCGTCATCAAACAATTGAGCTGAAAATATAAAGGTTGTGGTTTCTCACCATAGTTAAAACTAGATATTCCAATTCGCAACACATTAACTACAACCTTGTAACTGCTTTTACTTTCTGTTCATATTTCTGAAGATCACGTGATACTGGAATTGAGTGTCATTTCATCAGAGACAGGTCTCAGTATTGTAGACACGACGATGGCGTTTTACCAATGTTCCGAACATCACACGTAATTCAACATGATATCTTATTAATTTTTCTGTTTACTAAGTCAGCATGTGTAATACATGATTATGGCATTATCATAGTCTGTCTTCCATGACCTAGAGTCAGGTCTGGATGCTCCTCTGTATCCTCCTTCAAAATGTCGAGTTGGTCGAAAATTTATTCAAATTAATGGTATTAGTATGGAAAATTAGCGAAAATTGAAAACCAACGAAGTTGTAGTCGAAACTGAAAAATCTCATTTCGTGGGGCGAATTTTGCTCTGATTTCCTTACAAGCTTAAAGTCATGTACATGTCATATTAGAATTCTTTGGTATACTGCGCGCCTTCGTACATTGACAAATTGTATTCAGCAATATTCACTTATTTTATGAGATTTCTCCTTTTTGTTGTCTTAGTTGTGTATCCTGTGTCGGTAGTCCCTGGGCCTGTGATTGGTGTGTGTTTGAGAACAGATGTACTCATCAGAGTTCCACTTGTTCAGAACAGAATGAAATCATTGTAACAGGACAAAATGTAAGTTGCAATCTTTTCTTCCAACTTTTCCTTGAAAAACCTAAACAATAAACAGTATATCCTTCAACATTTTACCTTATTGAAATGTACTGCAGCTGCTGCTGCTGCTGTTGCTGTTAGAACGCTGCCGCTACTCCTGCTCCAGCTGCTCCAATTAGTGAGTGGTGCCCCTGCTGCAACTCATGTTGCTGCTCCTGCTGCTGCTCCTGCTGCTGCTCCTGCTGCAACTCATGCTGCTGCTCCTGCTGCTGCTCCTGCTGCTGCACCTGCTGCAATTCCTGCTATTGCTGCCCAAGTGACGACTTGAAAAAGACATACATGCTTATGACGGTGTTTGCAAGAGAGGTAGACCTAGAGCCGCTCTATTCCTTTCCCAAAATAATTATACCAAATTGTGTACAAAAGCCAGAATGTTTTCCCGATGACTCGCTGATCTCATCAATGTTTTAATTATTCCTCCAGAATCAAGGTTCCTCCATGCAAGGCCCAGATGCATGTCCTCAGCTCTCACCACAAACTGCTCAAATATTTGTGTCTAATGCTATCAATAGACCAATAACTGTGGATACCGTGAATCTACCACATACATCCTTGGTTAGTAGTTACTTTATGCCAGTACAGCGTGTAGTATCACTTGGTGAAATACTCGAAGCTACTAATGAGCAGATTTCTCAGTTACTCAGCTGGTCTTCCCATCGCTTATGAGTCACAATCAAATGTCAATATTCCTCACAACGTTCTTAAACACGTTCTTTTTATTTTCGTCTTCTTAAGACACTTTATAGCAACAACTTTCATACCATCATTTCCTTTGCATGCTAAACTCGTTTGGCATTCAAACAATAAGATGTTTCGAAATTTAACTTCTTATATTTGTGACTCCTGTATCTATGTTTCAAACATGTTTACAAATGGATATCAACAATTGTTGTTTGAATAATACAATGCAGTGCTTTATCTTCAGATCCTTTATTATAATTCCACATTTGTGTCAGATTTCAAGATACCAATGTCGTCTTAATATTGAGGGAGAGTATCAGTCCATAGATGCTGCTCGTATTGGATCAACGCTCTCATGTGATCCAAAATCAGTGAGTACTCCTTAAATTTGCCTAATAACTCATTTTCCTACAAATGGTGCTAGATATTTTTCTGTTATAATCCGTTTTCTTTCTTTAAGTTTTATCCGATGTTTCATTTTTCAGTCTGGGAGGAGAAAGAAATTTAGTTCTTAAACTCAGCCATACTTGTAATGCTGCTAACAATGTAATGTATTGTCTTTTGCAATGCCATTTTAAAAAATCAATTTCTTTTCTTATTAAATTGTCATTTTCATTGTTTTTAATGACTTTCTTCGATTGTCCACTCACGTACACTCAGTATACATACACAGCGAACGAACAAGAGATCAATGTGACTCTGATATTACAGTGGACAGATACAAGCAACGAAGTACATCTCCTTGATGATAGATACGGATTCACAGGTCAGCAAATACAATACCATACTCCATTTTCTCTTACATGTAGATTTGTAATGTTTCTGCCCTTTAATAGATATATAATAAAATGTTTGTCTTTATGTACGTACAACGCGCCATCATTTGGAAACAATTGTCGCACTATCAATGGTCATATTTGCGCGACGTTAAATTAATCATTTAGACTAGTATTGGATAAAAGTGTATTTTGATCGGTCAGAGGGCAGTGATCCAACCCTTATTTAAATGAAATACCTCAGTCCAGTGGTTTGAGATTGTAAAGATGGCTTGACTATTATAGTTTTTATTTCCTCAGTGACACTGTACAAATGTGAGGTGTTGCGTCCGGACTGCAGTCGCTGTGTGTCAGAGGAAACAACAAGGGCGGGGCTTGCATGTGTGTGGTGTGGGCGTACCTGTGTGGTCAGTGATAGTCAGACATGTTCAGTTGATGATGTGGTCACTCCTACTAATAATCGCAACTGCCCTGATCCTAGAATCCTACAGGTATGTCAGTATAATTAAACATTTTAACAATAGAGGCTGTAGTTGCAATAATAAAGGTAGGCCTATGCCAACGTTGTTCCATTCAACCTTAGATTGTGCGAAAAAAACTAAGAACATTTTATCCTAGAGGTATGTCGTCACAATTAGTCATTTTGAATAAAAGAGATTGTAGTTGCAATGATAAATATATGGCAGCAGGTTTCATTCAACCTGAGATTGTATGTGAAAACATTTAAAGTGTACATAGCCCAGTCAAAAGCGCAGAAATGTCAGACACTTTGAGTCCTTTGACTAACACAAGGGGACTACACATTGTAAGTATGGAATAATTCCCTATACACTGAATGGTATTTGTGTTACAGGTCTTCCCACCAGATGGTCCTGATGAAGGTAACACCATCCTAACCCTGACTGCGACGGATCTAGGACGGCGGTTTAGTGACATCCAACAGGTCACAATAGGAGGTCACATGTGCGATCTAGATGGACTGGGAATATACTATCGCACGGGTACCAGGTAAATGCACAGATATTTAGTGATATTCCTGAAGATGTTCTGAATAAAGAACGAAATATAGAATCAAAAATGGCTTCCCTTAGTCTTTTTGGAGTATGTATAATATTGGGTTTAGTGATATCCTTCACCCTTTAGGTCACCAGTGACGTCATTCATTCTACCTCTGTAACTCCGTTGATGTTATTGGTTAATAGTGCCGCGCCGGTGGTCAGGCCCACATATGCCGTCTCAGTAAAATGAGCCTTTTGTGGTGATTCATTCATTTTTATTTGTTTATAATCTTAGTGTGAGTTGCATAACTAGACCAAGCAATGATATAACACCACAGTTGCTACGAGCAACAATCACCGGGGCAACAGGAGAAACACAACAAAGTCAAGAAGATGTTACATTTGAATATAAGGTATGTCTTCAATCTCAAGAGGTCAAAAAACACGGTGCATATATGTAAAGTTGGTAAACATTTCGGTCGTCATCCAAAGAACATTGATTCCAGTCTGTCTCCTGCTTTCGTAATAATTACTTCATGGCGTTAGAGGTGGGGTAGTTTTGAAACGGAACTGCGGAGTATTTTTATTCAGTCGATCTTCTGGCTGTCATCAGGACGACCAGCCACGCACACGAGCGGGATTACGTGAACCTCTTGATCTCTCCAAATCACCTCCTTATCGAAAAGCATCATTGACATGGTGTTCTGTACAATATGCACCAAAACATGAAGCCTCATTTATTGATATTTACTTCGACTTACTAGTTAGAAACTCGACCGAATATCATAATCCCTGAATGCTTGATATCATTGTTTGTAATTTTCCAGAATCCAGTGATTACAGACTTCCATCCCAACATAGGTCCTCAGTCTGGTGGGACTCAGCTGACTGTCTTTGGTGAAGATCTTAATACTGGTAGAACCTTACAAGCATCAATTGGTGGAATACCATGCATGCTGCAAATGTTGGTATATTGATCTCTCTACTAAAAACAGTTGTATCTTTAAGACGATCTTGGAATCTCACTGAAATGTATTATCAGATTTGTTTTTCTGTCGCCGGAAATTGCTTTTTGTCCAAAGCTTTTGATGTGGACAAACCTCTTTGATTCTGTAGAAGCACTCGTACGGAAAATTAAAAAAATTGCACAAACTGTATCCAAAGATCAGTGACTTGTTATTTTCTTAAACCGCTCTTATAGGTCTGATATAAATAAAGACAGCGTCAAATGTACAACAACAAATACAAGCCAACTGGGGTCGTGGAATATTCATCTTAACTTTGATGGAGCTTTGCGAGTTTCTGAAATGAAATATACATATGCCAGAAGAGATCCAACGGTGGAAGCAATTGAACCATCAACCAGCATTTTGGCGTAAGTTCATTTGACTTATCAACACGGACATAATTTGACGTTTAATTTCAAGTTTCTGGGCATTACTGGACCGTGAGTCTACAAATTACACAGACTTAAGTAAATGCAAACATTATAAGGACAGTAATGAAAAGGGATTTTTAATCACGATACAGACATAGAACAAACAAGAAAACTCATATAATTGTTGGCAACCCTTTGTCTGAATGAAATGAGGAAATCCTAACAAAAGGTGATAAATCAACGTTTGAGGATTTTTGTATTTATCCATGGTGCGTGAGTTATTTGAAATCACATTCTTCTTGTTATTTATTTTAGTGCTGTGCTTTTTATTCGGATATAGAGTAACCCACACGGATTGAACGTTTCCGTTTACCAATTTTCAAAAACGATTAACCGAAACCAACACCAAAAAAATATGGACTCACCGTTGCTCACGTTTGGTTCATGCTAAAAAAAGAATAACAGTCGTTTATTAAGCCTTCCGATCGAGATCCCCGTAAAATATTCTGACCGTCCTTCTACCTCCATATTGAAGATGTTCCAAAGTAACGTTAGGCTTACGGTCATGACCAAATTAATCTTACTTGAATTTCATTTGGTTACTTTGTCCATATGTCCAGGTAGAAACACACTTTTACGAACTTAATCTGAAAACATATCGTGCAAAACCATCCGAAAGCGACGATCACTTTGGAGAAGACGTAAACAGTCAGCATGCACGCTGTCTGGAAATGTCCATAACTAGTACCCAATCCCAACGTAATAGCCACGATAATTAACGTGCACTTAGCGAATGTATATCAGATCTTACTCCATGTAGTCTGGAATTATTGCACCCAATCCGTGAGCCCAATATGCTGTTAGCTTCAGTCATGTTGGCCGGAAGCGGTAAGCAGTCATTACACAATGTACCTGTGCAACGCGGCATCGCATGCACGTGCTCACAGCACAGTGAAGTCAGCACGGCCAGCGCACGTGTAGGCTTCAGTCATGAAGACCGGAAGTGCAGCGTACGTACATGTACATGGACATGACTTGTGCTGTCAAGACGCGCTCTGGATTGAACTATGGGCGGCATGGAAAACTGTCGGCTTCGGTGCAGATTTTGCGGTAAGAAATCTGCTTTCAACGTCGCAACCGGCTACAAAATTAGCAGTAATCTGTTTGTTTTGGTCGTCGCGAAAAGTGCAAAAGTAGCTCGGTTAGCTCATGAGCTACTCTGATTTTTGGCTTTTCCGTGTTCAACGGAAAAGGTATTGTTTTTGTTCTTATTTTTTTTTTCTTCCACCTTCTTCTTCTTCTTCTTCTTCTTCTTGTCGTTGGAATTCCTATAGACAAAGCACATGTGCATTCTCGGTGCCACTTTTGCCACTTTTAAATTGCCGATTTTAATCAAACTTGGTCAAAACAAAGTCCCTACAGCGTAGTTGGTTGCCGAAACTTTTCATCGTCATGACGTCATCAGGTGTCACGTGACAGTGTCTTAAAGGGGCAAAATTCAGACATCAATTATGAACGAACCCTAAGTCCGATTGAGTTGAAACTTGGTATGTGTCTAAGTCGGGAAGTGTTATATCGAAAATTTGCAATGACGTCATGATGACGTCATTCCCAGATTGTTTATGATTTATTGAAATTTTGGGTCATTAAAGTTCTTTTAACGATATATAGTAAACGAAACAAGATATCTTTGAATTTCTTTTTGATAATTCTTCAGCATGCACCATAGATGAACACTGCATAGACAAAAAATCGGTGACGTCATCATGACGTCATAAAAAATGCGATTTTTATAACGCATAGCAGGAACGGCCAATCACCTTGAAAATTGGTAGGTTGGTAAAATGGAGGTTCGGAATCGTAATTATGAAGTTACGTCATAACAGCGTCATTTGTTGTTTTTTTATGATTTTTTAAAATATTTTTCACGCTAGCCCATTGACTTGTACGTAAAAATGTTTTTAAATGCAAGGCACGGGTATTCGGTTGATTGCCTGTGCCCATAGACTTTGTACACAGATTTTTGTCCGCGGCACTTTGGTTACTTTTAAACAGCCGATATTAACCAAACTTGGTCTGAATGAAGTCCATATAGGGTAGTTGTCTCCCAAAACTTTTCATCATCATGACGTCAAAACTTGATTTTATGTGATTTTTGTTAAATATGTTATAGCCCGTTCACTTTGTACACAGATTACGTGAACATGGCCGTTGTACAAAATGAAGCTCGATCAATTTCCCATACACTATGTACAGTGTACATATAGGCCTACGTACGCAATTCACTGTGTATAACATACAATGCACATGTCCGATTGCGTGACACAAAACGTCGTTTACAACTTGCCATGTAGTTTGCACGTAATTCCTTTTATATATCATTAAATACCAGCACCAAATCTTAATCGAAATGCTATCGATTGGTCGTGTTAAGTATCGAACTAATGTTCGCTAATGATTTTGTATTCGCAATTGGTTTAATATTCGCATCATGATGTCATCGTATGTCCATGGCAATGACAATGTCTTCAATCAGGGGCTCCATAAACCCTGCAAGTAAATGGTTAATACTTAAGTTTTCTAAATTGAAACATAAATATGTCTTAATCAAACAAAATCAGCGATGTGTATTTAATTTGAGAAATATTTTATATCATTATGCGGAAAAGCCATGTGTTCTGTTTTCAACAGACACAACCTCTAGTTTTTGTATGAAGTTGCGCCACCATAAAAATATCGCGATATTCCCGATATTTGGATTTTTTTTCCGGGGCCCGATTTGATTTTTCATATGAAAAAAAATATCGCGATATCGATAAATATCGTCATTATCAAACAAGCTTAATGTCCATACCGTCTGTCAACACTGCTTTTATTCAGGCACTTTTCTTCTTCACTGAACACGCACGATCGCGGCCCGCTAGCGCTGTCATTTAAAAGGCGATATAACACGGATCCGTATTTTTTTTATTTTTTTTTCATTCCGTAAACGAATATCAAATTACCCTATTTTGCACAGGGAATATAAGGGAAGGGAGTGTCACGCAGTGAATAATTACATCTAGAGCCTTTCTTAATAATTATGGTAAACATAATACAGCACTTATAGCATACGGGGGCATAGTCTTGTTCAAGACGGTATTACGTAGTTGTACCTGGCCAACAGATCGCACGTACGTGGATTGGACGCTGACCAAAACAGCGCATTGCACCCCGTTGTTGACCTCAATGAATATGCAATTTTTGCCCACAGAGGTCACGCTCAGTCTTCGTCACGTGACACCAGAGTAAACCAACAAGACGTTGATATTTCGTAGGGCGGTGGAATGGTCCACTTTGTTCACGTGGGGTGGGTAATTGTTTGGAGGGACTAGCGCATAATCAACGTCTTGGACAAGACTAACGGGGGCACCGTCAGAATCACAAGCCATCATACAGCTTGCAGATTCTTAACCATGTTATCCTCTCTATATTACCTAGGGGAGGACGAGATCTGAGAGTAACTGGAACTGGATTTTCAATCATACAGCAGCCGCAGATTGCTGTTACTGTTGGGGACAACCGGGAGGAATTAACTAGGGTAGGATGACAAACAAAAGGCTGTTAATTGACAGGTGTTCTATATGTCATACTTTCGAATATTCTAGAAATAAAACTACCACTATGGCATTCATGGAACAAATAATTATGTGTTGGTGCTGAAATGTGTTCAGCCGGTCATAATTCAGCTTATGGTCTGCAGTACATGCCAGCCAAAATGTCCTGGTAGTTCCTACCATTCTAGACGATGGTTGATATCAACCATAACTTCTCCTTAGTTGTATTTTAGTGATTCTCATCTTGTGGTGACTAACTGATATAATCATCTTCTATCATATTTTGTCTCAAATTTCAGAATTGTAGTGTGAAGAGTGACAGTATTATGATCTGCACCTCACCAATGGTCAATGTACCAAACATCAGTATGTCTAATGATGATGTCAGTGTCGATGTGTCGACTGGTTTCATCATGGATGGATTTACAGCCCTGAGGAACTGGTGCTCTGCTCAGTCTGCATGTACTCCACTGGAATACTTTAAGAATCCAGACTACTTCACATTTGACAACAAGGAATATGGCTTTAAGAATGGAATATTTGAAAAGGACATTGACAACATGATCATACGTGTAAGCTTCAATTGCCAGTTCCAATTATGCCTGTATGTTTTACATGTTTTCACAATTGACAATTAGCAGGATGAGGTTAGAAGTAAGATAGAATCTACCCCTGCCCCCTCCCCTCCCCAAAACACACACCCACAACTGTACTTGCCTGCAAGCATCTTGTACTACCTGTGGAAATTTATAAGTTATCATGCACAAAGAAATTTGATTGATGTCCGAATTGTAATTGCATTTTTTGAGCCACTGATCATGTTCAAATTTGTTACTTGATGAAGTCATGAGTTGATACTTGTAAATTTGACATCAATTGATTGGCATCCCCGGTAGACTTTTGCAACGTTACCATTTTGAACTTATATTTCCTTAGCAAAGAGTGTTACGTACTCTGTAGGTTCATACGTAGAGACATTCAATCCAACGCTGAGTGTGGATATTTATTCCTTTATAACAGGGGCGGCGTCTAGACCTTGCTATATCAAACAGTGAGGTTACTGTGTACATCGGCAAAGCTAAGTGTGGTAATGTCAGCGTAGGATCCGTATCATTGTCATGTACACTACCTACACAAACCCCTGATGCTGGAGATTATCGTGGTGAGAACACCTCCAGAGGTTTACCTGTTGTCTGGGTAAGAATCAGTCATACATACGAGTAGCACAGAAGCAAATGTTTGCAAATATTTCTGAATTCTGGCGAACCAAGCATGCAGAAACATTCAAATAAAAACCGATTGAAAAAAAAAACACATTGAAAAATATCCAGGTTTGGTTTTAAAAGCTAGTCTTTCTTTGTTCAGTATAGACCACTGACTGTGGGTGTACCTTCATCAAC
Source organism: Astropecten irregularis (assembly GCA_963971285.1). Classification (NCBI taxonomy): domain Eukaryota; kingdom Metazoa; phylum Echinodermata; class Asteroidea; order Paxillosida; family Astropectinidae; genus Astropecten; species Astropecten irregularis. The sequence goes on along the minus strand of OZ020244.1, from coordinate 38,378,938 downwards.
AGGTGTTGCATGGAGCCAATTTGAGATTTAACATCGGTTTCATCCGCTACCCAAGCACAGTAAACACCATACTCATTGCATGTGTAGTCAGTGGTGTGGTGTTGTTGGTCTTCATTATATTGGCCATAGTGTTGTACAGAGCATCTGTAAACGCAAGAAGGGAAGTACATGAACGTCGAATGCAATTAATTGCCATGAAGATAGAGAAAACGGAAGACATGATGGCAGGTTGGTTCACATAAGATCAAGATATATGACATAAATGAGGGTCAGAGTTTCATCATCTACATGATCCCAGAACTGATTACAATACTTGAAACAATAGACAGTGCGCCCTCTAGTGGCATAAGGCAAAAGAAGACTTATGCTCCAGGTCAATATTACTTTGGAATAAAGCAAATGGGAAACCGTGCATGGACTACCTTACCTGTACTCATACAGTGACGGACTGTGAGCATTCTATTCATGTTACCTCTGCCTGTTGTATAGAAGGCTTGCCGTTTGGGATTCTACCATTCAGGAAATAAATTATACATTCAATGGCTACATTGCCAAAGATCTCACTGATTTATGTGTTTGTTTACACAGCAGCTGGACTTCAAGAAGATCATTATTCCAAGATTTGATGGAACAGGGAACGGGATCATCACTCTGCTTAATGCTACAGAAAAGAGAATATTAACCGAGATTAAAACTGAGATGTACATACCTTTAGCAGAATCAATCATGCACATTTGACTCAATTATTGCAACAATAATCATTATTATAGAAATGGGAAACTCTCAATGAGAATGAGTTATTAAATCATTAACGATACAAAATTCTAAAATTATCATTGTGCCATGTTTTGCAGCGTGCTAATTTAAGAATATCTTCTAATTTGCTTGTAGTTTCTAAGTGATAAAACGCATTGCTTTTTAAATATATATTGTATCATTTATAATATGGAATTTGTCTGTGTTATTCAATCAGATTGGCAGAAATAATTGGATGGGATATGCTTGGGTTTCTGCCTCGTCCAATTTTTGTCTGTATATCAACTTCATGTTGATTTCATTGTATCCAGTAGAACCGTAACAATATGCCACTTGGAGATGTTTTCAATGATTAGTGATATCAGTGTTGTGATGTATCAAACTCCATGTTTGTACTCAGTCAATTCCAGTTTTATTTGGTAGTGTTTTCTGATATAAAATGAAACATAATCTGGTGTCGAGTAATGTAAGTAAAGTTCTGTCATTAGTGAGGTGGGTTTCTGCATAGGTTTGTTCAAATTTAAAGTTTTGATGTATTGTATTGTATTAATTGTGTTAATTTTTGGTTCAAACAAATATAATTTCCAAGGAATATAGGTTAGAATTTAAAAATGGATGTTATCCATTGTGTTACATTTAAATTTACTTTTAAACATTTTATTTTTAAAACAGCCGTATGATACACTGTGATGTAATAGTTTGTACACATTTAACTGGATATTATACTTGGAGTCACCAAATTAATTTGAATGAATAAAACTTATAATCATTGGTTCGTGGAGCATGCGTACTGGTACATGTAGCCATAGCGGCTATGGCTACATGTACCAGTTTTAAGGCTATGGCATAGCCTTAAATGGGTGAAAGCATAAATTGTGTTCAAGTGAACATGTCTCATGCAAGTTTATGTTTGAAACGGATTTTTGTGTGTGACAGAGTCAAGTCTTTACAACTTGCAAACAGTGCGTTATGATTGATCCATGTTGTCCAGTTAAATATTTCGATCAGTCGATCCGTTTGATTGCGGTATTTAGATAATAATAATTTCATAACATCCGATGTGTAAAACATAAAACATTTTGCATTATACTCCTTTCTATATTTTACTCAGCGAGGTCTGCATACTTTTATCCATATAATAAAGGAGTTTTGGAAGATGGACTGCCCGTGACTGAAAATGTACAAAGCAAACGAATTAAAAAATGTTGCTTGAAAATTGTGTGGAAAATATTTTCCGAAAAATGTGTAACCAGTCGGCTTACTCATTAACTTAAGACAGAGTGAAGCAGAAAAGCATAACATTTACATTTTGAAAAGACGAAATTAGTCGTATTGTTTGTGAATTATATATTGACTTTTACACAAAGTTAGTACATGCATAGCCTAGTTGGAATTATTTCTCAATAATGGAAAATTAAAGCTTTTGTTGTGTCAATAAATTCAAACGTATTTACTTAAAATATCTAATTTTTAGAGTGAATGTTTGAGGATAGTCCCCAATCTGCGATTTTGATATAACACACAAAATATGCAGACATTTGTCCGTATTTTCTGCTGGTTCGTTGGTTGCTTTGTTTAGGATTTGCTTGGTGTGGGCTAATGATTGTACAGTGTCATCACAAATTTGAAAAGAAAAATTTCTCCCAAGATCTAATACAGTCTAATGTTACTTTATTATATCTCCATTATGTGTACTACGGTTTTGCTTTTACTATACAACATTTTTAGTACACAAAGTGGCTGCTCCTTCATTCTACGTTTGACTCTGTGGCATTTTCTCGTGTGGTCCCTCAGCTGTCAGGCGCGGTCAAACAAACCGCTGGAGGTATAGTGATATCCCCCTGGTGCGAACTCCATAGTACTTACCTCAGTGCTTATGGGAGTTCTTTTGGGGAGAAATTTTTACCCGTGGCATCATTCAGATCATTGTTATGCCTCCTGTTAAAAAAGGTTGAATCTGCCAACCCCCCCCCCCCCCCCACATGTGTCCGCCCGGACATATTTACACGCCGTGGCCTAGCACAGTTGTCCGTGGCACTTTTACTTGAGTAAAGTAATTATGTTCCCCAGACACATTTAAGGAGGGACAGATTAACCTTTAAACCAGATTGGAATCATATTTGATACGGCGCCATGCACACTCCTTAATCAAGGCCCTTCTATGATTCCTCTAGTTCTGTAGGTTTCTGCCTACATTCATATCAAGGACCGGGGTTTGTGAGTCAGATCCCCGAAGCCATAGGTATCGATTACTTTTCATGATTGGGGATGATTGGTGATTTGGTTTCGTATGGAAGGGATCAAAGCGACCGAGCGGGGGAGCTTGAGGGAGGGGGCATACTCCTACCCCCCCCCCCCCCCCTCCTCCCCCTCCCGCGCACCATGAATTTAAAAATTTTAAAAAAGAGTCGAAAAGTCGCATTTTCGAGCATTTAAAATCGATATTGGTATTTTTTTTTTCATTTTTTTGTTGGTACTCGAAATGTTGGGGGGGGGGGGGGGTGATAATACACGCAATCCCCCACCTAAATATATCCCCCCGGGATCGACACCCATGCCCAAAGCACCGTTTATTTTAGTTCTTAAATGGCCTCTACTACTCTGGACAAGCAATGTTCCCGAGTCATAAACCTTAGACTGAAGACATTTCAGGAACATTTCAGTATAAACATGAAAATTAATGTTCCTGCCGCTTGTTGCAAACTTGAAACCTGTCTGTAGCGTAACAACGTTTTGTCTGGTCTGGTTATAGTCGACTGGTAGCCAGACCCAACAGATCAAGAGTCCTCAAAATCAGAGCGGAAACCAGACTATAATATAGCTTAAAATCAGTCTTATCTACCGTCTATGAAATGTGACAAAATGTGGAAAAAAAAAAAACCATGTCCTCTTTCCACAAATTGCCTTGCTATTAATATTGAATAGGACAACACCAATTATATAGTCACGTGCAACCTATTTAGGTGAGTTACATTATTTACAAAACGTGTTTTTTATTATAGTTTTGGAACCAACCACCTCTTATCACAATTGCCGATATAAAACCACGTCTTCCATGATGCACTGAACTAACGGTAATAATTTTATACTATGCTACATCAACAAAAAACTACTACAAACAAAACGTTGTTTTCTTGAATGTCATTGTGTCCTTATGAGGACATCGTTACAAGGAAGTACATAGCGGCAAAAATGTAAACTTTGTTCATTATGTTTGTACGCCACAAACTAAACAGTGAAGACATTACACAGTGGCGAGTCAACACCCATCTCTCTCTGTCGATGTATATCTGGAAGTTGCTGATTGTGGTTCTTTCCTGGACGAGAAAACTTCATTCCAAGACTCTTTGCAGTAGTTAGGTAAGTTTGGTAGAACTTTGAAAGTTGGACTAACTTACTGAGCAACTTCTGAGAGGGAGACTGAGTGAGAGTTTTACAAACACGTCTTTCAATGTAACTTTCTCTATGTAAATCTGCACATCTGAACAAGGAAGTCAAGTTGTGGTATACTGGGAAAATACATGTATTTAATTTGTTACAGTGAGCATACTTATTGTAGTCAGTCGTTATTATTTTGTAAAATATACTCATTTCTGACGTTAAATGGGGGTCAGTGAAACTTGAATGTGGAAGACATCAAGGACAAATGGGAGACTTTTGGAGAGTCGGTCTTGAGTCAACAGCGCACGCGCAAACCATGCTTGCGCAATTGTGAGCACGCGCGCGTTGTATTGCGCGTGCGCTGTTGACTCAAGACCGACTCTCCAAAAGTCTCCCATTGCAGAATCCTACTTTTACCTTGAGCAACCTTTAACTTCCTGGTCGATGATAATCTACAGATATGTTATTGTTAAGATAGCATGATGAGGGGACCATGATAACATTTTGTATTATGTAAAGAGGATGGGAACTAGAAAAGTGTGTCACACGGGATACTGCACGGTTTATCATTTGGACATTGCTTACTGTTAAGAAAAGAACCACCCTTCATTACCTTGGCTTTGCACATTATTGAATGGAACATCTCCCCCCCCCCTGCCCCCCCATAAGCTGTTACGATTAGGCCAATACTCTGAACTGCGTATGTGAAATATGATATCACCAAATGGCATGTTTACTGTCTTGGCCTAAGTGTTCATTTTGATTAGTCCAAATTAGTTCCTTTAATCAACACTGCTAAGTAACGGAAGAGGAAATAGTAATAAAATAATATGATGATTGTGTAACATGTATTTTATTCATTTATTTATTAAGTTTATATTCACCATTTCCAACAGCGAAACAATTGCCAATTAGGCCTACAGGAACAGTTAACAAAAACAAACATTAATATGCACCATGAAACTAAAATGATTATATTAAAAATATATATATTTGTGCGTGGGAACTTCCAAGGCTGGCAGCATCAAACACATCACATTTACCATGGCGTGGAGTCTGTTGTATGCATGGAAGAAATTCTGGAGACAGAGCCACGCTTTGTGGCGTCAACACGACTCCATGGCACATCCGACTTCATGTAGCCGGATGTGTTCGTTGGCACTGAAAATATGCATCACATTTGCATAATATGACCTCACCACACAGGAAACGCTAAAAATACAATGTTGCATGGAGTGTACCATTGTGTGTCTGATCAAAGAAATGTGTCAAAGTTGATCAGATTCCTCATGGCAAACATGGCATTGCATGTCCAATTCTTACTTCACAGGGTAGGAAATGAGACTTGAAACTTACAATACTTTACAATAAGGTCTGTTCGCACACACCCAAATAATCAAGATTATTTGCGTCGCGATTCAAATCACAATTCAAATAGCACTAATGTGCGTCTTTTTGCAAATAATCGTGATTATTTAAATGCAAGTCGCGCGCTATACAGAGATCCTGTCACAGCATGTTGTGTGTAACTATGAACCATCAATTGTTCCATTGGAGAACCATGCATGGTACCCGGTAACTATCGATTCAGCTAGTCAAACGCGTAGTACTGGATGCAGGCCAATTCAGGTCAAACTTCAAGAATCATCACAAAATTGCAAGATTGAATACACCACTCTTTATAGATCCAGTCGTACTTAGCTTGAACTTTATGTCATTTCATGGAGATGAGACAGATATAAATATTTTGACACTGATTTAAAAAGAGAATTTAGGATTTTCACATATTTGCGATTTTCTCCTTTAAACTGAGTCTTTTGCCATTTTGTAATAATTCTCCTTTTGTTGCCAGTTCATACATGGAGCTATTTGTTTAATAGCTCCATTATATATCCCATTGTTAACAGAAACTACTCCTGTGTACTTTTTTTGCTTTGAATTTGACATTCTGACATCTGACATAAGAAGTTTGACTAAGAAGTTAAATTGTGTGGGTTTTAATCTGGTAAGGTTTTTGATACTGGCAGGACTTTATCAAAACCATAATCAGCCTGATTATAGTGCTGGTGAGCTTCCTTTATTCATTTGTAGGACATTTTATTAAAGGGTCTCTGCAATGGGAATATTATGGCTTGAACATGTGCCAATAAAAAAACTGTACATGGGGATTGTAATTTTACCCACTTCCTCACACTGATTCAGGGTTAAAAACAGGTTTTTTGGTTTGTATGCTAATTTGCATTTCCATATTCATGAGCAAAACTGTGATGTCATCTGGGGAACTGAGAGCAGTAACCCAATTGATTTGTGCACAAAAAGTTGCAGTTGTTTTATAGGTTTTCTGACAGACCTTTTTCCTCCTCAATGGTTTTATTTTGCCAAATATGTTCCTTTCACTCAACTGGTGGTGTAATTTTTTTACCAAACCATTTCTGTAGGTCAAGTTTGCCTTTTCATTTCTTATGTTATTTCATTATATTTTGGCTGTTGGTTCCCTACATGAGTATGCGTGGAAATCCCCCGTTTTACAAAGCCATTCAAAGGAAAACCAAATGCTGGTTTGAAACCAAAATAAGACTTGCCATTCATTATTCATCAGTATATTCTCTGTATGAAGGCAATAAAATAACCTGACTGAAAAAAGCAATGCAATAACCCTTTAAACAGCCTGAGGCCTAAGAGACCATAAATATCGTCAAAAATTATCTTAGAACTGAGAATCTTCCTTTATTTATTATTTTGGTATTATTTTACCATGATAACCTTTTAGTTTTATTATCAACAGACTCATCTCTTTGAAGGGGTAAGGTTGGTGCACTGTGGCTGGGGTTCAGAACCAACTTGGGCTGACATGTAATATAGGATATCCTGGTTGTCTACCAATACTTATAATAATCATCAAATAACCACAAGGGAAACTGACTGGATTTAAAGTCATTGAAAAGTGAACAAAGAAAAATTTACTGAAGCGGAATTCCAACCGGCGACCTCCTGAATACCGTACATGCGCTCTACCAACTGGGCTATCCAGCCCTACATTGGTGGTGACCCCAATAGTCAATTATCTTTGTTCGTTTGGCAGTCAGAAGCCATGAAACCGCGCACACACCGCCGTGCCCCAGGGATCGTTTCAATGATACACCCAAACAATGCTGCAACCTGGGAACGGTACATGGGGGATCACTCAAAGAGGATACAGCTTTTTGATTAATATAATCATCAAATAACCACAAGGGAAACTGACCGGATTTAAATCCAGTCTTCCCTTGTGGTTATTTGATGATTATATTAATTAAAAAGCTGTATTCCTCTTTGAGTGATCCCCAATGTTTACAGGTTTCTCTTGGCTTATGACAGAACAAGCTATAGTGCAAGGTATTTCCTTGGTTCCATTACCAGAATAGACCAATTAATTTAATTGCATACATCATTGCATTTCTATTTGATCAATTAGTGACAGATCTAGAGGGGGGTTTGGTGGGTTCCACTTTTTACACATACAGTGGATGTAACGAAAGTTTATCATTGTAAGGTCATTACAAATATAATTCATGGACAACCATCGTGTAGTCCTGTGAAGAAGAATAGGAACTTCATGTACAGGTTTTTGTTGAATAGACAGTGTGGCAAATTTGTGTTGTTGTGTAGATGAAATATGAATGAAAGGTAAACAAAGAAAATTGAGTGGAGCGGGATTCAAACCTGCAACCTCCGAAATACTTAATGGCTTTTCACACTAACCAAAATCTTGGGGTTGGAACCGGATCGAACCCAGAGATTTGTTTCAACCCTTTTCACACTTGAAAAGTTTCAACCCTGAGCCCACCTGGGTCGGATGGCTGAACCAGATCAAAATCCACCCTGGTAGGGACCAGGGTTGAAAATTTCAACACGGTTCCAAATTCCATTTTTTGCTGTGATGCGTGACATATGAACCGGTTCACTAAAAACATAGTGCGAATGTTGTGTCTCTCCAATCCGGTTCAAAAACTTGCCCGGCTAAACCGGGATGGAACCGGGTTGGTTTCAACCGTTTCTGTACTGGTTTATTTGATGTTTGATAAACCGTATGAGATAAAAGGGAAAAAGGAAAATAAACTTATCTGCCTTTTTGATTTTTCTTTTTGTTGTACACAGGGACCAAGTACAAGGTGACATTCCATCTTCATCTGGAAACGAAATTCTAAGGAGAAACAGCAACCATGAGAGGGAGAGCTGGATCCAGATTGACCTTGAAGTTTGAGTTACAGTTGATTCTCATTAGTATCATCATCCCAGCTGTTTATATGCAATGGAATGGAGAACTATCTTCCTATCAAATAGCAGTATTTGATAATCCTATTAAACCATCTCTAAGAGTGACAACTCGGTTAGATCATTTCACTGTACACCCAGACACAGGTGATGTGTATGTAGGGGCAGTCAACTATCTGTATAGATTGGATCGGAATTTGACACAAGTTGAGGACAGGGATGTAACACCGTGTGATGAGGAAACTTGTCTGAACTACAATAAGATCTTGGCTTTGCAAGGGGGAAGGCTGATTACGTGTGGTAGTTGGCATGAAGGGGCGTGTCAGTCAAGAAGTCTAGTGGATTTGATGGAAGATGGCAATGATAGACCAAACATCGCAGCATTTGGTACGAGATCAACGGTCAGCATTGTTGCACCTGGACCAATGAATGATCAGAGAATGTATGTTGCAGCATCATATACAGATGAACCACGTGAATACCGAGACATTCCTCCTATCAGTAGAAGGCTTCTTGTTGGAGGAAATGGGTTCATGTATACTGATGATACTGACCAAATTAAGTTCACTTCTCGATATACATCAACTCCCTTTCCCATCAATTATGTCGGTGTGTTCATTCGGAAAGAGTTTACCTACTTTGTTACAACCCAGGGGCAAAGTTACGGTCAGTCAAACCCTGATATTTCCAAAATAGTTCGGGTCTGCCATACAAGTGCCAACAACCTCAATTCTTACACAGAGATTCTCATTGAGTGCAGGAGACCTGATAGCAGTCCAATCAGGTTGGCTCAGGCTGCTCATGTTGGGCCAGCAGGCCCTCATCTGTTAGAGTCACTGGCATTGGATGATGGAGACCAGGTGTTATATGCTGTGTTTGCTGATGGAGGCAACTCTGCATTGTGTGTGTATAAGATGAGTGACATTGAAGCTGCATTTGAACAAGCTGTCAAGGATTGTGTAGTGATAGGAAGTGCCTATGTAATAGATAATCTACTAGGAGCTCGGTGTAATGGTGGAGGACCGGTAAGTCTCTTTGCATATCTCTTTATTATGTTATACTACTAGAGTAGTAGTACATGTATACACGTTATGTTACCTGCAACATTTTAACTAATTAGTACTGTTGTTGACTTGAAAAGTGAACAATGAAAAATTGACTGGAACCAGCGACCTCCAGAATACCGTACCGGCGCTCTTACCAACCGAGCTATCCTGTCCTATATTGATGGTGTTTCAAATAGTCAATTATATTTGTTCGTTTGTTCGTTTGGCAGTCAGAAGCCATGAAACCATGCACACACCGCCATAACCCAGGGATCATTTCACCGAAACGCGCAAGCAATGCTGCAACCTGGGAACGGTACATGGGGGATCACTCAAAGAGGATACGGCTTTGTAATTAATATAATCATCAAATTACCACAAGGGAAACTGACTGAAATTAAAGTCTTTGAAAAGTGAACAAATAAAAATTGACTGGACCGGGATTCGAACCAACTGCGTTCATGTTTGGGGATAATTTCAATCACAATGGTCAATGGATGATCAAAGGCCAAGGTTTCACCATGAGCTTATTATTTTGTACATTTTGCATTTAATGGGTCAGTCCACCATTGGGACATGTGATGTGAAATATGAATCTGCACCAACAAAAATATTTTCCAGCTGATGGATGGCAAGTGCATGTTTATACATGAACTATTCATTGTGCATTGTAATCTTATCAAGTTTGGTGTTGTTTGTCTTCTTTTCGGCAATTCGTGGGAGGTGTTCATTAAACTGATCAGCTGGAAGATTATAATCTCGGGAGATTGGATACATGTTGCGATCATCCTTGGCAGTTGCCAATGGGTCCAGCATGAAGTACATGTAGCCATGAAGTATAATGATACCATACAGCTGATGAAAAAATCAAAAGAAATCGGTTGCAAATTGGTGCAAATTAAGCAAGATGCTAAGTGTAAAATTACTTACTCGGTTACTCAGTGAATATAAAATTGATTTACTTCATTTCCTAGGACCGAGATGATTATTTCTGTGATGCTAGTTTGTACTACACATATGCTACTGGGATCACACCAGTTGTTGCTACGGCAGTTGTTGAGTTTCCAGGTTATATAGTATCATCTATCGTCACCAGCATTGATCTCAATCATACAGTGGCTTTCATTGGAACATCTACTGGACAACTACTTAAGGTAAGGTTATCATCTTACTTTGATTCAAAAATTATTAATTCGAACATTACGTATGGCGTATGCTGAATGCGTTGTGGTGGTCATTGATGAGTTTCCAAAATCAGTATTTCTCTTCATAAAGATCTCGCAATCTCACCTAAAAATGCAATTCTTCAATGATCTATGTGACAACACGTAAAATGCACAAGGTCTGTTGCTATACATACATTATCATGCTAAATTCAAACCACTGAACTTCAGCAAGAAAACGTCGGTGGCTTTATTGTACAGTTTAATAACTGCAGCATATTATGTTTGTTCGTCTACAATTGATTTGGGTCGATAACTCAGTAGACAGTAAAATAAAACGACTAGCATGGCATGTAAATTTTAAACTGTTTCTTCTTTCTAGAAGATATTTTCAATATGAGAAAGAAAATGGTGGGTCACCCCCCCCCCCCCTTACAAGCTTAATTTTGCCTCACAACCAATCTATATCAAATTGTCTACCAAGTAAAGCAAACACTGGTCACCACAGATGGAAAAATGAGACCACTATGTGGTTTTCAGTGTACGTGGTGTGCAAACCTTTCTGCATGCATTGTATCAACATGAATGATTGTTGTTACTGCTCTAGGTGCACATTGAGAGTAGAACTTATGCCAGGTTGTATGAGGAAGTCAGTCTGGATGGTAATGCAGTGATGGGAGATACAAGGATCAGTGAAACAGGTCAACAAGTCTTTGTGCTCACTGAACAGGAGGTACGTATAATATAAACTGGTTTAATTAGTCATGTCAGGTCCAGATAAATGGTATCAATGATGGAAACCCAGTACTAGTTGTAGGTAGTAAATATCGGGCTTTTTTTTTTTAATATTTAATTTTGATCACGTTTTGTATCTTTCCCCATCAATCTCATTTTCTTTTTTTCAGTTGATCAAGATGCATGTTGCGAATTGCAGTCAGTATACAACATGTGAGACATGTATTGGCATGGATGCAGGGATGGATGGAGACCCATACTGTGGATGGTGTACTCTGGAGAGAATGTAAGTAGCCAGGTGTTGCTACTGCTGTCTGGTTTGATCTATTAGTTTGTTTATGTGAGACATGTATTGGTACAGATGCAGGGATGGATGGAGACCCATACTGTGGATGGTGCACTCTGGAGAGAATGTAAGTAGCCAGGTGTTGCTACTGCTGTCTGGTTTGATCTATTAGTTTGTTTTATGTGAGATGTGTATTGGCATGGATGCAGGGATGGATGGAGACCCATACTGTGGATGGTGTACTCTGGAGAGAATGTAAGTAGCTAGGTGTTGCTACTGCTGTCTGGTTTGATCTATTAGTTTGTTTTATGTGAGATGTGTATTGGCATGGATGCAGGGATGGATGGAGACCCATACTGTGGATGGTGTACTCTGGAAGGAATGTTAGTAGCCAGGTGTCGCTACTGCTATCCTTAAAATAGTAATGAAAATTGCACCTGAAATAATGCATTTCTTTGTTTTCTGTTGTGAAGTTGTACAAGGTACAATGGCTGTCCAATGCAGGATGTATCTACACGTTGGTTGGCCTACAATGAAGCACAGTGCATTGAGATTACCAATGTGGCTCCACATAACAGCTTACCTATTAACGTCACAGATAAACAGGTACTCGTGAATTATTTGTAGAAATTGTCAGTACTCAATAATAAATAATAACTGGATTTATAGAGAGCCAAATTGCCAAAGGATACATGGCGCTGACGAAAGAAAGAACAACAAAAAGAAACAAGATAAGATAACTAGGCCGTACGACCAGCTACCGTGTGTGGAAACAGATGGGTCTTAAGAGCCCTCTTGAAGGATGGCACACAGGCGGAGTTTCTGACTGTTCCACAATCGAGGAGCAGCAACAGAAAAGGCCCGATCACCTGCGATTTTATTTGTTTTGTTGACAACAAACTGACTTACTGACCCCATCAAGCTCGATTGTCTAGATGTAAGGGCAGGTGCACAAGACATGTGATGGTTTCCTGTATGCAACTATTTAGCTAATACATGTATGCAAATTAGGCTTGCCCTTCACCGACTTTGATGATCACTGCATACTGAGTGCTTGCATATTATCTCTCGACGAAAATCATTGATATTTAAGAACTATTCAGCTGTTTGGTTGAACAACTGTTCGCATTTGTAGTTTCCATTCAGTGCCATTGCAATTAAATAAGAAACAATGGCAACGTTATGAAATATCTTGCTTTCCTTTCTAAGGAAGAGCTTTGGGCTGATATTCTATCCACAGACTGTGAAATATTCAAGTTTTGTCAAGGAGGGCAAACCTTACATGAACATTCTTATGATGTTATCCTTTAACATTTACTTAAATATTCAGGTAACACTGACTGTAGAACGACTACCAGATCTTCTTGTTGGTCAGGATTACACCTGTATGTTTGGAGATCTGTTCAGCAATGTAGCAAGTACATCAGGAGAAACTCTTCAATGTCGTACTCCACCAGCATCTGGCATAACCCCGATACAACGTGGAGGTCAGTAGCAATGCTGGAATGAAACATACAATAGGTGTTGGATTTGAATGACATCATCTACACTGACTTTATTTGGTCATAAGCATACCGGTATAATTCTTAATTTCTGCACTTGATTTATGACACTGCTGGTTTCTCAAGTGATTCAGAAGAGGTAATAGTGTCATCTTCTGCTGGACAGGCCTAAAAAATAAAATGTCTGGTTGAAAACGGCTGCCGGGAACATCAAATCTTAATCTTCCAGCTCTTTTTAAAGGTAGTATCATACTTTGGTAGCATACCGAAACAGAAATCCTCACAGATTTAGCTGATTTAGCTATAACTTACAGGGTATAAAGATGGTGGTGGTAGAAACATACCGTTGCAATTTTTCTGCATGAAATGCTGCATTTATCCAGAAAAGAGTAAAACCAGTGACCAAAATTATTTTTGATCGTTAAAAGATCAAAAATAAAAGAGAAAATACTTAGGAAATACTGTGACCGTTTTTCACCGTTTACTCAAAAATTGGGCACTGTATGAAACTGAAATTTTCACAGATGACTCTTACTTTATTATTCTTGATATTTTTCCCCATGAATCTGTATTTCCTTTAAAAGATATCTTTCTTCATGGTCTTTACAAAGAATTCTCAACCGTGTGACCCTGAATTGTTAGGGAACAATGGCTTGTATAAATTTAAATGATCTAGGAATTAGCAATGGAAATTGAACGCCGATTAATTACAGGACCCGCCGATAAGGGATTCGATTCCCCCGCTGACGCCAGCTACCCCCTCTACCCCCTCGGTGGCCTAGTGGTATGGCATCTGCACTAGTAAGCAGGAGGTCGTAGATCGTGGTATTTTTTCATGTGTGCTCAAAAAGCACTTAGTGAAGTGCTTATCTCGTTGAAGGGCAATAAATTGTTTGCATAAAATTGAACCATTCGTATTATACCAGCATTCTACTATCCGAGCTATATCAACTAAATCTATTGTGATCAAATATACCAAGCTTGGTCAGAAGACAACCCCTTTGGATTTATTTTCTGCTCAAGTCAAAGACTCATTTTCCCATTTACTTGTTTAATGTCTGTATGTTTAGAAGACCATGTGACCGTCACGCTGAGTGTGTCATCATCAGAGACAGATGTCAAGTTTGTGGACAAAGATTTCAGCTTCTATGAATGTGACACTCATAAAAAGTAAGTTGCTGTCTATTTTGTTGAGTTATTTTCATTTGTTTATTTTGTTTTTAAGTTGTTTTGGGGTTGTTTTTTTTCAAATTCAAAGACGTAAACAGGAATTTTTGCAGCAGATTATTTTTTTTGTCATAATATATGTCCTTGTGTGAAACATAAATTCAGTTCAGTTCACATCCTGATCGAGCAAAGGTGAGCTAGGCCAGGAAGATATGATTGGATTGGTTGGTGACGATAATAAGAGCATTCTACGCCTTCTAAGCCACAAGTTGCATAGTAAATGTTTCTTACATGTATTGGTTTGTGTCTTTCTTGTAGTTGCGTTGACTGTGTTGGTAGTCGTTGGGCCTGCAATTGGTGTGTACTCAAGCAAGTTTGTACTCACGATAACTCCACATGCACAGCATCGGAGGAAATCATAGTGACTGGAAATAATGTAAGTCCTTTGAAAACAAGAAGGAACACAACAGACACACAAACAGAAAAGATGTATTGGAATATAATGTACATTTTCTTTAAAAATGCAGTCATTTGCAAGTATTCTTATTCCAACAAGGCTGTCAAAATTATAGGAAAATTATCAATACTTGGAGGGATGTAAACATTTTAATTTTGTTATACTTTCTTGGGTATATATTGCCATTTGTAATGCTACTAGTCAAGTACTTAAGGTGTAATTTATTTCGGTTTAAATGACAGTACATTGTCGGTATCATCACAGACCAACACTAAAATGACATGTTTACAATATTAAAAATATTTAAATATATAAAATCAAAGGAAAATAATCGGGACCAGCCAGGTGATAAGATCAAAATATTAGAAAAACGTACAATGAGAAAAAAATCAATATCAATAAAACTGGACAGACAAAAATGTAAACATTAAAAACAAACTATTATTGAAATAATAAAATCTTTGTCAGGGCTGGGATTCTGGATCTTTTATATCTGTCTGTTCTGCAAAGTGGTGAAACTAAACCTGTCAAGGTGTTTTTCCTCAGCTGTCTTTGTGTGCTCTCAGAATTAAGGGGGGAAGCATAATGTCTGAATTTGGTGGACTGCATCATTTTTCACCCCATCTTTTAAAAATAAAATTACGTCTATTCTCCAGAGAGGGGAGATCTAAAATAGCTAGTGCCCTAGAGTAACTTTGGTATTCCAGAAACCCAATGATGATACGGCATGCACGTACTTGGACACTCTCAATTTTCTTGGCCTGTGCTTTGGTAATAGAACTATGCCAGACTTGGCTGCAATACTCAACTATGGGCCTAATATAACACAAGTAAGCTGAGATCAAATCTGATCTAGGAATGCTTGCTTGTAGAGAGTTGACTTTTATTCCATATAAATATTTGTTCAATGGGGTAACTAGGGAAAATGGTGCCGGGGAAATCGCTAAAATGGCACCCCTAGTTGCATCTTGTGATGCCAATTAAAAAAAAAATTGAAATTGGAATGTTTCTTTCTTTGTTCAAACTTCATCGGATTAGATTTCCAATAACTTCAACAGTACAGATCCTTAAAAAAAAATCAATTTGTTTTGAGTTATTTTTGTTTTTGTGCCTTGACGTTTTTTACGACCCCTAAAAAGTAGTGCCCTGGGCACGTGCCCCTGTTGCCAACCCCCCCCCCCCCCCTCCTTCGGGACCGTTCATAAGTGCGGATAATTTGGTGACATGTGATCAAGATCTACCAATCAGATGACTGGAATTGTCTCTTCCTTACTCTATGATAAATGCTGTCTATATGCATCCTTTATTGTGACTGTAATTAATTAACATTCCTGTTGTTTTGAAGAATAACTTAGAATGTGCTCTCATATTAAAGTATAATAAACGGTGCAGAAAGTAAATAGTGTCATAGGCTTTGAATGGATTTAGACCCATAAATTAGTGAGATGTAAGGCTTAGAATGAATGTTTGTTTGTTTCTGTCAAGAAGACAATCAATTAAGATGGGATGCCATGAATATTATCCTTCTCATATGTACCTCTTCCTAGGAGTGAAATTACTCCCATTACATTACTGTTACCATGCTATATTGTGCATCTTGTCGATTTATCTTCAGACTCGAGGTACATCCATGGAAGGTCCAGATGCCTGCCCACAGATCCAAAAACAAAATGACGAAGTTCTGATTGCAAATGACATCAACAGAGATATCACTGTCAATATTACCAACCTACCTGAATCATTGGTATGTACCAACATCTCGACTATGTTCATGCTCAAATCAGCTATAGGCTCTGCCTATATATATACCAGAAGTACTTTGCTTAATTTGCCTATTTTTAAGTAATTACCTGTATGTTGTGCAATACTGCACTGCGAGGTTTGCTTGTCATTTTGCCAAGGATTTGTGAAACTCTGCATAATTTCATGTTTATTAATTTGTGTGAAGATCACGCAAACATTAGACCATAATGATACAGTAGACCTACGTGCTGATTGTAAAGCATCAATAATACCTTACAGATTTAAACAGGGAATTTAGCTGACCCACTCATTGTGTGAAACCAAGTTGCAGCGAGAATGACTGTAGTTCTTTTACCATTCCAGTAGGCCTAGGTACGATAACTACCATTTGATTCAATCAATGGTAGCTAGCCTACCTAGGCCGTTTGGAACGGTAACATGTTATCTCAGTGCTGTGCCATTTAAATGCTGAGCCCGAACGGCTGTTTTCATATTAAAAAATTAAACCTGAAACTTGTGTTTCATTGTTTTGTATATTTGCACCTCCATCTAGCCTACCAGTTACAAGTGCAGCCTAGAAATTGAGAATTCTCCTCAGATGGTGACTGCCAATCGTAATGGTCCCAGTGTGACCTGCAACTTGGGAAAGGTAAGTCCTAAATCTTGACGACCAACTTTCGGGTATAAGTTCACCATAGCAGCCCTCCCTAGCAGCAAGCGATATGGAGGATTCCGAAAGGATGTTATTGAATTCTTACAAATCTTAGGGAGGAACACTGCCATGTAATATTTAAGCTGATTACTTTACTGTTTACGGCAGATACTGGCGCAATATAAAAATCCACTATTATTATTATCATTCATTGTCATGAATACTGTGGCGCCGACCGACTCTGTCGCCAAGGTCGATCCGGCCTCCCGACCAACCCTTCGGTAAGCCCAGACGAGCGGCTGTCCAGGTAGACTTTGGTGGCGGGTCCGTTTGGAGTGCCGTATGCCGCCGACACGTGCTGCTCAGTCTCCTTGAGGATCTCACTCAGGGACGGACTTAAGGGAACTTCCTTAAGGATGTGACACGACAGAGTAGTGAATCAGGCGGACAATTGCAATCTCTGAATTCAATATGCAATCAATGCTTTTAATTACTGATCTTCTCTGAATAATTGGCAAGAAACTCCTTAATCAAATAATCAATTATAATGGACAATAAGTGAGTAGCACCTATACGTGGCGAGTGTGGACGTCAACGGTACAAGCAGCTGGAACACGACCAGCCCTACTGTCCCACAACTAAGTACAAACCGCCCGAGATCCCGAGCCAGCACACAGACCAAATTCCCCCGGAGAATAATCAACAGATCCCTTGTGCGTCCCCAGCTCCCAATCCCCTATGGTTTCCAAAACCCCGCAGTTATGCACTTACATAAACAGCTCGACAGCTCCTGTACCGCGACTCCCCACTCCAATCGGAACTTACGAAACACGTGTCTGTTCCCTTCGACGTCCCGGTGTGAACTTCCCGTTCACGCGCGCTCCCACAGCCAACCGCTGGGGGTGCTGTTTCAACTAGCTCATTATAATAACTAATAACAAGCACACTGTTTCGCTACAATACCCTCCATGGCACGATTTGTATTTTTATACTGTAATATGGCAATTGCATCATTTGAGTTTAAATCAAGTTTAAGGCACATGCCCGTTGTTGCCAGATCATTTCAATCCACCAACAATGATCGCACCCATGTTACTAGGTTACATGAATAAAGAAATTGTAATTAAATATAAACCCTTACCAATGTATCAATATGTTTCATTCATTTTCAAATATGACAGTATACCTATGCAGAAAGCGTGCAGGAACTCAATGTGACCCTCACCTTGATGTGGGCGGATGACCAAAATAAAAACCATATCCTGAATGATAGACACGGATTCACAGGTCAGAGTTCACTCTGGGTTCATTGTTAAACTGAAACTTAAATTATAGACAATGATATTATTGAGTGAAATGCATTGTGAAATGCAAGTGTAGAATACTTGCAATAGAAAATCTGCTCAGTTGATACGTACACTACATCAATGAAAGGTTATGTGTTTGAAACATAGCACTTGATAATTGATAAAATCATAACAGTTCCAGGAGGAAAGACAACATATTGTATCATGAAATTGGTGTATGGGACTATATGTACTTACATCAAATACGGTTGGAGCGGATAAATCATAATAATTCAGATAACAATGCATCATAATGCTTCATTTAACTCAACATTTCCGGCACAAATACTGCCTAATTAATTCCCATTAATTTTCATGATAATTTTGCCTATGTCAGCTAGTGTTTTAAGAAATTTGCATATTTGATGATGTCGTGATGTCACAGTGATTTTGCCAACTCAACCGCCTCATTGTGTTTAACAAATGCACGAGTTCCTCATCTTAAACTATCCCTGTCATTCACAGTAACACTGTACAAATGTGAGGTGTTGCGTCCGGACTGCAGTCGCTGTGTGTCACAGGAAACAACAAGGGTGGAGCTTCCATGTGTGTGGTGTGGGAGTACCTGTGTGGTCAGTGATAGTCAGACATGTTCAGTTGATGATGTGGTCACTCCTACTAATAATCGCAACTGCCCGGATCCTAGAATCCTAGAGGTATATCATTATAGGTTACAGTAAAAGTTAGTGCCTCATTTGTTTTAGAATTAATAAACTGAGACATTTTACATGTAACTGTCTGCATTCTATTGAAAAGCCAGAGGTACACGACAATTCAACTTTAATTCCCAAACATATCAAACCAATTTTATGCTTGGAGTTGCGAGGGCCTCATCATCATGTATTTCGATCTTAGCAGGATTGTTCTCAAAGCCTAAATCACACCTTTGAGAAAGATCCTGCTTGCATCAAAACGTGTTAGGCCCTCCTAAGTCCAAGCATTTTGTATTATTTTAGGTAATTTTGGCTTGTGAGCAGTTTCCAGCAGTTTTTTTCTTGTATATATCCATATTATGACAAATACAAAGTAGACAGCACCAGTATATTGTATTCTTTGGCCTTTGGGCAATTAGATCACCCTGTTGTGAATCCCATTGCCTCTGCTCTGCAGTCCCATGTCCTCCATGGGTTGATGATCCTGATATTCAAAATATTATTTCTGCTGGATTTTAATGTTCAGGAGTGATGACATTTTGGGTTGTAATAACTCCCATTCCTTGATACAGCACCGTCATACCTTATTCTTATCAT
Organism: Astropecten irregularis; assembly: GCA_963971285.1. Lineage (NCBI taxonomy): Eukaryota > Metazoa > Echinodermata > Asteroidea > Paxillosida > Astropectinidae > Astropecten > Astropecten irregularis. The sequence goes on along the minus strand of OZ020244.1, from coordinate 38,359,200 downwards.
GATCTGATTTTGCTATACAGATATATCCACCATTTGGTCCCATTGAAGGCAACACTATACTGACACTGACAGGCACTGATATTGGCCGACGCTTTACTGACATCGTTTCTGTTTTCATCGGGGATCAGCCATGTGAAGTAATTGCTTCTGACTACATGACTGGGTTCAGGTAATGAAGGGAATCATTTCTGGAAAGTAACAATTTATTGTACAGTCTATAAGTGTAATATAGGCTGGCAGTACCTAGAACCAAACAAGCTATGCAGTTTTCAGAGAAGGATATATCTCAGTTTGAGGTTATTTTCATTGCAGCGTCAATTGTATAACACCTAACAAGACGCTCACTGGTGACAAGGCGTTGGATCGTCTACAGGTGACTATTAGGGGAGCTGATAGCAGTGCACAGCTTAGCGCAAGTGATATATCATTTGGATATAAGGTACAGTTACCATTGTGAAATAATTTCCTTATTGCCTTATTTGTTCTTCTGAATCCATTAGGGAAACTCTCATCTTTACCAAAACCCCGACCCATCCACCCAGTCCCTCTTTCAGACATTCTCCACCGTACTCCCATCAACCATGTCTCTCTTCCAGACACCCTCCACCCCACCCCATCCACCCAATCCGTCCTTACACCCTCCCCCTACCCCATCACCCATTCCCTCCGCCTAACACCCTCTACCCTACCCCATCCACCCATTTTCTCCTCCATACACCCTCCACACTACCCCCGTCAATCCAGTCCCTCCTCCAGACACCCTCCACCCCACACCATCCACCCAATACCTCATCCAGACACCCTCCACCCTACCCAATCCACCCAATCCCTCCTTACACCCTCCAACCTTCCCCATCCACCCAATTCCTCCTTGCATCCGCCACCCGACCCCATCCACCCACTCCCTCCTCCAGACACCCTCCACCCTACCACATCCACCATATCCCTCCTCCAAACACCCTCCACCCTACCCCATCCACCCTACCCCATCCACACAATCCCTCCACCCTACCCCCTCCACCCAACCCATCCACACAATCCCTCCACCAGACACCCTCCACCATACCCCATCCACCCACTCCCTCCTCCAGACACCCTCCACCCTACCACATCCACCATATCCCTCCTCCAGACACCCTCCACCCTACCCCATCCACCCAATCGTTCCTCCAGACACCCTCCACCCTACCCCATCCACCCAGTCCCTCCTCCATACACCCTCCACCCTACCCCATTCACCCTATCCCTCCTTCAGACACCCTCCACCCTACCCCAACCACCAACTCCCTCCTCCAGACACCCTCCACCCTACCCCATCCACCCAGTCCCTCCTCCAGACACCCTCCACCCTACCCCAACCACCAACTCCCTCCTCCAGACACCCTCCACCCTACCTCATCCACCCAGTCCCTCCTCCAGACACCCTCCACCCTACCCCATCCACCCTGTCCCTCCTCCAGACACCCTCCACCCTACCCCATCCACCCAGTCCCTCCTCCATACACCCTCCACCCTACCCCATCCACCCAGTCCCTCCTCCAGACACCCTCCACACTACCCCATCCACCCTATCCCTCCTCCAGACACCCTCCACCCTACCCCAACCACCAACTCCCTCCTCCAGACACCCTCCACCCCACCACATCCACCCAATCCCTCCTTACACCCTCCACCCGACCCCATCCACCCAGTCCCTCCTCCAGACACCCTCCACCCTACCCCATCCACCCAGTCCCTCCTCCATACACCCTCCACCCTACCCCATCCACCCAGTCCCTCCTCCAGACACCCTCCACCCTACCTCATCCACCATGTCCCTCCTTCATACACCCAATACTCAACCCCTTATTACTTTGTTTCATGTTTCAGGACCCATCAATAGGAGCTTTCATCCCTGCTGTTGGCCCTCAGTCAGGTGGGACCAGACTGGTCATCTTTGGTCAGTCCTTAGATGCTGGTAGATATATTGATGTTTACATAGACGATATGCAGTGTCACAATACAAGGTAATGTATTCAATACAAACTGAACATTCTGTAAGGTTGAATGATTGATTCAAGAGGTGAGAAAATACAATAATAAAGGTTTGCTGCGTAAAGTGACTACATTGGAGGAAAATGTCACTTCCCATTCAGATGAACATTCGAGAACTGTATGAAGAATATATCATTATGTACCACTGCACTAAGATAATTGGCCGACACACATGTAGAGGTTTGAACTACGTGTCATGTTAGTTCCAAATCATTAAGACTTGTCATTTATCTCTCTGCTGGCGGCTCTGATGCACTCTGTTTAGTATTCAAGTCGAAGTTACGAATATGCATCATAATATCATTTGCCTTCCGCACAAACTCTGTTGGATATACATGTCTCTTATGCTTCAAGCCACATTATCAGTTTATTCATATTTCAAATAATAGAACATTTCATTTATGTTTACAAATATAATCACAGAGAATATGAGGTATTTTTTAATTTCAACGAATATTTTAAAACTTGTCTTTACTTATCCATTAAAGTCATTACTTCAGAGTTACTGCCTCAAATTCTTTATGCCACAATTACCTTCATCCTCAAAAAGGTTCAATTTGATGATGCTGTATTTAGCAAATATTCACTGTTGTATTTAGCTTTAAGCAAACATAGTAATTTCTTTATTTGGTTGCAGAGAGGATGTTATTGATGACAGCATAACATGTGTGACATCCAAAGCTGACGTCTTAGGGGAATGGATGATCAATGTCATATTTGATGGTGCCACAAGAAACTCAACAATGAAATATGCATATCAGACTGATCCCACAGTGAACAGTGTCGACCCTTCATCAAGTGTCTTAGCGTAAGTTCAACTTCCCATAAAATGTTTGTCATAGTTAACCTTAGGGTAAAAGGTCAGACGTAAAATCATGTCATGTTGGGTTTTGCCATTAACTTGATATTCTTGTAAATTGTTTTCAAACGTGTCGTTTTTTTAGGGGAGGACGAGAGCTGGAAGTAACTGGAACTGGATTTTCCATCATACAGCAGCCGCATATTGTTGTTACTGTTGGAGACAACCAGGAGGAATTCATTGGGGTAAGCTAATCATGTTTCAAACTAAAGCAAAGAAATTACAGTGATGATGTTAGAAATACTACGGTTGTTAGTAATGCTGAAAACCATCTCCAGTTTGTATTCGATTCACCCTGCTGACGCCAGCTAGCTCGATGGCGTAGCGGTATGGCATCTGCACCAGTAAGCAGGCGGTCGTGGATTTGAATCACACCTGACCCAACGCATGACTTTTTTCATGTGCCCTCAACAAGCACCGAGTATGCAAAAATTATCTAAATCAGTCAAGGACAAGCCTAATTTGCATATCTCCAGTTTGTTGTCTTTTGAGCTAACAGTTCAACCTGAGAACTGTGTCATTTGTGCCATTTCCTAATTTTCGAGGGAGATAATAATCAGATGATCTTTAAATTTGAAAATTTGAAAATTTGAAACTGATGACATTCATCTGATAAAAAGATGTGTTAGTCGATGGTCTGCAGTACATGCGAGCCTAAAGGGCTTCCAAGATTTCCTGGTTTATTCCCCATCATTATACAGGATGCTTGATATCAACCATAACTCCTACTTACCAGCAATGTAGACACAGATTCTAATCTTCTGGTGATTTACTTATATAATAATATACTATCATCTATTGTTTAAAATTTCAGAATTGCAGTGTGAAGAGTAACAGTATTATGATTTGCACCTCACCTATGGTCAATGTACCAAACATCAGCCTGTCTAGTGATGATGTCAGTGTCAATGTGTCGACTGGTTTCATCATGGATGGAGTTACAGCCCTGAGGAACTGGTGCGCTGCTGGGACTGCATGTACTCCACTGGAATACTTCCAGAATCCAGACTACTTCACATTTGACAACAAGGAATATGGCTTTGAGAAAGGAATATTTGAAAAGGACAATGACAACATGATCATACATGTAAGTTTCAATGGGAGACTTTTGACTAACCATCGTTAATCACAAGAGGGCGCGCTTCATCAGGCTCGGGAAAAGTGTCTTGATTTTGTTGTCATTGCTTTTGTGCACGAATGTTCATCGTAAACACAACAGGCGTAAATAATCGCAATAAAAATGCCTGGTAAATACTGTGCAGTGTGCGGGTGTGTTGAAAGGGGAGGACATAAGTTCCCCAAGAACAAACAAGTGCAGAATTTGTGGAGATTGGCCACTAAAAGGGCGAATTTCAAATGATCACGGTGGCCCACGGCAAACAGCATTCAGTTTTGTGCACAGAGTTTTTACTTTGCAAACGAAGCCTATCACATTATTCCTCGCAAAACATCAGAATTTCACCTAACTTTGTGTTTTCGGGCATTGAAATCGTGGTGGGAGGCTGGTGTGAATATAAAAATTAATTGTAAATGGCCTGAATTTAATGTTCACAGTATTTTCCTGCGTCTTTCGGAGAGTTTTTGGACAACCGCCGTACTTACAGCGTGTAAAAAAGTTTTAAGGAACCTGGTAGTTTGCTGCCCTCTATCGACAGCCCTCTCCAAAAGTCTCCCATTGCCGGGTCTTAATATGCCTACATGTTTTACATGATGAAGTTATGAGTTGATATGAGTACATTTGACATTAATTGATTGACATCTTAGGTATAATTGTTGCTCTATAGGTCCATACATAGAAACATTCAATCTGGTGCGCAGTGTGCATATTTATTCCTTAATAATAATTTATATAATCAATCATTTATTCCTTACCAGGGGCGGCGTCTGAACCTAGCTATATCAACCAGTGAGGTTACTGTGTACATCGGGAAAGCTAAGTGTGGTAATGTCAGTGTAGGATCAGAATCCTTGTCATGTACACTACCTACACAAACCCCTGATGCTGGAGATTATCGTGGTGAGAACACCTCCAGAGGTTTACCTGTTGTCTGGGTAAGAATCAGTCATACATACGAGTAGCACAGAAGCAAATGTTTGCAAATATTTGTGAATTCTGGCGAACCAAGCATGCAGAAACATTCAAATCAAAACCGATTGAAAAAAAAAACACATTGAAAAATGTCCAAGGTTTGGTTTCCTTCCATGAAAACTATATTCAAAGCTAGTCTTTCTTTGTTCAGTATAGACCACTGACTGTGGGTGTACCTTCATCAACAGGTGTTGCATGGAGCCAACTTGAGATTTAACATCGGTTTCATCCGCTACCCTAGCACAGTAGACACCATACTCATTGCATGTGTAGTCAGTGGTGTGGTGTTGCTGGTCTTCATTATATTGGCCATAGTGTTGTACAGAGCATCTGTAAAAGCAAGAAGGGAAGTACATGAACGTCGAATGCAGTTAATTGCCATGAAGATAGAGAAAACGGAAGACATGATGGCAGGTTGGTTCACATAAGATCAAGATATATGACATGTACGAGGGTCAGAGTTTCATCATCTACATGATCCCAGAACTGAATACATTAACTGAAACAATAGACAGTGCGCCCTCTAGTGTCAAAAACCAAATCATGACAATAGTTTTAGGGTCTGAATTTCCACTCATGCTTCATGTCAATAAACTTAAGAATAAAGCAACCGTGCCTGGAATATCTTATCTGCACTCCTGCAGTGACTAGTGTGAACTTTCTATTCATGTTACTTCTGTCTGATGTATAGAAGGCTTGCCGTTGGGATTCCACCATTTAGAAAATAAATTATACATTTAATGCCATTATTTCCAGATATCTCACCAATTTATGTTTGGTTTTACACAGCAGCTGGACCTCAAGAAGATCGTTATTCCAAGATTTGATGGAACAGGGAACGGGATCATCACTCTGCTTAATGCTGCAGAAAAGAGAATATTAACCAAGATAAAAACTGAAATGTACATACCTTCAGCAGAATCAATCATGCACATTTGGCTCAAACATTTGCAACAATAATCATGATAGAAATAGAAAACTCTCAATTCTCAGTGAGAATGAGTTATTAAAATCATTAACGATAAGGAATTCTAAAGTTATCATTGTGCCATGTTTTGCAGCGTGCTAATATAAGAATATCTTCTAATTTGCTTGTAGTTTCTAGGTGATAAAATGCATTGCTTTTTAAATATACGTGTATATTGTATCATTTATCATATGAAATTTGTCTGTGTTATACAATCAGATTGCATAAATAATTGAATGGGATATGCTTGGGTTTCTGCCTCGTCCAATTTTTGTCTGTATATCAACTTCATGTTGATTTCATTGTATCCAGTAGAACCGTAACAATACGCCACTTGTAGATGTTTTCAATGATTAGTGATATCGGTGTTGTTTTATTTGGTAGTGTTTTCCGATATAAAATGAAACATCATCTGGTGTCGAGTAATGTAAGTAATGTTCTGTCATTAGTGAGGTGGGTTTCTGCATAGGTTTGTTCAAATTTAAAAGTTTTATGTATTGTATTAATTGTGTAAATGTTTGGTTCAATTAAATATAATTTCCAGGGAATATAGGTGACAATTTAAAAATGCAAATTGAATGGTGCTATCCATTGTGGTACATTTAAATTTACTTTTTAAACGTTTTATTTTTAAAACAGCCGTATGATACACTGTGATGTAATAGTTTGTACACATTTAACTGGATATTATACTTGGAGTCACCAAATTAATTTGAATGAATAAAACTTATAATCATTGGTTCGTGGAGCATGCGTACTGGTACATGTAGCCATAGCGGCTATGGCTACATGTACCAGTTTTAAGGCTATGGCATAGCCTTAAAAGGGTGAAAGCATAATTGTGTTCAAGTGAACATGTCTCATGCAAGTTTACGTTTGAAACGGATTTTTGTGTGTGACAGAGTCAAATCTTTACAACTTGCAAACAGTGCGTTATGATTGAGAAGGAAATATCATCAGTCTTCCTCCATGTTGTCCAGTTAAATATTTCGATCAGTCGATCCGTTTGATTGCGGTATTTAGATAATAATAATTTCATAACATCCGATGTGTGAAACATAAAACATTTTGCATTATACTCCATTCTATATTTTACTCAGCGAAGTCTATTATTCTGATATACATGTATAAAGGAGTCACTTGGAAGATTGACTGCCCGTGCCGTGGGAAAGTGACTATAAATGTAAAAAGCAAACGAAATAAGAAATGGTGCTTGAAAAATGTGTGGGAAAATGTGTAACCAGTCGGCTTACTCATAAAGTTAAGACAGAGTGAAGCAGAAAAGCATAACATTTTGAAAGACGAAATTAGTCGCATTGTTTGTGAATTATATATTGACTTTTACACAAAGTTAGTACATGCATAGCCTAGTTGGAATTATTTCTCTTAATGGAAAATAAAAGCTTTTTTTGTGTCAGCCAATTCAGACGTATTTACTTAAAATATCTAATTTCTAGAGTGAATGTTTGAGGATAGTCCCCAATCTCCGATTTTGATATAACACACAAAATATGCAGACATTTGTCCGTATTTTCTGCGGTTTCGTTGGTTGTTTTGTGTAGGATTTGTTTCGTGCGGGCCAATGATTGTACAGTGCCATCACAAATTTGAAAGAAAAATCTCTCCCAAGATCTAATACAGTCTAATATATTACTTTATTCTATCTCCATTATGTGTACTACGGTTTTGCTTTACTATACAACATTTTCAGTACACTTAGTGGCTGCTCCTTCATTCTACGTTTGACTCTGTGGCATTTTCTCGTGTGGTCCCCCAACTGTCAGGCGCGGTCAAAGAAACCGCTGGATGTATAGTGATATCCCCCTGGTGCGAACTCCATAGTACTTACTCCGGTGCTGATGGGAGTTCTTTTGGGGAGAAATTTCTACCCGTGATCATTGTTATGCCTCCCGTTAAAAGGGTTGAATCTGCCACCCCCCCCCCCCCCATGTGTCCGCCCGGACATATTTACACGCCGTGACCTTGCACAGTTGTCCGTTGACACTATTACTAGGGTAAAGTAATTTTGTTCCCCAAACACATTTAAGGGGGGACAGATTAACCTTTACACCTGATTGAATCATATCTGATACGGCGCCATGCATACTCCTTAATCAAGGCCCTTCTATGATTCCTCTATTTCTGTAGGTTTCTGCCTAAATTCATATCAAGGACCGGGGTTTGTGAGTAAGTCGGATCCCCGAAGCCATAGGTATCGATTTCTTTTCATGATTGGGGGATGATTGGTGATTTGGTGTCCTATGCGAGAGATCGAAGCGACCGAGCGGGGGAGCAGGGGCATACCCCCCCCCCCCCCCCCCCCCCCGCACCGGGGATTTAAAAATAAAAAAAGAGTCGAAGAGTCTCGTTTTAGAGCATTTAAAAACGATATTGGTTTCCCTTTTTGGAAAGAATTCCACTGACGGCCACGACAGAAACAGGGTTATTTCCTCCAAGAGTTAACTTATTTGATGCAAGTCATGATGAACTTCAATCTCAAGTGTGAAAACTGATGTAGCTTATCCTGAAAATTGAGATTTTCAGGGTTTTTTGACCTACAATTATACACTTCGAATGCAGCGGTAGCCATTTTTATAAAAACGCCCTCTGTTGGTCCCATAGGTTTGTGCACAAGTGATGGCCGTTGTAGAGGTTATTTCTGTCCCCCCTCAAAACGAGTCCGCGCGGACACATTTGCGCCGTTGCGGCCATATACAGCTGTCCGTGGGGACACGTTCACATGGATGAATCTGTCCCCCTCAGATTATATCTGTCCCCCTCCAAAGGATAATTGTGTCCCCCGGTTAGGCCATAAAAAAAATTGTTGTATTGGCGTAACGGAGGTTTGGAAAATAGGGTAGGGCGGGCGGATTTTTTTTTTTATTTAATTTTTCCTGGGGTATTAAATGCTTTTCCCCCTGTATATCACAGTATTTGACGTGTCAAATAAAGACAAGAAATGACACAACAACTTTAACCAGTCTGGTTTCCATCTCTTGCTCCTTTTAAGCTTTTAATCTGCATAAAAATTTGCGATTTTTTTATTTTGTTTTTATTTTTTTCCCGATTTAAATTTATTTATTTATTTATTTTTACTTTGTTTGGTTTAAAATGTTTATGGTCGGGGCATATTTTTGGGTCGGGCGGGTTACGCCAATACAACAATTTTTTGTATGTCCTTAGATTGGTCCCCCACCTCGTGATACGTAACCAGTCTACCACCCAGACTACGTTAGTGCATTTTACATTGTTTTAGGGCAGGGTGCGTAGAAGGATGAATTTTAATGCTCTTTTAGATCACGTCAAAGATGATGAACTGTGGATTTCTATACGTGGTCGGATCGCGGATCGGCTGTGCGTGATCGGCCATAGTATATTGGGATAGTATAGTAATGTACATTGTTGTAATACATTGTAACTGCTTGGACCATTATTCGCGGTTGAAATGCTGCAACATAGCTCCCAAGTCCACGATACTCGCGTAATCGGAGAGGGCTATTTTGTTGTTTAGCATGAATCTTTATTAGTTTTACTCTCTCGATTCATGGTTTTATCTCGGCGCTGCTGATAATAGTGTTGGGAAATTACATGTGAGGTCATATTTAAATGTTGATTAGGCCTACCGTACTATTTTATTTTTCACTGCTGATTCCCCTTCAAAAAATTATATTGATATGTCGAAGAAGTTTTGGGCCTTAAGCCTCAGGCCTGGAAATTAATTCTGAGCTTGGAATTAAAAAGAATTACATAACAGTGTTTGAATCATGTCACACGTACACATCAGAAATACTAGGCTACACAAAACTTCAATTTTACATTATTTTTGTTTAATGATTATAAACAACAGTCAATTACATGTAATTTACTAATTAATTCATAGGAAATATAAATCAGGGCCATATTTCATGACTCTGCAATGATCCCCATTCTACTCACACACTAACAGGGCTAGTGCTGAATTTATGCTAGCCGAGCATGCAGAAAATCCTTAGTTACATGAACTTCATCTATAGTCATACAACTGAAAATTCCTTGCTAATCCATGAAAAGGGATTTATAGGATTAAGTTAAATTTTAATTAATTTTTCTGTGAGTGTAAGCGTCAATTCTATGCTCAGGGTAACTTTCCGAAGAGCCATAATGAAATTAGGCCCCGAGTGCATCAAAATGGTGACAAAAGTTAGCTGGGAAAAGCACTGAACATCGTTTAAATTGGTCCAATCATACTTGTATGAATACGAATACTATTATGGCATTATATACTTGAATTTCATTTGTTTGACATCATTAATAAATTAAAACACTAAAGTAAATAAGGCTGAAGGAGTCATCTTGGTTTTAATAGGATGTCGTCATCACGTGATAAATTAGCTGAGGCTGTCGTCATCTTGATTTGAAGAAGTCAAAATCCCGTGACTAAATTATCTCATGATGTGCAACAAAAAGCACAGAAAATATGCAGTTAATTGTGCCCCCCCCCCCCCCCCTAAAAGGATACAAACAAAGGGCTCATCATAATCACCGGAATAAAGTTCTTTCAAAGTTCTTTTCATTCCCCTCCTGCTTCCTTCTTTGCTAGCGTTCCACTGGCATGATTTTGTATAAATTGATTGATATTTTCTGACTGCTTAATACAAGCATGGAGGTAGAAATAGAGGCAGAGGAACACCCCAGCCTGTTCTTCTCAGTTGGAATGTCAGTTAGCTGTTTTCACTACTTTAAATCATGTTAGTTCCGCTCGTTTCCTTTCTCCCCACACCCCATCCAAGCACCTTATGACAAAACCATGTGGGCTTCGTGATTAAAACGATTGCATGCGAGGATTTTGTTTATGTGCAATCACGTATCGTGTGTAAGAGCATGAAGGGCCGTTTGCTACTGTCATGTCTGTACATGTATACCATGGAGACTGCACAAAATAAGCGTACGATACGTTATGGTTATACGGATACACGCTTTGAGACTAGACACGACTCAGTCGTTGCCATGACTTTTCTCACCTTCAGGTGCACCCACGTGAATTTTATTTCAATCAATGGTTAAAAAGCAGTCAAAATGCATATCTAATTATGGTTTAATTCATTTAATAGCACGGGAATATCACATTATCCATGAACAACCAGGGGTAGCCTACATGGAGGGGGACAGGTTAAACTCAGGGGGGACATAATTAACACGGCGGGGAGACACTTTTAGCTGGCTGAATCTGTCCGGGGGACACGTTTTGAAGGGGGACATATATAACCTTTACACCGTCAGTGGAATTCTTTCCGCCTCTTTGTTTCATTATTTTGTAGTCTGGTTCCCAGACCCAAAAAGCTCCAGACTTTCGTCTGTCAAATAAGATTTTTAATAAGAGTCGCCGGGGAATCTTTGGGCAGGGAACCAGACTAATTCTTTTGTTGGTATTAAATGACATTCAACCTCGAAATATTGGGGGGGGGGGGGGGGGGGTGATAATACACGCCATCCCCCACCTCAATTATTGGGGGGGGGGGATATATCCCCCCCCCCCCCCGGATCGACACCCATGCCCGAAGCACCGTTTATTTTAGTTCTTAAATGGCCTCTACTACTCCAAAATTATACTTTGGACTTTAAGCAATGTTCCCGAGTCTTAAACCTTAGCCTGAAGACATTTCGGGAACATAATTGCCAGTATAAACATGAAATGTTCTTGCCCGCTTGTTGCAAACTTAAAGGGTCACTGCAATGCGAATATTATGGCTTGAACATGTGCCAATCAAAAAACTGTACATGGGAATTGTGATTTTACCCACTTCCTCACATTGGATTCAGGGTTAAAAACAGGTTTTTCAGTTTGTATGCTAATTAGCATTTCCATATTCATGAGCAAAACTGTGATGTCATCTGGGGAACTGAGAGCAGTAACTCAATTGATTTGTGCACAAAAAGTTCCGGTTGTTTTATAGGTTTTCTGACAAAACTTTCCCCCTCAATGGGTCTTTTCGTGCTGAATATGTTCCTTTCACTCAACTGGTGGTGTAATTTTTTTGACAAACCATTTGTGGGGGTCATGTTTGCCTCTTCATTTGTTTATGTTTTTTCATTATATTTTGGCTGTTGGTTCCCTACATGAGTATGCATGAAAATCCCCCATTTTGCAAAGCCGTTCAAAAGAAAACCAAATGCTGGTTTGGAACCAAAATAAGACTTGCCATTCATTATTTGTCAGTATATTCTCTGTATGAAGGCAATAAAATAACCTGACTAAAATAAGCACTGCAGCCGCCCTTTAAAACCAGCCAGTAGCGTTAGACACCGCTTTTTTTCTGGTCTGGTTAGTCGACTGGTAGCCAGACCCAACGGATCCAAGAGTCCTCAAAATCAGAGCGGAAACCAGACTATAATATAGCTTAACATCAGTCTTGTCTACAGTCTTTGAAATGTGACAAAATGTGAAGAAAAAAAATCAAAGCCCTGTCCTCTTTCCACAAATTACCTTGCTAGCAACACCAATTAATCACCATCGTGCAACGTATTAAGGTGAGTTACATTACGGGTTTTTTTTATTATAGTTTTGGAAGCAACCTATTGCCGATATGAACACACGTCTTCCATGGTGCACTGAACCAATGGTAATCCGCTACATTGACAACAAAAAAATACAACCAACACAAAAATTGTTTTCTTGAATGTCATTGTGTCCTTATTGGGACACCGTAACACGGAAGTACATAGCGGCAAAATTGTAAACTTTGTTCATTTATGTTTGTACGCCACAAACTAAACAGTGAAGACATTACACAGTGGCGAGTCAACACCCATCTCTCTCTGTCGATATATATCTGCAAGTTGCTGATTGTGGTTCTTTCCTGGACGAGAAACCTTCATTCCAAGACTCTTTGCAGTAGTTAGGTAAGTTTGGTAGAACTTTGAGTTGGACGTTGTCAGCAGGTTGGACCAATTACCGCCGAGGAACTTCTGAGAGTTTTTCCGTGGTTTTCCAAAACACGATCTGCCATTGTTGTTACTTCCTCCATACTTAACGTTAGGCTAAACCTATGATTAAATAAGGAAGTCAAGTTTTACTTTCCATGCTTAGGCCTACTCGGAGAATTGCAACGATTGGGAAAATATTTTATTTGTGACATTTGATATACTTATTGTAGTCAGCTGTTAATCTTGTATGAGAAACTTATTTCTGACGTTACTCTAATGGGGGCGGAGCTTGAGTGTGGGGGACATCAAGGACAAATTGCAGAATTCTACTATTACTATTACTAGTATTAGACCCTAGCAGCCTTAAATTTATGTTCACTTCCTGGTCGGTGATATTTCTACAGATATGTTAAGATAAACTGACAAGGGGACCATGATAACATTCGTATTTTATAATTATGATAACATTTGATTGTGTTAAGGGGTTGGGAACTAGGATAGTGTGTCACACCGGATATACGGTAATCGTGGGTTTTAGGGGCCTGAATTATGTACAAAAGAGGTCGCTAACTTCAGCCAACTCATCGATCCCAGCATATCACACTCATAATTTACGCCCCTAAAACCCAGGATTACTGGATATACATGTACTTAGTGTTTATCATTCCGACATTGCTTGCCTGTTGAGAAAAGAACCACCAAGCCTTGAATTTAACGGAGGCCATGGCCTTCGTTGCCCTGGTTCTTGGCCTTCGTGCCACCTTCAAATGTTTCCATAGACATTATGATTTTCCAATGGAAGTGCCCCTTGCAATGGAAAAGTGGCCTTGCCCTTTTCACAACCAAATTCATGCCTGAACCAACCTTCTTCACCTTAGATGAAGAAGGTTGGTTCAGGCTTGGCTTTGCACATTATTGAATGGAACTCACCCCCACCCCCATAAGCTGTTAGGAATAGGCCAATACTCTGAACTGCGTATGGGAAATATGATTTCACAACTGGCATGATGTTTACCGTCTTGGCCTAGGCGTTGATTTTAACTAGTCCCGATTAGTTCCTTTAATCAACACTGCTAACAAGCAACGGAAGAGGAAATAGCAATAAAATAATATGATGATTGTGTAACATGTATTTCATTCATTTATTTATTAAGTTTATATTCACCATTTCCAACAGCGAAACAAACAATTGCCAATTAGGCAACTTTAACAAAAACAACTTTAATACGCATCATGAGACTAAAATAAATAAATAATAAAACTAAATTTATTCATTTCGTGATACTTAGGAATAAAAATGAATAAAACCAAATTATGGAAAGTGTCAATATAAAATAACTAACAGAAATAGCACAATAAATTTGTGCTCAGAAACTATTTTCCAAGGTTTGCAACATTGAACGCATCACATCTACCATGGAGTTTGTTAATTGTACGTGGAAGAAACTTTGGAGACAAAGCCATGCCTTGTTATGTCAACACGACTCCGTGGTACATGGAGGATGCGTTCGTTGGCAAACCTTGTCCATCTCACAGGCACATGAACTGAAAGGGTTATCATTGTTCAAATTTAAATGAAATGTACGTTTAATATGAAGGCTTACTTTAACGCATAAGTTTTATGATTAATTATCTGATTGTATCTGAAATCAACAGTTTATCTGACATGACGTGATGCAGGAATTCTGTGCCTGTTTTAATTCCCAAATTCAGTCAAACTTTTCTCTGATCATCCCACATTTAATACTAATATGGGGGAAGAAAACAAGAATTTGGCCTGCACCCATTCCTGCGCCCCTTTGAAATGATCAGCTATTTAAGATACAACAGCTTTTGTCACAAAGCAGAAGTATGTATGGTAAATTCAGAATTGATTGTGTGACAGGCGCGCTCCACAATTGATGCACTATTGATGCACTATTTTGTTATGCACAGTACGTACTGTTCAAATTCAGCTAGTGTAGGGAACATGCATAGGTAATTCACTCTGTGAACACTATGTAATTGGTATGTAACACAGCTTCATATCAGACTAGACTCTTATCTGGAATATTATAGTCATGACTACAGGCTATGTGTGACCTTCTATTGTTGAGATAAACTGAGTCACAATAGCCTACTCCACCATGGAATCAGTCATGCTTGAATGGTTTACAAAGCCTGTTTACATCAGGGGTTTTCCCTTTTTCCTTTTGCATATTATTTGCATATTTTGTATATGACCTCACCACACAGGAAATGCTTATAGGTACATATATATGTTGGAGTGTACCATTGTGTGTGGGTGGGGGGAGGTTTCATAACACACCTCCCCCCCCCACCCCGGGCGCTTCGCGCCCTCGTAGTGCCTGGCTACAAAACTTCACTCCGGGTAAACCCCCCCCCCCTTACCAAAAAGCTAGATCCGCCACTGTCACAGGGTAGGAAATGAGACTTGAAAGTCATAATACTTTATTGGCCTGTTCACACACACCCAACTAATCACGATTACATGTATTTGCGTCGTGATTCAAATCACAATTCAAATAACACTAATGTGCGTCTTTTTGCAAATAATCGTGATTATTTGAATGCAAGCCACGTGCCATACAGAGTTCCTTTCACAGCATGTTGTGTGTAACTATGAACCATCAATTGTTCCATTGGAGAACCATGCATGGTACCCGGTAACTATCGATTCAGCTAGTCAAACGCGTAGTACTGGATGCAGGCCAATTCAGGTCAAACTTCAAGAATCATCACAAAATTGCAAGATTGAATACACCACTCTTTATTGATCCAGTCGTACTTAGCTTGAACTTTATGTCATTTCATGGAGATGAGACAGATATATTTTGACACTGATTTAAAAAGAGAATTTAGGATTTTCACATATTTGCGATTTTCTCCTTTAAAGGTAGTATCATACTTTGGTAAGAAACCAAAACAGAAATGTTCACAGATTTACGTATAATTTACAGGGTATAAAGATGGTGCTGGTAGAAACCTACCATTAAAATGTTTCCGCCTGAAATGCTGTATTTATCCAGAAATTAGTAAAACAACGACCAAAAATCTTTTTGATCTTTTAAAGGATCAAAAATAAAAGAGAAAAGACTTAAGAAATACTGTGGCCGTTTTTCACGATTTTCTCAAAAAGTGGGCACCGTATGGGACTGAAATTTTCACAGATGACTGTGACTGTATCTTCCTTGATATTTTTGCCCATGAATCTGTACTTCTTTGACAAAAACCATTTAAGTATGATGTTACCTTTAAACTGAGTCTTTTGCCATAGTAAGAATTCTCCTTTTGTTGCCAGTTCATATATCCATGGAGCTATCTGTTTAATAGCTCCATTATATATCCCATTGTTAACAGAAACTACTCCTGTGTACTTTATTTGCTTTGAATTTGACATTCTGACAACATTCGGACCAGGAAGTTAAATTGTGCGGTTTTTAATCTGTTCTAGGTTTTTGATACTGGCAGGACTTTATCAAAACCATCATCAGCCTGATTATAGTGCTGGTGAGATTCCTTTATTCATTTGTAGGACATTTTATTAAACAGCCTGAGGCCTAAGAGACCATAAATATCGTAAAAAATGATCAGAGAACTGAAAATCTTCCTTTATTTATTATTTTGGTATTATTTTAAACCTTTTAGTTTTATTATCAACAGACCCTTCTCTTTGAAGGGAGTCAGGTTGGTGCACTGTGGCTGGGGTTCAGATCCAACTTGGGCTGACATGTAATATATAGGATATCCTGGGCATCTACCAATACATGGAATAGTTTGAATATTTGGGGTTGACCTCCCAGACTGTAAAAACTGGACACTATACCCTCCTAGTCTTCTGTTTACAGATTTCTCTTGGCTTATGACAGAACAAGCTACAGTGCAAGGTATTTCCTTGGTTCCATTACCAGAATAGACCAATTAATTAAAATGTATACTTTTCTACTTGATCAATCAGTGGCAGATCTAGAGGGGGTTTGGTGGGTTCCACCTTTACACAATAAAAAAAAAAAAAGTTCATCATTGTAAGGTCATGGGAGTCAGGTTGGCATAGCGGTTCTTTCCTCAACCTTTAACAACCTCTGGTGGACTGGGTTCAAGTCGGGATTGGTTCAAGTGGATTGAGTTTTCTGTGGGTTTTACCCAGAATATTACTCTGAGGTTACCTCTCACCTCTAAAATTGTAACTTCTCATCATCTTTCCATAATAAAAAGGTTTCATTGGGCTTTCGAGCTACAGTGCCTTGGGCTTTTAGAGGAATCCTGGGTTTTGTTTACCAGAAGTAAATAATAATGATAGTAATATAATTTATGGACAACCTCCGGTGCAGACCTGTGGAGAAGAATAGGAACTGCATATGTACATGTACATGTACATTTATACAGTTTTTTGTTGAGTAGACATTGTGGCTAATTTGTGTTGTTGTGTAGGTGAAATATGAATGAAAGACGAACAAAGAAAATTGAGTGGAGTGGGATTCAAACCTGCAACCTCCGAAATAGGGCTTTTCACACTATCCAAAATCTTGGGGTTGGAACCGGATCGAACCCTGAGATTTGTTTCAACCCTTTTCACGCTGGAAAAGTTTCAACCCCGAGCAAACCCGGGTAGGACGGTGGAACAAGATCAAAATCAACCCTGGTAGGGACCTGGGTTGAAAATCTCAACCCGGTTCTAAACTCCATTTTTTGCATTGATGCATGTCATAATGAACCAGTTCACTGAAAACGTAGTGTGAATGTTGTGTCTCTCCAATCCGGTTCAAAAACTTGCCCGGCTAAACCAGGATGGAACCGGGTTGGTTTCAACTATTTCTGTTCTGGTTTAATTGATGTTTGATAAACCGTATGAGATAAAAGGGAAAGAGGAAAATAAACATATCTGCCTTTTTGATTTTTCTTTTTGTTGTACAGAGGGACCAAGTACAAGGTGACATTCCGTCTTCATCTGGAAACGAAATTCTAAGGAGAAACAGCAACCATGAGAGGGAGACCTGGATCCAGATTGACCTTGAAGCTTGAGTTACAGTTGATTCTCATTAGTATCATCATCCCAGCTGTTTATATGCAATGGAATGGACAACTATCTTCCTATCAAATAGCAGTATTTGATAATCCTATTAAACCATCTCTAATAGTGACAACTCGGTTAGATCATTTCACTGTACACCCAGACACAGGTGATGTGTATGTAGGGGCAGTCAACCATCTGTATAGATTGGATCGGAATTTGACACAAGTTGCAAACATTGATACATCAACGTGTCAAGGGGAAGAATGTCTGAACTACAATAAGATCTTGGCTTTGCAAGGGGGAAGGCTGATTACATGTGGTAGTGAGAATGAAGGGGCGTGTCAGTCAAGAAGTCTAGTGGATTTTATGGAAGATGGAGGGGGTAATGAAAGAATGAACATCGCAGCATTTGGTACGAGAACAACGATCGGCATTGTTGCACCTGGACCAGGCATGAATGATCAGAGAATGTATGTTGCAGCATCATATACTGATGAACCACCTGAATACCAAGACATTCTTCCTATTAGTAGGAGGCTTCTTCAAGCAGGAAACGGGTTCTTGTATGCTGATGATACTGATCAAATCAAGTTCACTTCTTCATATAAATCCAACGGCTTTCCCATCGATTACGTCGGTGCCTTCATTTGGAATGGGTTTACCTACTTTGTCACAAACCAGGGGCAACGTCTTGGTCAGTCAAACCCTGATATTTCAAAAATAGTTCGGGTCTGCCATACAAGTGCCAACCTCAATTCTTACACAGAGATTCTCATTGAGTGCAGGAGACCTGATAGCAGTCCAATCAGGTTGGCTCAGGCTGCTTATGTTGGGCCAGCAGGCCCTCATCTGTCAGAGTCATTGGCATTGGATGATGGAGACCATGTATTATATGCTGTGTTTGCTGATGGAGGCAACTCTGCATTGTGTGTGTATAAGATGAGTGACATTGAAGCTGCATTTGAACAAGCTGTCAAGGATTGTGTAGTGAAAGGAAATGCCTATGTAATAGATCATCTACACGGAGCTCGGTGTAATGCAGGAGGGCAGGTAAGTCTCTTTTACAGGCTTTTTTAGTTGTAGACTTGTGGTAACAATATTTTATATCACAATTGTGGTTCTCATTATTTTTGATTGGGTCCTTTGTGCTACAACAATTTAAGTGATGTCTTGAAAAATGTTTTCAAAAGTAGAATATAAAGAGTCAGAAATTTACCTTTTAATTGTTTTTATTTATTTTTTAAATTTCATGATAACAAAAAAGACCACCATTTTGAAGAATCAAATTTTGACTCGTTTCTCAAAATGGCAGACCCTATTTCCTGACCAGGAAATAGGGTCTGCCTTTTGAGAACAACAAGTTGTTATTTCTTTAACCCATTCATACATTTTCAGGATGCTCATTAAAGTCACTGAAAGTGTGATATAATTGTGTCAAATGGACCAGACATGAAATCCTTTCTTTACATTAAGACAAACAAATTTTTCAAATTATCTTTGGCTCAAGTTGATTAATACTGGGTAGTTGTTTTAATATGAGGCATACACAAAACAGCGATTTGGAATCTTTGTGATTGGCCAACTGAACCACATCCACAGTCTGCACCATGTTTGTCTGTGGAAGCATGGACGATTTGTGGTTGAAATATCCGTGGTACACATTTGTTGCTTTCCATAAGTGACCATAGTTTGCATTGTTGTGAAAATGGGAGACATGATAACCATGCATTTATCTGTCATTGTCTGTAACTAAGGTTTGCAATCTTGAAGATTGTGGGCCTGAAAAAGTGACCAAGGGATATATAGGATAGACGTAAGCCTAGTATTAATTTTGGCACAGACTCAAAACAGGATGGACAATTCCTGCGCAACCTGATTTCCATAGCCTTTACAAAAGTGAGCAATGCTCACCCAAGCATGGATTATTTTCAGAATTTTTTGATGTCATATGAAAGTTGAGGGTCTGAGCTTTCCATACATATCAAACTTCCCCCCAAGAATCATATAATTTATTATTTGGCGGCCATTTCAAAAGTGTATAGTTTTTTTTTAGACACCCTGTATGATAACATAAATCTGCAGTTGAAGGGGGATACTAGTTGGACTTAATCAAGATGCAAAGTGCAAAATTAAAAGTAATCAAAACGTAACCATCTTTTATTGTTTTCTTGTGGTAATGTAACTCAGTGAAGGTAAAAATGATATCATTTCCTCCATTTTCTAGGACCGAGATGATTATTTCTGTGATGCTAGTATCTACTACACATATGCTACTGGGATCACACCAGTTGTTGCTACGGCAGTTGTTGAGTTTCCAGGTCATACAGTATCATCTATCATCACCAGCATTGATCTCAATCATACAGTGGCTTTCATTGGAACATCTACTGGACAACTCCTTAAGGTAATGTTATCCTTTCTTTTGATTCAGAATTTAAAAATTTACCCTTATTTGAACTACACACTCAAATACTTTATTGAGATCATTTTTTTTGTACAAATATTGCCCAACACAAGGCCCTGGGCCACTCAAAGGTGAGGGCTATTAAAGGAAAGGAGAGAGAAAAACAGAGCAATTAGGAAGATCTGTTTGCAAGAAAACTATTAACATTACGTTTGAATTGAGAGAGATTATATCCTGTAGGAAAACAGGATGAGGGTAGGGAATTCCAGAGTGAGGCAGTGTGTGGGAAGAAATTTGAAGAATATGAAGAGGTATTTGATTTTGGGACAGAAACAGAAAGGATTGGAACTGAAAGAAAAGCGAGTTGTGCGATCAAATGACCGGTTAGGTGGTACAACCATTGAAAAACCATTGGAGCACATTCCATGGTAATAACTGTAAAAAAAAGCTCAGTGAAGCAACTGAGTGCTGATGAGATAAAGGTTCCAGGGACGATGCTAGGTCTTCACCAATCAAGTTCACAACATGACGCTGGATTCTGTTGTGAAGGGATAGATGACAGGCTGGGGAGCCATCCCAGATATGAGAACAGTATTCCATGACAGGTTGTATGGTGGACTTAATAATAATAAAATAAAAAAAATCTTATATAGCGCCCGATCCATCAAAGATGTTCAGGGCGCTTTACATTAAGAAGAATAAGAAACAAAAAGTGATTAAATGACATAAAAACATTTTATACAATTTTATACAAAATAAATAATGGTTTGGCTAAAATCACAATTTAAAAATCACATAAAAACTTCCAAGTTACGTTACAGTAAATAACAATAATAACAAAAAATGTTTTAAGTCATTGAAAAGTGAACAATAAAAAAAATTGACTGGAGCGGGATTCGAACCGGCGACCTCCTGAATACCGTACAGGCGCTCTACCAACTGAGCCATCCAGCCCTATGTTGGTGGTGACCCCAATAGTCAACTATCTTTGTTCGTTTGGCAGTCAGAAGCCATGAAACCACGCACACACCGTCACACCCCAGGGATCGTTTCAATGATACACGCAACAATGCTGCAACCTGGGAACGGTACATGGGGGATCACTCAAAGAGGATACGGCTTTTTAATTAATATATTCGTGAAATAACCACAAGGGAAACTGACTGAGTTATTTTAAGTCATTGAAAAGTGAACAAAGAAAAATTGACTGGAGCGGGATTCGAACCGGCGACCTCCTGAATACCGTACAGGCGCTCTACCAACTGAGCCATCCAGCCCTATAGGTGGTGACCCCAATAGTCAACTATCTTTGTTCGTTTGGCAGTCATAGGGCTGGATGGCTCAGTTGGTAGAGCGCCTGTACGGTATTCAGGAGGTCGCCGGTTCAAATCCCGCTCCAGTCAATTTTTCTTTGTTCACTTTTCAATGACTTAAAAAAAAAAAAACTCAGTCAGTTTCCCTAGTGGTTATTTCACAAATAAATAATATAAAAAATGTTTTACTAACAATAAGTTAATATCGATAAACCAAAAGCAAGACACATCAAATTATTGTTGCAAAAAAAAACCCAAATGTATCACTTAATGTTAAGCAAGAAATAAACCAGCAAACAGCATTAAGAATCAAAGAGTTTGTACACTACACCTTAAACGCAACAGTGAAAAACGAATTTAACTATGTATGAATATGTATGGCAATAAAAAACAAATAGTCAACAGACAAGAAGAAACATCCCAACCCCAAATCAACTGGAGAGAGGCTACTGGGTGTATAATCATTAAAATAAATTAAAACAAATTAAGGGAAGAGTATTACAGCAGTCAGTTTACAAATATACTGTAAGTGAGTCTTCCGAAATCTCTTGAATGTGTCCAAGGAAGTAGCCGAGCGCAAATGTGCCGGTAAACTGTACAGGTACAAGATGGCAGATGGGGGAAGGTACTGCCAAGCCCAATACAGGCAGCCTAGGCGTTGGTAAGCCCTTCTGGCATTACCATGAATACACTTAGCCCAAGAGAGTTTGGAAGTGAGATCAATTCCCAGTAATTGTATATAACAAAGTTCAGGCAACACAGTAATTGATCATATGCAAGGCCTAGTTTCATTATTTTCTTTTTTTCAGATCCTCGTTTCTGTGTGCAAATCTCATTGTTTTTTTTTGTTTTTTTCAGTGCAGTAACCTTAAAGGTCGTATCATACTTTGGTAAGAAGCCAAAAGAGAAATGTTCACAGATTTACGTACGGGGTATGAAGATGGTGGTGGTAGAAACATGTACCGTTAAAATTGGTCCGCCTGAAATGCTGTATTTATCCAGAAAAGGGTAAAACAACGACCGAAAATCTTTTTGATCTTTTAAAAGATCACAAATAAAAGAGAAAAGACTTTAGAAATGCATGGCAATTTTTCACTGTTTTCTCAAAAAGAGGGCACCGTTTGGGACTAGAATTTTCACAGAAGACTGTTGCTGTATCTGTCTTCATATTTTTGCCCATGAATCTGCATTTCTTTGACAAAAACTAAAGTATGATATTACCTTTAAGGCTGTGTTATAACTCGACGGTATAAACATTGTTCATTTCAGACTTGACATGTATCGCCTTGCTATATCAAAGCTTAGAATACTTACTCAGTTGAATTATAATTGCATTTTCAGATGGGATATGAAGTCACAATTTACCATCATAGGAGAATGTAATGTAATGTGGTTACTCCACTGCTGGTTGAAGCTAACTATTTTGGAAGCGTTTCTTTCACATGGCAAGATTATCGAATCTTAAAGTAAAAGTTGTGTTGCATCCAGTGATTGCACGTACCGTAAATAGAGAATGTTTAATTGGCAAACCACAGGGGATGCACGTACACAGGGATGTGAAACTTCAGATTTAAAATCACCTGCTATGTACAGAAGTATAGGAACTTTTAAATTTCAGCTTTTTTCGTGATGGTTTAAGATTTGTTTTTGAGTGTGGCCACTCACATCCCTGCATAAGTCACAAATCTTTGTGCATTGTGGTGGTATGTTTGCAAAGTCAGGAACATAAAATGCCAAGTAAAGTGACCACAGCTATTTTGAAAAAGAGAGACAGAAAGATAAGAATGTCAACAAGATTGACAATAAACATTCTGTGTCTTTCTTAAACTAACCATACACATTTTGTTCAGAGCAAGAATTAGCTTCAAACTCCTCATCCACCTGACATGGCCTCCCACCTGTAATCCTAAAAGGATCGCTATCTGACTATGATGTTACTTATCTTGCCACCTGTGAAAGCAAGGATCAAGCATGAGGCTTTATTTTTTGTTCCCAAGACTGATACTTCATTGGAGACTTCCAGAAATGATGTAACATTCTATCTTTCCCATTAAATTATGATATCTTATATGAATGCATGAATGTTTGATTTCTGTTGCTATGCTCTAGGTGCACATTGAGAGTGGAACTTATGCCAGGTTGTATGAGGAAGTCAGTCTGGATGGTAATGCAGTGATGGGAGATACAAGGATCAGTGAATCAGGTCAACAAGTCTTTGTGCTCACTGAACAGGAGGTATGTATAATGAAAATTGGTTTATTGAAAGGTGAACAAAGACAAATTGACTGGAGCGGGATTCAAACCAGTGACTTCCTGAACACCGTACAGGCGCTCTACCAACTGAGCCATCCAGCCCTACGTTGGTGGTAACCCCAATAGTCAACTATCTTTGTTCGCTTGGCAGTCAGAAGCCATGAACCACGCACACACCGCCATAACCCAGGGATCATTTTACCCCTATTGGGGTCACCACCAACGTAGGGCTGGATGGCTCAATTGGTAGAGCGCCTATACGGTGTGCAGGAGGTCGCCAGTTTGAATCTCGGTCCAGTCAAATTTTTCTTTATTCACTTTTCAATGAAAATTGGTTTGATTAGTCATGTCAAGTCCAGATAAGTGGTATCAATGATGGAGAAACCAGTAGTTGTGGGTTTGAAATATTGGTATTTTTGAAATATATCAATTTTGCTCACATTTTGTATTTTCCTCATCAATCTCATTTTCTTTTCTTTAGTTGATCAAGATGCGTGTCGAGAATTGCAGTCAGTATACAACATGTGAGACATGTATTGGTACAGATGCAGGGATGGATGGAGACCCATACTGTGGATGGTGTACTCTGGAGAGAATGTAAGTAGCCAGGTGTTGGTACTGCTGTCTGGTTTGATCTATTAGTTTGTTTTATGTGCGATGTGTATTGGCATGGATGCAGGGATGGATGGAGACCCATACTGTGGATGGTGTACTCTGGAGAGAATGTAAGTAGCCAGGTGTTGGTACTGCTGTCTGGTTTGATCTATTAGTTTGTTTTATGTGCGATGTGTATTGGCATGGATGCAGGGATGGATGGAGACCCATACTGTGGATGGTGTACTCTGGAGAGAATGTAAGTAGCTAGGTGTTGGTACTGCTGTCTGGTTTGATCTATTAGTTTGTTTTATGTGAGATGTGTATTGGCATGGATGCAGGGATGGATGGAAACCCATACTGTGGATGGTGTACTCTGGAGAGAATGTAAGTAGCCAGGTGTTGGTACTGCTGTCTGGTTTGATCTATTAGTTTGTTTTATGTGAGATGTGTATTGGCATGGATGCAGGAATGGATGGAGACCCATACTGTGGATGGTGTACTCTGGAGAGAATGTAAGTAGCAAGGTGTTGCTACTGCTGTCTGGTTTGATCTATTAGTTTGTTTTATGTGAGACATGTATTGACATGGATGCAGGGATGGATGGAGACCCATACTGTGGATGGTGTACTCTGGAAAGAATGTAAGTAGCTAGGTGTTGCTACTGCTGTCTGGTTTGATCTATTAGTTTGTTTTATGTGAGATGTGTATTGGCATGGATGCAGGGATGGATGGAGACCCATACTGTGGATGGTGTACTCTGGAGAGAATGTAAGTAGCCAGGTGTTGCTACTGCTGTCTGGTTTGATCTATTAGTTTGTTTTATGTGAGATGTGTATTGGCATGGATGCAGGAATGGATGGAGACCCATACTGTGGATGGTGTACTCTGGAGAGAATGTAAGTAGCTAGGTGTCGCTACTGCTATCTGGTTTGATCTATTAGTTTGCTTTATGTGAGATGTGTATTGGCATGGATGCAGGGATGGATGGAGACCCATACTGTGGATGGTGTACTCTGGAGAGAATGTAAGTAGTCAGGTGTTGCTACTGCTGTCTGGTTTGATCTATTAGTTTGTTTTATGTGAGATGTGTATTGGCATGGATGCAGGGATGGATGGAGACCCATACTGTGGATGGTGTACTCTGGAGAGAATGTAAGTAGCCAGGTTGATCAACTTAAGGTTACTATGGTAGAACAGTCTGGACAAGAATCATCTAACAGCCTAAGATGATAATCTAGTCAGTCTTCACTGAGCTGTGGTCTATAGGGTCTGTAGTTTACTGCACCATCAAAGACCCCATCGAAGAGTTGAAGCATTCTAGTATCTCCTAGCCAGTACAGGTTGAATGTCTGGGCTAATTTTCCTCTAAGAAGAATACCTTTACAGTGTAATGCATGTTCCTGAACTTTAAATGATCATGTAATCTGTATCAATGGGGTTTGCCCCTCCCATTGTGCTGCACATGGAATTTATCTTTCTTTCCTCTTTTTGATACATGCACTCAGGGAAGGTATACGTACAAGGTATACAGTATTCCTGCGTCACATGAGAAGGGAAAACCTTATTGAATGGAAATTGGAATAACTGAGCTTATAGTTTGTTGTTCACGATGTTGATAGACTACAAAATTATAGATTAAAAATGACTAAAACAAATTCCATTTGTTATTGACTGTGTTTGTTCCTCCAGGTGTACAAGGTACAATGACTGTCCAAGGCAGGATGTATCTACACGTTGGTTGGCCTACAATGAAGCACAGTGCATTGAGATTACCAATGTGGCTCCACATAACAGCTTGCCTATTAGCGTCACGGATCAAGAGGTACTCATGATTTTTTTGTAGAAATTGTCAGTACTCCACCATTGTACCATTGCACACTGAACTATTATGGAGGTACAATGACCTGTCATGTTTTCCTGTATGCAACTTTTCAGCTAATATGCAAATTAGGCTTCCCCTTCGCCAACGTAGATGAGCACTGCATACTCAGTGCTTGTTGAGTGCAGGTCAGTGGCCTATTGGTATGGCATCTGCACCAGTAAGCAGGAGGTCGTGGGTTCGAATCCCACCTGAGCCAGCACATAATTTTTTTTTTCATGTGCCCTCAACAAGCATTGAGTATGTAGAGTTCATCTACGTCGGTGAAGGGCAAGCCTAATTTGTATATTATCTCCCAACTAAAAATCATGAATATTCAAGAACTATTCAGCTGTTTGGTTGAACTGTTCGCATTTGTAGTTTCCATTCGGTGCCATTGCAATTCGAGAAACACAATGGCAACGTTATATGAAATATCTTGCTTTCCTTTCTAAGGAAGAGCTTTGGGGCTGATATTCTATCCACAGACTGTGAATTATTCAAGTTTTGTCAAGGAGAGCAAACCTTACATGAACATTCTAATGATGTTATCCTTTAACATTTACTTAAATATTCAGGTAACACTGACTGTAGAACAACTACCAGATCTTCTTGATGGAAAGAATTACAGCTGTGTGTTTGGAGATCTGTTCAGCAATGTAGCAAGTACATCAGGAGAAACTCTTCAATGTCGTACTCCACCAGCATCTGGCATACCCCCAATACAACGTGGAGGTCAGTAATCAGAAGCAATGCTGGAAAGTAACATACTATAGGCTTTAGAATTTGAATCGTATACTGTACTTTGACTTCATTTGGTCATAAGCATATACCGGTATAATTTCTGCCCCTGATTTATGACACTGCTGGTTTCTTGGACGGTGATCGAGGTAAGGTAATAGCAACAACTTCTGCTGGACAGCCTTATGGTCTGGTAGAGGACGGTCGGAGCATACTGACTGGAACTTCAAATCTTATCTTCCAGCTTTTAAAAAGAAATACAAGTAATAAACTGCTGAAAACTGCTCATCAGCCAAAATGACCTGAAATATATCAAATGCTTTAGCTTTATCCAAGGCTTTAGCCTGTAGCTTTTGGGAAAGATTCTGCTAGGATCGAAACACGTCAGGTGTTTTTAAAGCTTTTTAAAAGATCTCTTTCTTCACGTTCTTTGCAAAAGAAAGAGATATTCACATGATGCATTGTTTCCCTTAAGTGTTAATGGAATTTAGGAATTAATAATGGAAAGGAAATTTAACCATTCGTATCATACTAGCATTCTATCATCCGATCTAGATCAACTATTGTGATCAAATATATGAAGCTTGGTCAGAAGACAAATCCTTTGGATTTATTTTCTGCTCTCTTCAAAGACTCAATTTCCCATTTGTTTGTTTAATGTCTGTATGTTTAGAAGACCATGTGACCGTCACGATGAGTGTGTCATCATCAGAGACAGGTGTCAAGTTTGTGGACAAAGATTTCAGCTTCTATGAATGTGACACTCATAAAAAGTAAGTTGCTGTCTATTCAGTTGAGTTATTATCATTTGTTGGGTGTTTTTTCTTTTCTTTTTAGATTCAGAGACATAAACAGGAATTTTTGCAGAAGATTAATTTTTTAATAATACAGTTCCTTGTGTGTAATATGAATTCAGTTCAGTTCACGTCCTGATCGAGTAAGGGTCAGCTAGGCCGGGAAGATATGATTGGATTGGTCGGTGACGATAATAAGAGCATTCTATTCCTTCTAAGCCACAAGTTGCATAGTGAATGTTTCTTACATGTATGCTTTTGTGTCTGTCTTGTAGTTGTGTTGACTGTGTTGGTAGTCGTTGGGCCTGCAATTGGTGTGTACTCAGGCAAGTTTGTACTCACGATAACTCCACATGCACAGCATCGGAAGAAATCATTGTGACTGGAAATAATGTAAGTCCTTTAAAAACAACAAGGAACACAACAGACACACAAACAGAAAAGATGTATTGGAATATAATGTACATTGTCTTCTAGTTTTTTGCAAGTATCGTTATTCTTACATTAAAGTGAACATTCCAACAAGGCTGTCAAAATTATAGGAAAATTATCAATACTAGGAGGGATGTAAACATATCAAATCTTATTATATGTTGTTGGATATATATTGCCATTGGTAATGCTACTAGTCAAGTACTTGAAATGCAATGCTTGCTAGACTCCGTATAAATACTAGTAGTAGTTGTTCATTGTTAAACATTACTGAGTACTGCATGAGAGACCATGGACCACCCCGGCTTTGCTCATAAGCCCCGCCCAAATACGTGCTTTACATACAGCATGTGACCGAGTTTGACCAAGGCTTTCCTGGTCACCTGATTAAAAGTTGTCCTCCAATTGGTCAATGCGCACAGTTTGATTGACAGGCCGGAAGGGTCCATTCCATAGAGCTCAAGCTTAGGCATGTTAGGCACTAAAACTTCACTCCCTTGGAGTGAAAACAGTCACATTAATGTTACTGATACCTTGCTAAATTGTGCATCTTGTTGTTTTTAAGACGTCATTGAACATGTTGAAAACTATGTGCAACATTTTCCAACCATTCAGCAAACCTAAACGCCAAGGTCTTCACTCACAGCACAATCTGATAGTTCCTCGTACCTCTAGGAAAGCTAGGGATCGGGCATAAATTTTGCCATCACCGGTCTTAAAAGTTGGCACTCTCTTCCCATCACCATCCGAAATGCTTCATCAGTTGAACAGTTCAAAAGACTCTTAAAAACACACCTGTTTAATCGTACCTCGTAATATTTACTTTGTTTGTGCGTCATGTTCACTATTTTGACATACATGTATTTTTTTGGTAGACTTGTTCCATTTTTGGTTGCTTTCTCCCCAAGGGCTTTGTATCCTTCGGAAAAAGCGCTATATAAATATGTTTATTGTTATTATTGATTATTTATTGATTATTTTCAGACTCGAGGTACCTCCATGGAAGGTCCAGATGCCTGTCCACAAATCCAGCAACAAAATGGCGAAGTTCTGATTGCAAATGACATCAACAGAGATATCACTGTCAATATTACCAACCTACCTGAATCATTGGTATGTACCAACATCTCGACTATGTTCATGCTCAAATCAGCTACAGGCTCTGCCTATATAAATACCAGAAGTACTTTGCTTAATTTGCCTATTTTTAAGTAATTACCTGTATGTTGTGCAATACTGCACTGCGAGGTTTGCTTGTCATTTTGCCAAGGATTTGTGAAAAAACATAAAAACATAATTTCTGCCTTTATTAATACCAAATGCATATTTTGAGGTAATTACTTGGTATAATACTGTGTTGTGTAATAGGGGTGCTTGGCATTTTGCCAGGGATTAGTGGAACTCATGTTCATGTCTGGTTTTGTGTGTAAAGATCACACAAACATTGGACAATAATGATAAAGGCTGACGTGCTAATTGTAATTATACATGCAATATAGCCAGCTTGCACATTGATGTCACATAATTCCCATTGGATTTATTATTGTCCATTTCAAACTGCTGCAATAGCGCTCCGCACTAATGACGTCACAAAATTCCCGGATGTCAGACAAACATTGTCTCACACATGTAGTGTATATGCACGCGCACACCACACGTTTGCATGGTTGCAATGTTTGTCTGAGATCCTGTGCTATTTTTAGCGCAAGTGCGGAGCGCTATTCTCAGACTCTGCTGAGAATTCAAGCTGCCATTGGCAGTCTTTAAGTTGCATCAATAAGACCTTACAGCATGTACAGATTTAAACGTTGAATTTAACTGACCCAGTCATTGTGTGAAACCAAGTCAGAGAGGGAATGACGGTACGTACTTCTTGTACCATTCCAGTATGTCTATAGGTAGGATACCTATCATTTGATTTAATCAAATGGTAAGCAGCCTACCTAGGCTGCTTGGAACCGTAACATGTAATCTCAGTGCTGTGCCATTTAAATGCTGAGCCCGTATATTTGCACCTCCATCTAGCCTACCAGTTACAAGTGCAGCCTAGAAATTGAGAATTCTCCTCAGATGGTGACTGCCAATCGTAATGGTCCCAGTGTGACCTGCAACTTGAAAAAGGTAAGTCCTAAATCTTGACGACCAACTATTAGGTATTAGTTCACCCATTCCTAGCAACTAAGCAAATTGGAGGATTCAGAAAGATTTCAATAAATTCTTACAAATCTACAATTATATTATGAATATTAAATGATTTTGGTAGGGATAATATGCAAACTAGGTTTGCTCTTCACTGACTTGGATGAGCACTGCATACTCAGTGCTTGTGAGTGCACGTAAAAAAAAAAAAATCACGTGCTGGCTCAGATGGGGTTCGAACCCATGACCTCTTGCTTACTAGTGCAAATGCCATACCGCTAGACCACCAAGCTAGCTGGGGTCTACAGGGTGAATAAGCCATTTGCCAGTTAAATCTGAATAGTATCTGGTACACAGACTTCTTTCATTGCATAGAAATACCCCAGTTTGAATTACCCAGACTGAAGACTCCGTTGTTATATTCGGGGCAAGCTTTTGCTTAGTTACATAACAGACGTCTTGCACCAATGCACTGTTCATAATGGATAAGAATGGCACAAAGGAACCAGTCCACTCCAGAGATGGGTATCACTATGCAAAAGCTTGCCCCGAATCATGTGATATAGCAACAGAGTCTTTAGTTTGGGAAATTGAAATCGGGTGTTTATATGCAATGAAAGAAGTCTGTGTACCAGATACTATTCAGATTTAACTCGCAAATGGCTTATTGAATCCAATAGTGGCGGGTGCCGCATTCAATTATGAATATTAAATACTGCTTGAGCCAGCATGTGATTTATCCACATGCACTCACAAGCACTGACTATGCGGTGCTCATCCAAGTCGGCGAAGAGCAGGCCTGGTTTGCATACTATTATATTATTATTGTTCATTGACATGAATAACCTCCATGGCAAGATTTGTATTTTTATATTGTAATATGGCAATTGCATCATTTGAGTTTAAATCAAGTTTAAGGCACATGCCCGTTGTTGCCAGATCATTTAGATTCACCTCGATTGATCACACCCATGTTAGTTACACAAATCTTTACCTATTTTATATGGATATGTTTGTTTCCTTTTCAAATATGACAGTATACCTATGCAGAAACTGTGCAGGAACTCAATGTGACCCTCACCTTGATGTGGATGGATAAACAAAATAAAGATCATATCCTGAATGATAGACACGGATTCACAGGTCAGAGTTCACTCTGGGTTCATTGTCAAACTAAAAGCAACTTAAGTTATAGACAATCAGCTTTGATATGTACACTGTGCCTTAATAGAAAGTTATTTGTTTATAATGAAACATAGTACATCAAACACTTGATAATTGATAAAATCATAACAGGAAGTAGGAGAATATATGTGGAACGGCACTATAATGAACACCGCTATGCCGAACATTTGGCCATACCGAACATCATCCTTGGCTCCCACTATTGTTAACTGTAATGAACGACCACTGTAACGGACAATTTCTGTGCATCTCGGCATGTTTGATAAAGTGGCGTTCCACTGTAATATCATGACATTGGTGTATGGGACTACTTACATCAAATACAGTTGAAGCAGATTAATTATAATAATTCAGATAACAATGCATCATAATGCTTCATTTAATTCAACATTTCTGGCACAAATACTGCTTAATTAATTGCCATTAATTTTCATGATAATGTCAGCTAGTGTTTTGGAAATGTATGTCTTTGTGATGTCATGGTGTCCCAGTTATTATGCCAATTCAACCCCCTCATTGTGTTTAACAAATGCACCAGTTCCTCATCTTAAACTATCTTTGTCATTCACAGTGACACTGTACAAATGTGAGGTGTTTCGTCCGGACTGCAGTCGCTGTGTGTCGGAGGAAACAACAAGGGCGGAGCTTGCATGTGTGTGGTGTGGGAGTACCTGTGTGGTCAGTGATAGTCAGACATGTTCAGTTGATGATGTGGTCACTCCTACTAATAATCGCAACTGCCCGGATCCAAAAATCCTAGAGGTATGTCAGTATATTCAGTCATTTAGTAACCTTACAGTTACATTAACTGCCACATTTGTTTTAGCATTAATAAGCTGAGACGTTTACACATGTAACTGTTAGCATTCTATTGAAAAGCCAGAGGTACACAACAATTCAATTTTAATTCCCAAACATATCAAACCCATTTAATGCTTGGAGTGGGGAGGGCCTGACGCGTTTCGATAGCAGGATCTTTCTCAAAGCCTAAATCACGCCTTTGAGAAAGATCCTGCTAGGATCAAAACTCGCAATCTTTTGACAAATACGATAATCCTGAAAGTCTAGATATCAAGTCTGCTGGATTTTCAATGTTCAGGAGTGATGACATTTTTGGTTTTATTAACTCCCAGCCTTTTCTGGATACAGCACCATCATACCTCATTGTTATCATGATCTGATTATGCTACAGATATACCCACAATTTGGTCCCATTGAAGGCAACACTATACTGACACTGACAGGCACTGATATTGGCCGACGCTTTACTGACATCGTGTCTGTTTTCATCGGGGATCAGCCATGTGAAGTAATTGCTTCCGACTACATGACTGGGTTCAGGTAATGAAACTACTTGAGGTTGAAAGAGAGATTGAATGTGAGGTGGAGCTTACGGGTCATAGTATTTTTACAAGGTCACTACTTGTACAGAAAAGGAATCATTTCTGGAAAGTAACAATTTATCGTACAGTATATAAGTGTAATATAGGCTGGTAGTACCTAGAACCAAAAAAGCTATGCAGTTTTCAGAGAAGGATATATCTCAGTTTGATGTTATTTTCATTGCAGCGTCAATTGTCTAACACCAAATAAGACGCTCACTGGTGACAAGGCGTTGGATCGTCTACAGGTGACTATTAGGGGAGCTGATAGCAGTGCACAGCTTAGCCCAAGTGATATATCATTTGGATATAAGGTACAGTTCTCATTGTGAAATAATTTCACTATCGCCTTATTTATTCTTCTGAATCCATTTATTCCTCATTGGGAGACCCTCATCTTTACCAAAACCCTACCCCATCCACCCTATCCCTCCTCCAGACACCCTCCACCCTACCCCATCCACCCTATCCCTCCTCCAGACACCCTCCACCCTACCCCATCCACCCTATCCCTCCTCCAGACACCCGTCCCCCTACCCCATCCACACAATCCCTCCACCAGACACCCTCCACCCTACCCCATCCACCCACTCCCTCCTCCAGACACCCTCCACCCTACCCCAACCACCAACTCCCTCCACCAGACTCCCTCCACCCTACCCTATCCACCCAGTCCCTCCTCCAGAGGCAGACACCCTCCACCCTACCACAACCACCAACTCCCTCCTCCCGACTCCCTCCACCCTACCTCATCCACCCAGTCCCTCCACCAGACACCCTCCACCCTACCCCATCCACCCAGTCCCTCCTCCAGACACCCTCCACCCTACCCCATCCACCCACTCCCTCCTCCAGACACCCTCCACCCTACCCCATCCACCCACTCCCTCCTGCAGACACCCTCCACCCTACCCCATACACCCTGTCCCTCCTCCATCCACCCTCCACCCTACCCCATCCACCCTATCCCTCCTCCAGACACCCTCCACCCTACCCCATCCACCCTGTCCCTCCTCCAGACACCCTCCACCCTACCCCATCCACCCTCCACCCTACCCCATCCACCCACTCCCTACTCCAGATTCCCTCCACCCTACCCCAACCACCCACTCCCTCCTCCAGACACCCTCCACTCTACCCCATCCACCCTATCCCTCCTCCAGACACCCTCCACCCTACCCCATTCACCCTGTCCCTCCTCTAGACACCATCCACCTTGTCCCTCCTCCTAACACCCTCCACCCTAGCTACCCCATCCACCCAATCCCTCCAAACACCCTCCACCCTACCCCATCCATCCAGTCCCTCCCACTGAAACCTTCCACCCTACCCTGTCCATCCAGTCCCTCCTCCAAACGCCTTCCGGTCCACCCTTCCCCTTGTCAGTGTTACCACATTCTCTGTATAAATACTATACATGTTTGTTTCATGTTTCAGGACCCATCAATAGGAGCTTTCACCCCTGCTGTTGGCCCTCAGTCAGGTGGGACTAGACTGGTCATCTTTGGTCAGTCCTTAGATGCTGGTAGATATATTGATGTTTACATAGACGATATGCAGTGTCACAATACAAGGTAATTTATTCAATACAAACTGAACATTCTGTAAGGTTGAATGATTGATTCAAGAGGTGAGAAAATACAATAATAAAGGTTTGCTGCGTAGAGTGACTGCATTGGAGGAGAATGCCACTTCCCATTCAGATGAACAGTGCATTCTAGAGCTGTTGTACCAAAATTTGGAGCCAATAATTATGAACCACTACACTGAGATATTTGGCTGACATACCTGTAATGTTGGTGTTTGAACTACATGTCAATTTAGTTTCAATCATTATTCAAGAGTTGTCATTTACCTCTCTACTGTTGGCTATGGTGCAATCTGTTCAGTATGTCAACTTGAAATGTGACTGCAGTATACAGATGGTGTAATGTATTAAACATGTAATGACTTGTGAATATTAAATGATTTTGGTTGGGAAATAGATAATATGCAAATTAGACTTGCCCTTCACCGACGTGGATGAGCACTGTATACTCAGTGCTTGTGAGGTCACGTGAAAAAATCAGCCAGCATGTGATTTTTTCACGTGCTCTCACAAGCACTGAGTATACAATGTAATGACTTGAATCATTAACTTGATAATTTCTACTCCCCTATTACAGATGATTAAATTGGATATTTGAATTATATGAATATTTATGCATATTCATGACTCAAAGTTATGAATATGCATCATAATATCATCCAACTTGGATCATCATCCTATTGTCAAAGCCACCTGAAGGGAATGGAAGCATTGCGCAATATCAGTTTATTCATGTTTTATAATTCACATAGGCTTATATAGAAAATTACTCTCTGAAACTTACAAAACAATTGAATGACCACAGGACAAATAATGTTTACAGACACAGTCACAAAAATTATTAGATATGTTTGAATTTTTAAGGAGAAATTGAAAACCGTCCTGTTTTTTTTTAACAAATCAGATAAAGTCATAACTTCAAAGTGCCCAAGAAGAGTTACTCAAAATTACCACGATAACCTTCATCCCCAAGAAGATTCAATTTGATGATGCTGTATTTAGCAATTTTTCATTTTTATGTTTAGCTTTATAAAGCAAACATGGTAATTTCTTTGTTTCGTTGCAGAGAGGATGTTAGTGATGACAGCATAACATGTGTAACATCCAAAGCTGACGTCTTAGGGGAATGGATGATCAATGTCATATTTGATGGTGCTACAAGAAACTCAACAATGAAATATGCATATCAGACTGATCCAACAGTAAACAGTGTCAACCCTTCATCGAGTGTCATAGCGTAAGTTCCCATAAACGTTTGTCATTGTTAGGGTAAAAGGTCATTGTAAGTCTTTAAGTCCCTCTGACCCAAGTGGGTGAATTTGTAGCTCCAGGTTGAATCCACTACGTCGTTTGAGAGGGATGCCATATCACTTGCAGATGACTTGAGGTATGGAACGGGGTGTCCTATCTAGAAATATGCTAAAAGCTTTCTCTCTTTAATAGGGTTGGACTTTGAAGGTCACAGGACTATAGGATCAATGCAGGCACTGTAACTTCATATTTTGGCATTCATGGCCCAACTTGTTCCAAGCCCAAAGAATGTGGATCCTGTAGAGTGTTGGGTTTTGGTGGATTTAGGAATTTTCCTTTGTTTTTTATTATTTTTAATACATTCAAAAGAAAATGCTTTTTAAACTTGTGCCCATTTGTAATTTACGTATTTCCTTTTCGACGTAGATTATAAAATGATTTTTCTTTAAACTCTTGTCAGTTCTATGTACTTCTGCTTAGATTACTTGTAGAGAAGCCAACCCTATACTGCATGATATGAAATCATGTGATTTTGCTTGGGTTTGCCATAAACGTGATATTTTTGTTTTCAATCTTGTTTTTTAGGGGAGGACGAGAGCTGGAAGTCAATGGGACTGGATTTTCTATCATACAGCAGCCGCAGATTGTTGTTACTGTTGGAGACAACCAGGAGGAATTCATTGGGGTAAGCTAATCATGTTTCAAACTAAAGCCAAAAAATGACAGTGGTGATTCTAGAAAGACTGTAGCTATGAAACGTCATCTTTGCTTGTTAGTAGTGCTGAAAACCATGAGCAGTATCTCCAGTTTGGATTTGATTCACCCTGCTGAGCCAACTAGCTCGGTGGCCTAGCGGTATGGCATCTGCACCAGTAAGCAGGAGGTCGTTGGTTCGAATCCCACCTGAGCCAGCGCATGATATTTTCATGTGCACTCAACAGTTTACAGTGCTCATCCACGTCGGTGAAGGGCACCCTAATTTGAATAACAGTTCAACCTGAGAACTGTGACATGTGTGACATTTCCTAATAAGCCATTTGCGAGTTAAATCTGAATAGCAACTGGTACACAGGCTTCTTTCATTGCATAGAAACACCCCAATTTGAATTTCCCAGACTAAAGACTGTTGCTATATCACATGATTCGGGGCAAGCTTTTGCATAGTGATACCCATCTCTGGAGTGGTCTGGTTCCTTTGTGCCATTCTTATCCATTATGAACAGTGCATTGGTGCAAGACGTCTGTTATGTAACTAAGCAAAAGCTTGCCCCGAATCATGTGCTATAGCAACAGAGTCTTTAGTCTGGGAAATTCAAACTGAGGTGTTTCTATGCAATGAAAGAAGCCTGTGTACCAGATACTATTCAGATTTATCTCTCAAATGGCTTATTTCCAATGGATAGAATGATCAGATGATCTTGAAATTTAAAAATTTGAAACTGATGCCATTATCTGATGAAACAAAGTTGTGTTCGTGGACGGTCTGCAGTACATGCAAGCCTAAAGGGCTTCCAAGATTTGATTTATTTGCTGGAATATTCCCCATAATTCTAGAGCATGGCTGATATTATACGTAACTCCCTACCAGTAGGCCCTAATGTAAACACAGATTCTCATCTTGTGGTGACTAACTGATATAATCATCTGCTATCATCTTTTGTTTCAAATTTCAGAATTGCAGTGTAAAGAGTGACATTATTATGATTTGCACCTCACCTATGGTCAATGTACCAAACATCAGTATGTCTAATGATGATGTCAGTGTCAATGTGTCGACTGGTTTCATCATGGATGGAGTTACAGCCCTGCGGAACTGGTGTGCTGCTGGGACTGCATGTACTCCACTGGAATACTTCCAGAATCCCGAGTACTTAACATTTGACAATAAGGAATATGGCTTTGAGAATGGAATATTTGAAAAGGACAATGACAACATGATCATACGTGTAAGCTTCAATTGCCAGTTCCTTATGCCTGTATGTTTTACATGTATTCAAAATTGACAATTAGAGGGATGGCGTTAAAAGTTAGAAGAATCTGCCCCTGCCCCCCAACCCCCCAACCACCCAACCACCCACCTCCTGAACACACACTCACAACTGTACTTGCCTGCTAGCATCCTGTACTACCTGTGGACATTTATTAGTCATGCGCTGTAAAAAATTGATTTTTGAAACAATTGCCATTTGAATAGCGCTCCGCACTTGCGCTAAAAATAGCACCTGATCTCAGACCAACATTGCAACCATGCAAATGTATGTGCGTGTGCACGTCCATGTTCACTACGTGTGTGAGACAATGTTTGTCTGATAGTCGGGGATTTTGTGACGTCATTAGTGCGGAGCGCTATTGTAGGGCTTCAAATTTGTATCTTGATGAAGTCATGACTTGGTATGTGCAAAAGTGACATTAATTAATTGACATTTTAGATTGTTGCTCTATAGGTTCATACATAGAAACATTCAATCTGATGCACAGTGTGGATATTTATTCCTCAATAATTTATATAATTACTCATTTATTCCTTACCAGGGGCGGCGTCTAGACCTAGCTATATCAGACAGTGAGGTTACTGTGTACATCGGCAAAGCTAAGTGTGGTAATGTCAGCGTAGGATCAGAATCCTTGTCATGTACACTACCTACACAAAAACCTGATGCTGGAGATTATCGTGGTGAGAACGCATCCAGAGGTTTACCTGTTGTCTGGGTAAGAATCATTGAACTTGATCATTTCATAAATTGGACAATTCAGTCATAATGTAAACGGTTTGTGGAAAACAAAATGGCTTCCATCCTAAGCAATAATAATGCAGTGATAACATCTATTGTAAGTTGTGCTATGAACTTTGATATTCAGCAGACAGCCTGCCTAGCCTAGAGGTGATGTTGGTTACACTATGTACTATATGGTATTGAGTACACGCTGTAAGACTTGAATGCAGGATCGGAGTCATATCACTGATTCATATTCTGCTCAAATAGTCACCTGTTGTTTTGTGCCGTGATTGTAGCTTTAAATTGTACCAAGTAAACAGTGCTTTGGCATGTTAGCAGAGTTTTCTTTCTCGCTCGTACACTAAGCAATGACTTTCTGCAGAATGCACAGGACTGCGCTTTAGCAAAATAAAATTAAGGTTAGCCTAGGAATTCCTCACTAATATTAACCAATTAAGCATTAAAAATTAAAAATGCTTACGGATTACATGAAATAGATTTCACGCATAGCAGGCTGTGTCTGTAAGCACAAAATATGCCGTAACAGATTCCATGAAATTGGGCCCAGCTCTTGGGTCGGTTTCACCAAATTTATCGTAACTTACTATCAATCATTGGACATATGATGCATTAATGCAACCCTTCGTAGGATACGTGGTTTATCCTTCGTAAGTCAAGTTACAAACGATCATATAGGTCTTTGCGAATCGACCCCAGATCAAGTTAAACTCTCCACTTTGTAACACAGTAACTGTCAATTGTATGTACCGTAGTCCTCTTTCATTTCAATCCTTAGCATACAGGTTAATATGTAATACATCTATCTGTTGTATTCTCCTGATAGGTATTTCATGGAACCACACTTGCCTTCAATATTGGTTACATCCAGTACCCTCCCCAAGACTACACCGTCCTACTAGCTTGCGTCATCAGTGTATTTGTGCTTATGCTGGGTGGAATGCTCATCTTTGTCATGTACAAAATGTCTAAGAAAGCCCAGAAGGAAGTGGATAAATGTCTGGATGAGATAGACGACGTACAGAATAAACTTGCTGATGACATGAAAACAGGTGCATTTGTCATATTCAGCTTTCTCTCCATAATAGGTGCGTTCGAGTAGCTTCCCTCGGTCAAAACGGGTCACATCACCCGGATCAGACACCACAGCCAGGCTAATCGAATGCTTGCTCACCTTTCAGCCATCTTGAATTCGTGTGACGTATATCCCACCACTGACTCTGCTCGCGAGCAGGGTCACTGGTGGCTGCCCTGGGTGAACCCCGAGAATGACGTCAGACCTAATCGAACGGTACAGGGTCTGACTCGGAATGACCTAGGTGACCTTCTTGAACGCATCTTTAGTTTCCTTCAAACTTTGAATCAAGCAACTTGGGTAAATGTGGTAGACCCTCGCATAGGTTTGTGCACAAAGTATTACACAGAGTAATACAATATGAAGTTTTGTATGAACAAGATCACGAGGAGTATTCTATATACAGTAAGGCATTGTTATCATTTTCTATTGTAGTGATTATAATTTTGGGTTTTTTTTCATAATAATAATAATAATAAATTGATGAATAAGAGTCTCGATCTGAATTAACTGTCTGACCACGGTTAGCTCAGCGTTGATCTGCTCTAGCAATCAAGAGGTTGTGGGTTTGAATCCCACTTGAGCCAGCTTATGGATTTGTTCTCTTACTCAGCGGTAAAGACAGACTTCCTGCAACAGCTGGATGCTCGTTTTCCAGCAGTGGCGCCCAAGGGCCGTCACTGATGCCTCAGGGGAAATGTGATGATGAATTATGTCAGAGAATGACAAGCCCTTATTAATGCATATTATAGACACACTTCCATCATGCAGTGGTTGAACATCAAAGCAGGATCATGACTCTTCCCCCTTCTTGATGTATGTATTCAGCATTTGCTGAGCTGCAGACCGATGTGACTGATTTGACCAGAGACTTGGAGGGTGCCGGCATGCCGTTTGTCAGCCATCGGGAGTTTGCAACTAAGCTGCTATTCATCTCCTTAGAAACCAAACCCATGACCACTGACCCAGAGGTAAGATTATCCATAAACCATCATGTATCAGCTTGTATTAATGTACCCACATCGGTTCTGATATTCAGTGTTCTTCATTGATCCTTATGTTCCAACAAGGGGCCGATGTGAAGAGCCTCAAAGTCTTAGTGAGCACACAGACAAAATGATTACACAATGTTGACTCGCTGGATGCTGTTTACAAGACTGCTTGGGGCATGTATGTTAAGGTGACCATATTTTTTTGAGATGATCCGGGGACAGTGATCCGTGTCCTGCTTTATTAAGGACAATTAGAATTTTCAGGGGCATTTCGTAGAATCGGGGACATTTTCGGGGACAATTTTTCATTGGGGACGGCACTGTCAAATCAGGGACTGTCCCCGGAAATCGGGGACGTCTGGTCACCTTAATGTATGTTGGTTGGGCAGCCTGCGACTACGCCCAACCGAGTCATGCTTCAGTGCCTTTTAACGCTCACTACACTTATTCAACCATGTTGTCTTCATGCTTGATGCTGTAGCAATATCTGAAAGGGGCTGCCTTCCTTCCTCCATGCTGGAACACAATTACTTTGACAGAAGATCTGTCTTAAACCTGGTGTAAATGAGTAGATTCAAGACCTCTATGCCTTGTTATTAATCTCTTGCAGAATCCTGAGGATCATGTTGAGTTGGCAATGAAGAAATTCAGCGATGCTCTTAGCAACAAGACCTTCTTGCTTACCCTCCTACAAACACTAGATGAACAGAGCAATGGCAAACTGCCTATAAGAAGCAAGTATGTTTGTGCACTGAGAACATTGAACTGATCAAATTGAAAAATGTTGTTAATAGCCTAGGTGTAACTAGAACCAGCCCCAAAACTTCTAGCTGCAGCTACAAAGTAACTCAGTGACTGTAGTATTTTCAGAGATTGAAGGTACGGCCTAAGTTTTGCTTATAAAATTTCCTTTGATTTTAAGTAGCCTTTTATTGACACCTCAAAAGCATCACGGTTTGGGGTAGTAATGTAAGGGCCAAAAGTGTGAAGACAATAGGTGATTGTTTAACAAGTTGTACTGGAAGGAACAAACTGTGTACAGATAAATTGTACCGGGTCCATTTAGTGTTTTCTATGATGAGTGGACCTTTTTGTGTGGACTGGAAGTGGGAGTGTGTGAACATAACTGAGAGGTCCAATCACTGAGCAGTTGATATTTTGACTATGGGATGCGATGGCATATTTTAAGTGTCATATCAGGCTTGCCTTAGTATACAAGCAAATTAAGGAAAACATTTACAAAGCTTGGGGCAATTGTTTGAATTTGTGTTTCTGTAGGGGTGCGATTGCATCACTCCTGACAGTCATCATGGTGGTGGAAAATAAACTGGCCTACCTGACTGAGTGAGTACAAATCTATTTGTTGTAAGATTTCAGAAATATTGACTTCATAAATACTGCCAGCCATAAATGATCGAGGGAGTGGCTGCGAGGCATATTATCTCCCTTCCTTACTTAACTATGCACAGACTCCAATATTACACATTTATCCTGCTAGCCGATTGATCCGTGAAGCCCAGCCTCAGAATGTTCTGACAACCCCTTGCCATGATTTATAACAAATATGAGAGCATATGAATCTTATATGTGCATGCTGGAATCACATGCATGGCTGGAACATACAGCGTGGCATTTTAGAGGAAACCAAGTACTTCCAAGTGGAAGGACTAAGTGCTGGATCAGTTTACGTGTCCAGTCCAGTCTGATGCAAATTAGGCTTGCCCTTCATCAACGTAGATGACCGCTGCACACTCAGTGCTTTTGAGTGCACATGAGAATATCATGCACTGGCTCAGGTGGGATTCGAACCTACCAGTCCATACAGTCTTACCAATGTACACTGCTCACCATTTCTCATCATGCATATGGTTTGATCATTCTACCAAGATTTTATGACATTGTCCATTCGGTTCCTCTCTTAATGAGTGCCTACGTACATGTAGTAGAGTTTCTCTTCAAATGAAGATAAATGCAATCTTTGCACCGTAAGTGCACCATGTTGAATTGAATCAGAATCGTTTATTACTGCTGATACATGGGCTGTAAACAGTTCATACCCAATGTATAGGAATAACCCTTATTGACTGGACTGTGTCATGTTATTATATAGACTGACTTATTGTTATCTTTGTATATTACATTAATAGTGTGCTGTTCAGTCTCATGTCCAAAATGGTTCAAGATGAGTTGGATGCAGAGAGACCCAAACAACTCTTCCGCCGGTAAGATTCTCTCTTTAATCAGAATGAAAGGAAATTTCAGCATTTTTGAACCCATACCTGTGATTTAATATAGGCCTAATGCATCACTATTGAAACCATCTCAGTTTCCCTGGAGCATGCATGTGTAGCTTTCTTCCTGATTGAAGTTTCAGATCTTTGAACTAGCTTTGCAGATCTGTCTTGGCAGATAAGTGTCCAAAACTAATACAATGGGAAACTTAATTCCCTTGTGGACAGTTCTTCTTGTAGAGGTTTGGGGAAACACTATCTGAGGTGAAGTACTTCAAGTGTCTGTGAAACTACTTACTGTGATCATCAGACCTCTACTCCCAGCACTATGTATTTATTTCTGGCATTAAGCTGCCATTTATTTGTCAGCACACAAACCTGGGTGATATCCTAATTATATGCTTAAATAAAATTAAACTATCAAAGTTGGCTTTGAGATCCTTTCATATGATTCAGTCATATTAGTGATGATTGCATTAGATACAAGTCAATCACAACCCTATGCCTTTATATCTCTGAATATTTTCTATGTGATTTACAGCACTGATAGCATCTTGGAGAAACTATTGTCCAATTGGATTGCACTGTGTCTGTATGACTCACTCAAGGTATGTGCATAAAACGATTTCACCAACGCTTTGCTAAAGCACAAATCCAGCGCTGAACGGAAAGTCGATCGCTACTTCGTGTAGCAATTTTCCGTTTAGCAGTTTAGTGATATATTAGCATTCTGGGTTAATAAACTGTTGCTAGGGCTGACATGGAGTGATATACATTTGCCACAGTATAACCCACTGTCCTTTGTATGTGTAGTGGATAAGGAACATTCCATGAACATTAATACTGCAGGTCATGGTGATATCATTCCTATCATATTATAGAGATGTGTCATATCATCTCCCTGTGAAATGTCACATTTTGAAGTACTGACATCTTTAGTAAAATGCTGAAGAACTGTGCTGAGCTTTTCCAAATGTGATGTAATTGTAACCTCAAATACCAGTCCCTTGTCCCTTTGACATATTTATCACAAGAGGTCTTGTGATTTGTCCTTGGTGCATGAAATTAATTCACGTTGCCGGCATATAATATGAAATGATTGTACGATGCTTGTTCGTCCATGCCTTTATGAATGAATATATCAGATACTGTAGTCCTATGAATAATGTACGGGTATATTATTATTGCAAACTCAAGTGGATCTGATTGTATCATGTATATTGTGACAGTATTTCCTATGTTGTTTACCTCCATAAAACATCAAACATTATATACTTTACTTGTGTACTTAAGAAAT
The DNA here is from genome assembly GCA_963971285.1 of Astropecten irregularis. Lineage (NCBI taxonomy): Eukaryota > Metazoa > Echinodermata > Asteroidea > Paxillosida > Astropectinidae > Astropecten > Astropecten irregularis. The sequence continues at coordinate 38,315,067 of OZ020244.1, read as the reverse complement.
GGGGTGCCCTAGTTACATCAACTTTCAAATTATTGGAGTGTGAATTCATTCGTGTTTTTGTTTGGTTTTGCTTGTTTGCAGGATCACACAGCATATTCTCTATTCCTTCTGTATCGTGCCATCAAGTGTCACAGTGAACATGGACCTATGGACATCATCTCTGGACAGGCTAAGTTCACTCTTAGCGATGACAAGCTGCTGACTGAAGATATTGAATTCCGTGAATTGGTCAGAATCTAGCTCCTTTATGTCTTAATTTGTTAATGAATGATGTAACAGTAGGCTTAAGTTGGTTTAGTTAAAACATGTATTGAGATAAATTTAACATTATTAAAGCAACTTGTGGATGTGGAAAGATATCTTGGTCCTAGGCTGTCCAGCCAATCAGACATGTTAATAACGGCAGACTAATAAGAAAGACAGTTACACACTATTATCTTGTTCGTGACTACTGGGTACATTATTCCCATAACACCAACAAAAATCTGAAAACACCAAGGAAAGAGCTGAAATTTAAAAGTTCCTATAGTTTTGTGCAGAGCAAGTGTATAAAAATAGCTGTAATTCTGAGTTAAAATCTAAACAAAACAAATCTGTAAAATCAGAAAAGGAATCTCAAAATTCAGTCATGTCTGAGTTATCTGACTGTCCAATTTATTCATCTGATGAGATTGTCGAATGAACCTTTTCTCAAATGTGCTCTGAGTGATATTTTAACGAGGAATAATTTTTCTGTCTGAAGGTTCTGACTGTCATAGTGAACGATGCTGATGGGGAGACCAAAGAAGTCAAGGTGCTAGACATTGACACCATCTCTCAAGTCAAGGAGAAGATCTTAGATGCTATCCATCGTAACCAGCCATACTCCCAAAGACCAAGTGCCAATGAGGTTGACCTCGGTGAGTATGACATTCGATCATGAACTCTTCAAATTGGCAGGAATTCAGTCATGTGTGAGCCCACAAAGTTTGACTCAAAGTGATTCATACTTGTAATCAGGGTTTTTTAGCTCTTAAATGCTCTGTCCCTATGATGGACATTCTAGTTGTCAACTATCTCTGTTCAGGGTGCCAGTCAGAAGCCATATTACCCATTAACTGCCGTACCAATGCTCTACCATCCGAGTTATCCAGCGAGATGATGGGGCCTCCCTGTAGTCAACTATCTTTGCTCAGGGCGCCAGTCAGAAGCTTTATTACCCATTAACTGCCGTACGAGTGCTCTGCCATCTAAGCTATCCAACCCTATGATGGGGCTCCATATAGTCAACTATCTTTGCTCAGGGTGCCAGTCAGAAGCCATATAACCCATTAACTGCCATACCAGTGCTCTGCCATCTGAGCTATCCAGCCCTATGATGGGGCCTCCCTATAGTCAACAATATTTGCTCAGGGTGCCAGTCAGAAGCCATATAACCCATTAACTGCCATACCAGTGCTCTACCATCTGAGCTATCCAGCCCTATGATGGGCCTCCCTATAGTCAACTGTCAGCTCAGGGTGCCAGTCAGAAGCCATTTTACCCATTAACTGCCATACCAGTGCTCTACCATATGAGCTATCCAGCCATATGATGGGGTCTTCTTACAGTCAACTATCTTTGCTAAGGATGCCAGTCAGAAGCCATATAACCCATTAACTGCCGTACCAGTGCTCTACCATCCGAGTTATCCAGCCATATGATGGGGCCTCCCTATATTAGTCAACTATCTTTGCTAAGGATGCCAGTCAGAAGCCATATAACCCATTAACTGCCGTACCAGTGCTCTACCATCTGAGTTATCCAGCCCTATGATGGGGCCTCCCTATAGTCAACTATCTTTGCTCAGGGTGACAGTCAGAAGCCATATAACCCATTAACTGCCATACCAGTGCTCTACCATCTGAGCTATCCAGCCCTATGATGGGGTCTTCTTACAGTCAATATCAGGAGACCTTAGTTCAGTATGCAATTCCTCTGTGAACCTCAAAACATATCCACTCTTAGAATGTTGATGTCAAGGATTATCTGTCAGATTAATTGTTGTGGATTTTATTCATTGAAAGAAGCAAGTTTTTATTTCTGGTTTGTGTCCATTGTTTTTTTAACTCACGCTCAAAATATATATTTTCCTTTTTTGATTTTGCAATTTGGTTTACAGAATGGCGTAATGGACAAGCAGGTCGCCTGGTCCTTCGTGATATCGATCATACAAGTGCTACACTGGATGGATGGAAACGCACTAATACCCTCAGATCATATCACGTAAGAAAAAGGCAGAAACACATGAATGAATGTGACTCTGTTGTACAGTGCAGGTCAAAACTCAGGGGAGCATAATGTCCATATCTGTTCAGCCCCAAAGGCTGGCTAATCAAACACACAGCAATCTCTCCCCGCATGGTACCCATTAACTCCAGGTTGGAGAGAAGCAGTTTATTGCAAAGTGTCTTGCTCAAGGGTGTAAACACTATGATCCCTTGACAGGGTTCGAACCCACATTCTCTGGAATTTAGCACAAAGATCTTGAGTTCTTTGCACTGAACAATGAGCTCCAGCACTTCATGGTATTCTCATGCCCAAGTGAGAAGCAATGGAGAGTACAATCCTAATATTGATTGATTCATTCATTGGTCCATTGGTTGACTATTTGGTTGATTGATTTGCAAATTGATTGATTGTTGTTATGAACTAAATATCACATTTTCAAAGGATGTATGAATTTTAAGCTTATCATTTCTGTAAAGGTATAGTACAGGATTTGTAACATACCCAAACACAAATTTTCACAGATTTATATAACTTTCAGGGTATGAAGATGGTGCTGGTAGAAACATACCGTTAAAATATATCCACCTGAAATGGTGTATTTATCCAGAATTTAGTAAAACAAAGACTGAAAACAGTTTTGATCTCGGGGTAAGACCAAAACCATTCTTTATGTTTTATAAAGAAAAATTGAGTCATGTTTTCGCAATTTTCTCGTGACTCGATGTCCAATTGAGCTCAAATTTTCACAGGTGTGTTATTTTATGTACATTTTGGATAAGACAAAGTGTGAGTGCTGTTCTGTGACCTTTTCCAATCATATATTATACATTTAAAGTTCTTTTGTATTGATAAAATGATTGGTTCTGTTCTTTTACTAATATATTATATTTATTAATGTATATTTGATGAGCTTTTATTTCCTATTTATATTACCTGCAATGTCATAGTCTGTGTCTTTCAATGCGCGGTATTTTTTAATGCTTGAGGGCGCTTCGAATTACTTCCGGGGGTCATTTGACAATGCCTTGTTCTTGTGTACCGCTGGGTCAGAATACAACTCGTACATGTCGTAGAAAAAATATATACTTCTATCGTATCCCAAAAGACAAAATTGTCTGTAAATGACCTCTGCTCAATTGACAATTAACCAAACCGTACCCCCGGAAGTAAATAAAGTTGTACACCTAACCAGTGGCGTCGCCAAGGGGGGGCCAGGGGGGGCACGTGCCCCCCCTGGAAAACCTTGTGCCCCCTCCGCGTGCCCCCCCATTTGAGATTTGGGTTGGTGAAAAAAAATATAATATATATTATAGCGGTGCCCCCCCAACAATTGCCAGTGCCCCCCTTGTGCCCCCCCAGACTCAAAAGTCTGGTGACGCCACTGCACCTAACAGCGCCCTTCATGCGTTCAAAAATACCGCGCATTGAGATGTTTGATTGTCTTCTAATAATCAGGTACCTAACAAGTCCAGAGTTGTCCTTGTTCCACCTCATGGTAATATCTCCTCCGGTCACCAAGCTGCTGTAGAGAATATCTATCGTGAGTATAATCCTAATCTACTGTGAGACAGGACACGGGTCAGTATTCATGCCTGATAGTTACAGATGTTAATTACTACAATGGAAGAGAGCTGTGAAGAGAACTCTCCAAAATCATATGATTCTTTTGACAAACTTCTGCATGTATGCATACAACCAGGGACCAATTTTATGAGCTGCTTAAGCACCAAAACCTCAAATAAAAATTGCCATCTTTATTTCCGTAAGAAGGTAATAAAAAACAACTAACGATTCTTTTAGGGTTAAACCCAGAATATCGAATTCTATAGTTCATGGCAGAAACTTTGCAGAAACTTTGGCAGGCTTGGACTTGAACCCTAGGGTCTGTTTGTTTGAGGCGCGCGATCAGTGATACATGTATTGCAGATCCACGTCCCATGCAGGATTCACTTAAATGGGATCCGGAGCAGCAGGATCACTAATCGCGTGCCTGAAACAAATAGACCCTAGACTTCTTTATATACTGTGATGTACCTCAACTCAATATTATACATAATTCAGAAAGACTAAGGGAAGCCTTTTATTTATTCTATATTTCGTTCTTTATTCAGAAAATCTTCAGGATGCCAGCCAAAACTCCTTGTGAATGTTATACTCACCAAACAATGGCCGAATACAAGTCAAAAGCAGTAAACATCATGAAAGTTTGGTTGGCAATTCTGTTTGATCAAGGAAGATTTGTTATGCTTAAGCAAATTTTGTGCTTAAGCAGCTCTGTAAAAATTGGCTCCTGATGGTTTGAGCAAAGTAACATGGTAAATACATGAAATCCAACATGGTGAAGATCCATATATGGAATATGACCTTTGAACTCCAGAGAGTTCTCTCAATTTGATGAGACACAATCTAGACAGGGTATGTTTCATTCAAGGGACTTGACTTGTTACTTCCTTGTTTTATTCCTGCAGTCAATCTAGGCTTCAGTGGCGACCAGAAAACCAGTGTCAATGAAAAGCAACGTAGCAATCGATATACAATCATTGAAGTAGATGCCAACACAGACAATGCTAAAATCTGGCATTTGGTAAGATATAACAGATATACACCAATCCGACGGAGCGACATACCATCCGCCATTACTGCAGTGTCCTAGCCCACTTTTTGTCCGGCAACAAAAGAATTTACGCTCTGCCGCACTCCATAATTCAGGGTGTACATCCCCCTAATCAATGCAATATTGAGTGCAGTGGAGCTTAAATTATTTTGTTGCCAGACAAAAGGCGGACGGGGACACCGCAGTAATCCTACCTCCATGGTCATACCGTCGGATCGGTGTATAGCTAGGATATTAGGTTAATATGTGCAGAGATGATATTTGGTAAGATATTTGGTAAGCTGTTACAGATATTCTAACAGATATAGCTTGGATATTGCGTTATATGCAGAGATTATATTTAGAAAGATATCAAATAGGCAAATTGGAAATATGTTATGCAGATAGGCTATTCATTAGGATAAAGTACAGATATGATATTGGTGAGAGATAACATCAATGAGATGTTTGGTACATTGTTGTATGGGTGAGATGACAGAGCTAGGACAGATTTTCCGGATGTTGTCTCAATGGAAAGAATTTATTATTTAGTATTTATTTCATTTCTCGGGAAGAACAAGTTACAAAGCACAAGAACAACAATTAACACTTCACTTTCAATAGAACAGGACAAAACAAATACAATAACTACATAATAATCCAATCAGCTCCCGAAGGATTGCCCAAAAGGAAATATTCCTGTCAAAGGGGCTCTGCAGACTAATTGAATTAAATAAATATAATTGAAATAAATAATCATAAATAATATACATGTAAATATAATAATATAATAATATAAACAAATAATATAAATAATAAAAATGCAAAAAATAACCAGAATTCATTATGATAAAGCTGAAAGGGCTGCATATGTCTCCACTGGTAGAGTTTATTGTTACCTAATGTGTATAGCAAAAATGATATTCCAATACATGCTGTATTCATGCAATAAGGGCAATGCAGACTTTCTCTTCAGTTATAATTGATTTATTCGTGGAGGAGATGTGAGGTTTTCTCTTGAAAACCCTCACAATGGATATGAGGTTAGACATTATGTACATAGGACATGTGATTGAATGTGATTGAATGTTATTGAGGTACATGTATGTGGTAGGGTAAGGGTCCCCATTTCATTGTCAAAGATGTTATGCTTTGGCTCATTCTATTTTTGTCTGTTGTCATGGTAATTTAAAGGTCAAGGTGGAAGATGGAGACAGTGATGCAGCAGCAGCTCGTCGTAAGAAACGCAACGCCAAGAAACGGTTGTCCATCATGCCATCCCGTCCCAAGAAACGATTCCGAGAGATCTACATTCCTCGACTCATCAGTACTAAGGTAAGATTGCTCCATCTCCTTGATGGAGTCTGTGATGATGCATTATTCTACACTTCCATTTCTTTAATGATTTCTTCATCCCAAATCTCCTAATACAGGGTACGATCCAGACTTACATCAACAACATGTTTGACACCATCTTGAATCCCAGCAATGCACCTCCAGCAGTCAAGTATCTCTTTGACTTCTTTGATAGTCAAGCTGTTAGGCATGACCTGCAAGACACTGATGCTGTCAGGATTTGGAAGGGTAACAGGTGAGGATGAGGTCAAGGAATTATTGTTATTGACTGGAGTGGGATTCGAACCAGTGACCTCTGGAATACCATAACGGTGCTCTTACCAACTGAGCTATCCAGCCCTACATTGGTGGTGTCCCTTATAGTCAATTATCTTTGTTCATATTGCAGTCAGATGCCATGAAACCATGCACATACCGCTATATCCCAAGGATCATTTGATCAATACGCACAGCATTAGCAATGCTGCAACCCGAAGTTTAATTTCATGTATGAAACAATTATATGGGGTTATATTCATCAGTTAACTTTATATCATAAAGTCATTTTGAAATTCAGAAATGCCTACAATCTCAACTTATTCAAATTTTGGATCATCAAATCATTTTATTTTTGAATATGAAAACGTGTACTAACCCCATAATATCGTAGAAGCCCAATCTTGCCATAATTATTTCCTTTGCTTCTCTGAGTTTCATTTGAGTTTGTACTTTGCTTTGGTTTTGTAGTCTATCACTGCGTTTCTGGTCCAATGTTATCCGGCGCCCTGACTACATCTTTGATATCAGACCATCTCGCTCAATGGAAGCCAGTCTAGGGGTCATTGCACAAGCATTCCATGATGCACATGATGCCTGTGACATCAAACTAGGCAAGGTAGGTCATAGGTCATAGCAGAAAGACTGTGTGTTAAATAATGAAGGAGGGGCAGCTAGGTCTTGCTAATACACCAATCCAGTAGGCCACGCCCCTTGACAAATTGACCAATCACTACGCGTTATTTAAGGTCCGACAAATTGCCGCCATTTTGTCCGAGATAATGTTTTAAATTTTATATTTTTTACTACACACTTTTAGTTGAGTTTACTTTTGTTTAGTATGTAGGAGGCAATTCTTTTACAAAGCCGAGTTTTATCCTTATCCACGGTCAAGCGGTGTTTATATTTGTGGGATTCTGTGGTCTAGTGGTCTGGCGTGTCGAACCCAAAGTCTTGTGGTCAATCTACAGATTGTGGGTTCGAATCCAGCCATGGGTTAATGGTGCTTGCGTCCTTGGGCAAAATGCTTTGTCACATATTGCTCCTCTTCACCCAGGTGTAAATGGGTACCTGCGAGGGTATTGATGGCTTTGTGGTTTGATTAGCCTCTGTGCACTGAATACGGTAGCCGGAGCTGTATGCTCCCCAGGGAGTTGAGATGGTTTCAGGAATGTAAATTATGGCCCGATGAACAGGGATAATAATAATAATGTACAGCGCTTTGATCTTCTTGGAAAGGCGCTTTATAAATGCCCGTTATTATTATTATTATTCATTGTAATCCTGACTCTCGATGCCCTAGCTGAGAGGAAATGTACTTTTTTTGGCCTTTTCCAAAACCAAAGAGTGGTGCTAAATTTCTGTGGTTGAGGGTGTGCAATGCTTTGCATGTAGGCGATTGTGACATGTTGTGTGTGCGTGTGCATGTGTGTGTGTTGTTGCTTGGCTGTTGCTATGATGGGCGTGGCCTACTGGATCGGTGTATTGCTCATCTTCAAAGATTAGTCCAAATTGCTGATTTGATTTGCACTTTTTGTTCTCCTACCTTTGCAAACATTTCAGTCTTTTTAAGTATTTGGTTGTTTGTTATTACCTTGGTGGTTCATTGGAAAGGGTCAACCGCGGGTTTAGCAGATTCCGAATCCAAATGCTTAGACAGTTGAAGGTCCATGATATTCTGTCCTGTACTCCTGCATCAAGTCTTGTGTGTCTTGTCTCTTTATCTTCTAGGACTCTGACCTGAGTAAGCTTCTGTTCAACAAGGACCTTCCTAGGATTCAAGGCCTTGTCCAAACCTACTATGATGGAATCACTCAGAAGCCACGTGTGACTCTGCAAGAGCTCAACCAAGAAATGGCTACAACATGTCAGGTATCAGTTAGAAACAGAATATTTATCCAAAAATCATCACTGTGAAATGTTATTCATGTTGTGATCTGATAATGATGTTTTGACTGAACTGAAGTGTTATTTGTAATAGCCAACTAGCTAGGGCTGGATAGGTTAGTTAGTGGAGTGCAGTAACCTGAAGGTGACAGGTTCACATCCCCCTTCAGACAGTATTCAAGTTCTCCCGGAAATCAGCATTTTTCTCATTCAAGATTTACTTTCTATCTCTTTGGAGACTTTACAATGTAAAGAGTGAATGATCAGTGATATATATCATGTTCAAGCCTTGAATTGAACAGACCCTGGTTTCTTGGCCAGTGCCCCCTTCAAATGTTTCCATAGACATTATGATTTTCTAATGGAAGTGCCCCTTGCAGTGGAAAAGTGGCCTTACTCCTTTAAGAACGAAATTCAAGGCCTGCATGTTGCTGAGTTAAAATAGAATATGCATTCAATCCTTTGGTCAACAGTTCAATTCTATTTATTTTAAATGTAAAATAATATGAAGGATGCAATGTATTTGGCGGTGGCTAGCGACCACCCTGTGTACCATTAGGTTAACTGTGCTGTGCACTAGTAGATACATGCATGTTTTTAGCTCTTGTATAAAGTTGTATTATACCATTGTATACATTTGGTTGATGGGGTTTTTATTTTCCATGTCATTGGTAGAATTTCACTGGCCTGTTCAGCAAGCTGAGTACATTACTGCAACTCTGGGATTATATCAAGGATTTCAACCCAAAGGTAATTGATCATCTTTAATCTTAGCAATCATTACCAAATACCAAAAAAAATAACCTGATACACACTCATGGCCGATTATTTACTGAATGTAAATGTAAAATTTCCTGTCATTTCCTGTCCCGTAATTGAAATGATACAGACTCATGTGAAGAGAGTTTGGTACTTTTGGATAGATCAAACCTTGGTGTCCAATTAACCGATTAATTATCAATATTGATGGATTAAAAATTGGGTTTTAATCGTAACCCCTCCCCCTTATATCGTGTAGTATTATATAGACCGATCTGACGGCATGATATATCATCCGCCATCTAGGGGACTTACGTACACCCTGCCATCTAGGGGACTTACGTACACCCTGCCATCTAGGGGACGTACGTACACCCTGCCATCTAGGGGACGTACGTACACCCTGCCATCTAGGGGACGTACGTACACCCTGCCATCTAGGGGACGTACGTACACCCTGCCATCTAGGGGACGTACGTACACCCTGCCATCTAGGGGACGTACGTACACCCTGCCATCTAGGGGACGTACGTACACCCTGCCATCTAGGGGACTTACGTACACCCTGCCATCTAGGGGACTTACGTACACCCTGCCATCTAGGGGACGTACGTACACCCTGCCATCTAGGGGACGTACGTACACCCTGCCATCTAGGGGACGTACGTACACCCTGCCATCTAGGGGACGTACGTACACCCTGCCATCTAGGGGACGTACGTACACCCTGCCATCTAGGGGACTTACGTACACCCTGCCATCTAGGGGACGTACGTACACCCTGCCATCTAGGGGACGTACGTACACCCTGCCATCTAGGGGACTTACGTACACCCTGCCATCTAGGGGACGTACGTACACCCTGCCATCTAGGGGACGTACGTACACCCTGCCATCTAGGGGACTTACGTACACCCTGCCATCTAGGGGACGTACGTACACCCTGCCATCTAGGGGACGTACGTACACCCTGCCATCTAGGGGACGTACGTACACCCTGACATCTAGGGGACGTACGTACACCCTGCCATCTAGGGGACTTACGTACACCCTGCCATCTAGGGGACTTACGTACACCCTGCCATCTAGGGGACGTACGTACACCCTGCCATCTAGGGGACTTACGTACACCCTGCCATCTAGGGGACGTACGTACACCCTGCCATCTAGGGGACTTACGTACACCCTGCCATCTAGGGGACGTACGTACACCCTGCCATCTAGGGGACGTACGTACACCCCGCCATCTAGGGGACGTACGTACACCCCGCCATCTAGGGGACGTACGTACACCCTGCCATCTAGGGGACTTACGTACACCCTGCCATCTAGGGGACGTACGTACACCCTGCCATCTAGGGGACGTACGTACACCCTGCCATCTAGGGGACGTACGTACACCCTGCCATCTAGGGGACGTACGTACACCCTGCCATCTAGGGGACGTACGTACACCCTGCCATCTAGGGGACTTACGTACACCCTGCCATCTAGGGGACTTACGTACACCCTGCCATCTAGGGGACGTACGTACACCCTGCCATCTAGGGGACGTACGTACACCCCGCCATCTAGGGGACTTACGTACACCCTGCCATCTAGGGGACGTACGTACACCCTGCCATCTAGGGGACGTACGTACACCCTGACATCTAGGGGACGTACGTACACCCTGACATCTAGGGGACGTACGTACACCCTGCCATCTAGGGGACGTACGTACACCCTGCCATCTAGGGGACGTACGTACACCCTGCCATCTAGGGGACGTACGTACACCCTGCCATCTAGGGGACGTACGTACACCCTGCCATCTAGGGGACGTACGTACACCCCGCCATCTAGGGGACTTACGTACACCCTGCCATCTAGGGGACGTACGTACACCCTGCCATCTAGGGGACGTACGTACACCCTGCCATCTAGGGGACGTACGTACACCCTGCCATCTAGGGGACGTACGTACACCCCGCCATCTAGGGGACTTACGTACACCCTGCCATCTAGGGGACGTACGTACACCCTGCCATCTAGGGGACGTACGTACACCCTGCCATCTAGGGGACGTACGTACACCCTGACATCTAGGGGACGTACGTACACCCTGCCATCTAGGGGACGTACGTACACCCTGCCATCTAGGGGACGTACGTACACCCTGCCATCTAGGGGACGTACGTACACCCTGCCATCTAGGGGACTTACGTACACCCTGCCATCTAGGGGACTTACGTACACCCTGCCATCTAGGGGACTTACGTACACCCTGCCATCTAGGGGACTTACGTACACCCTGCCATCTAGGGGACGTACGTACACCCTGCCATCTAGGGGACGTACGTACACCCTGCCATCTAGGGGACGTACGTACACCCTGCCATCTAGGGGACGTACGTACACCCTGCCATCTAGGGGACGTACGTACACCCTGCCATCTAGGGGACGTACGTACACCCTGCCATCTAGGGGACGTACGTACACCCTGCCATCTAGGGGACGTACGTACACCCTGCCATCTAGGGGATGTACGTACACCCTGCCATCTAGGGGACTTACGTACACCCTGCCATCTAGGGGACGTACGTACACCCTGCCATCTAGGGGACGTACGTACACCCTGCCATCTAGGGGACGTACGTACACCCTGCCATCTAGGGGACGTACGTACACCCTGCCATCTAGGGGACGTACGTACACCCTGCCATCTAGGGGACGTACGTACACCCTGCCATCTAGGGGACGTACGTACACCCTGCCATCTAGGGGACGTACGTACACCCTGCCATCTAGGGGACGTACGTACACCCTGCCATCTAGGGGACTTACGTACACCCTGCCATCTAGGGGACGTACGTACACCCTGCCATCTAGGGGACGTACGTACACCCTGCCATCTAGGGGACGTACGTACACCCTGCCATCTAGGGGACGTACGTACACCCTGCCATCTAGGGGACGTACGTACACCCTGCCATCTAGGGGACGTACGTACACCCCGCCATCTAGGGGACGTACGTACACCCCGCCATCTAGGGGACGTACGTACACCCCGCCATCTAGGGGACGTACGTACACCCAGATTAATTGAGGTTGAAGGAGAAATAAGTCCAGTTATTGCTGCCTCATGCTGTAACTAATCAACTGCTATCCTTTATGTCTCAGATTGTAGAAGCTCTGGAAGATGATGACACCGCAAATAATGAACATCTTCCTTACAAGCTGGTAGAGATTGAAACCACGCTGTCCAACCAAGACTGTGATGCAGAGGAACAGGTGTAAGAGACTCCATCAAACCACTACAAGCTGGTAGAGATTGAAACCATGCTGTCCAACCAAGACTGTGATGCAGAGGAACAGGTGTAAGAGACTCCATCAAACCACTACAAGCTGGTAGAGATAGAAACCACGTTGTCCAACCAAGACTGTGATGCAGAGGAACAGGTGTAAGAGACTCCAAACCACTACAAGCTGGTAGAGATAGAAACCACATTATCCAATCAAATATTAATATAAAGTATGGTGTTCTACAGGTTGCTGGTTCAAATCCCACTCCCGTCAATTTTTCTTTGTTCACTTTTCAATGACTTAAAAGTCAGTCAGTTTCCCTTGTGGTTATTTGATGATAATATTGATCAATTGTAATGGCTATGATGGTTACTGGCGACTATCTTACAGTGTCATGTGTTTTGGCCATGCAAGAAACAATAAGGCATTCTTCTCCTGTATATAGTTTGAGCATACTGGCTGGAACATCCAGGTCCAAATCTGAGCTAATGTGGAGATTAAACCAGCAACTTTTGAGACTAAAATTGTGCAAATTGAAAATTTCAAACATTTTTGTCTTCCTTGGAAGAGTTTGTGAGATGCAATCTCTAAATAAGAGCTCATTAAATGACTTCCAATGCAAATTATGCATATAAATTTTTATATTTCTTTTGTCATGTATTTTTGAAATTAGTTACTCAGTACTGTAATCAATTTAATTGATTTTTATAATAGTTTTTACTCAGATTGATGAATTTTGTATTTTTTTAATTTGTGTATAACAAAATTGCCAAATATTGAAAAAAAAAACATTTAAGCATCTTGTTTATGAATCTTATATTTTAAAAATGTTCTCTTAATTTGGTTGCTGTAAATGATAAATGATCATTTTCTAGCATTTCCAAGAGTTGTAATTTTCCCAACAAAATGCTGCAACATACAGCCTGGGGCCATTTCATAAAACTGTTAAGCACAAAAATGTGCTTAGCACAAAAATGTCTCGCCCAATAAAACAAACCACTACTGAAAATTCCATTTGATATTCATGGTCAGCGAACAACAGCCAAAGAACAATCACAAGTGATACACAACACATGGAAATAGTTGTTAATCCTGTTTTTATGAAGACAGAAATGTCATGCTTAGCAAATTTTTGTGCTAATTTTTTTTATGAAATTGGCCCTATTTGCTTGCAGTGTTTGTAGTTGCTTAAACCCAGATATAAACAGACTATGACAGCATGGAGTGAACCACTTAGCAGCTGACATTGTGTTTTAACCTATATGTTTTGGTCTGTAATAAACTGCAGCACACTACTCAGCAACCAAAATAATGACCTATAGGGTCTGATGTTGTAATCCTTGCAGGATCTTTCTCAGACTCTGAGAAAGATTCTAATGGAAACTGAAATTATTTCTTGAATTCGGCTTAATCAAGTAATTGGTTTACAAAAAGTCCGATTTCTTTTTGGATGATAATATTTTAGAATATTTTTGAATTATTCTCTTATTTTCCGTCGGCATTATGCATGTAATTCTAATTATCTGCAATACATTATATATATTGAATAATAATTGCTTTTCATGTGTTTTTATATTGTATAGAAAACAATTTGTGTATTAGGAATGAAAATGCATGTTTCAATATTTTTTTTATAAAACATAACAAAATTTTGTCTGAACCACAAATTCCAGGAAGTGAATTGCAAGTTACTTATTACTCCATTGGTAATTAATTCATGATAAACAGTTATAGTATACAATAATATGCATATGAAGACTCTTCTATAACTAAGATGAACCTGCTACTTTTGATGTTATTCTTCAGGATTGGATTTGCAATTTGCAACTTGTAAATGCAATCATTTCTAATTTCTTTGCACAGAAAAATTTGACTTAATTTGGATAATTTTGGATACAACTCTTATTTTTGTAATTTTATAATACCCTACAAGCGTTTATTTTTACACAGTTTTGTTTGATAGAGTTAAAATTGAAGTACACAGAATTTGGCCATATAATTGCAAGTTTTATAAAGATTTTTATTAATTTGGATACAGGCAATCGGATTGTAGTAAATGAAAGGTACTTACCACAATTGGTAAATTGATATTCTTCAATCCATTTGCATTGTGCTTAAATGAATGCAAGATTCAGTAAAAATTATGGTATGTTTTCAAGTTTCCGTGAAAATATTTGACCAATTAATTATACGATACATGAAGGGTACAATTGTCTCTTAACTTCCATTGAAGTGAACGGCATTATGTGTGACTGGCTAGGTTCCTTTGTACAAATGATTGGTGCATTTTTTGTTCATGTTGGAAGCTTGATTTGTTTGATCAAAAAGATGTAAACTTTTTAATTCGTTGAGGTGAGGTAAATTTGATCCTCAGAATTGTCTGACTGCTTGTAAAATGTAGCATTTTCATTGATTATTTAATGATAAAGACGTTTATGTTGGTTAAAAACAGGGTGTACTGTATATATATATGCTGCAAGTAATTTCATCATATAATCATTTACCCTAACTAGGATTTGGAATTTAGGGAAAAAATGAATAGTACTTGCCATAATTATTATGTCGTCCACTTAATCAGACTTAGCTTGATTTATACAACAACACAATAAGATAGAATTATTACTTTGTATATTCTAAGCATGATAGATATTGGAATTACACAGTTGTGACTTTTAGCTGAAAAGTACTTGAAATATTAACTCTGCTTTGGTTTAAAATACTGCTTAGCATATTGACATTCATTTTGCATTTCATGGCTTGATATTAACCCTTACACTCTATGCATAAAGACTATAAACGTAAACCTATATCAAACATGTAGAAGCATCCCCAGCCTTAAGAATGTTCTGTGGACCAGGGGCCAATTTCACGAATGCTTTGCGATCATCGCTAAGCCCAAATCCATCGCTAAACGGAACATAAGTACACAAATTAGCGATTGATTTTCCGTTTAGTGATGGATTTGGGCTTTAGTGATGATCGCAAAGCCTAATAGTGAAATCGGCCCCAGGGGCTGAGTTTGGTACATTTTCTGTAATCTGTTCTTTCCGGTCTTGGAGATGAAATTTGAGAGATTTGAAAGCTAGCTCTTGAATTCCACTTGACTGGTTTGAAAAACTATTTGGTTTCAGAGTACGTGGAGCACCGGAGAAGTTCATATCTTGAGGAGCTGAGATTGGTTTTACATTATAAGAAAACATGAATGTAATAAATGTGAAACCTGTTGCTTGTTACCAGTCTCAACTTGGAACCTTCAGTTCCATCAGTCAGGGGATTAGGGCTGGCCATGGATAGAGGACGTGTTGAGCAATTTGTAGTCGCATTGTAAAACCAGTCCTAAGACTTTAAGAAGATTTGTTGGCAGTGAAAAACATGTATCAAGAGACTGCCGCATGACTATCTGTAGCGAATCACCTATCTGACTTGTACAAGTCTAATGAATATATTACCCAGCATGCACTTGTGGTTATTTGATGATTTTGTAGTTTGATTTGGACATCAGTTAGCAGTCCTAGGCCCTTTTCCAAACCTCGGCTCCGGCTCCGGCTCAGGCTCCGGCTCCGGCTCCGGCTCCGGCTCCGGCTCCATTTCGTGAACCCATTCTAAAATAACAGGTAGCAAAATAGAGACTTTTGGCTATGGTGTGGAAGTAGATACTCTGGTTTGAACAAGAAAACAGAGATCCAGCTTTAAAAAAAAAGCCACAAGCTATATATTTTCAGCATATGGATGACAGCGCTGGAGCCGGAGCCGGTGCCGAGATTTGGAAAAGGGCCATAAATTCTTGGCAGGTATTTAATGCTTTTTACTGGTACAAATGGAATATTTTCTGTTATGAAAGCAGATCCCTAAAACTGATCCATTCTTCAGCATAACTGCTGGATTTTATGTCAGGACAAGTTTAATGGGCCCTTCCGTCCTGGCAATCAAACTGTGCGCATTGACTAATTGGAGGACGCCTTTTAATCAGGTGACCACAAAAGCCTCAGTCAAACTCGGTCACATGCTGTCTGTAAAATACACACAGGGGGCGGGAAGCCGGAACAATCCATTTCAATCGCACTATGAGACATAACAACGTTATATATGATTATTATATTATATGCGGACAATGACATTAATTTTAGATCCAGTTACTTCCATTAATGCCCTGTACTATATATTGATTCAGTACAGAATTTGCCAATATTTGAAGCTGAATGTTTTTTACATAATTGCCTTTATTTGTACACATTTCAGTACTCAGTACTTGCAATAATAATATGATTGGAGATTAACATAATCTAATGTAACCCAAGCAAGCATTTATTGTAAACTTCGCTATGTGATAATCAAGATGAATGAATGAATTAAATTCGGGTGTGGTGCCATTGTGTGGGGGAAATATGTGTCTATTGTTTATCTTCCATCATTGTCTGTCTCTAAAACAAAAGGCAGAGTAGTAATGAGTCACTGTTTTTTGTCGAGTCATTTTAAAGAAGTGAGTCAATCAAGTCACAGTGTCTAGTCGAGTCTTCGGGACTAGAGTTCAGTCGAGTCGCCAAAAAATGTGACTCGAGTCGAGTCATTGACTCGAGTAATTACAACTCCGAGAAAAAATTGTTTTGGCACGGGAATATTTCTAAATAATGGTTGAATGTTGCCACTGCTTATAGTTCAGAAATATTCACTCCAATATAAAGGACCCCGAATTTAGGTTTTCAAGATGTGGTTCTTGAAGCCTTGGTCAACAGGATCAATGCTGAGTCTACTGATAATACCTACACTTAATGATGGCAACTTCCATCTTGTATGGTACCCTATCTCTGATCTGTATTATCAGACTACTGAAGACATCATACATATACAAGCAGCAGCACCATGCTCATCAATCATCATACCAGGGCCCTTTTCCAAACCTCGACTCAGGCTCTGGCTCCGGCTCAGGCTCCGGCTCCGGCTCAGGCTCCGGCTCCGGCTCCAGCTCCGGCTCCGGCTCCGGCTCCGGCTCCGGCTCCGGCGCTGTCATCCATATGCTGAAAATATAGGTTGTTGCTTTTTATTGAAGCTGAATCTCTGTTTTCTTGTTCAAAATAGAGTATAGACTTCCAAACTGTAGCCAAAAGCCTCTATTTTGATACCCATTATATTGGAAAGGATTCACAAAATGGAGCTTTCCAGACATCCTGATCTAGCATGAATGGCAGGGAAACTGTGAAAGTCTCCTTCAAATGTTGATCCAAGTGAGCATGACACAAGAGGAACGTTGATCTCTACGACAGCATGCATAGAGTGTCAGAGAAGATCCGCAAGTGGTGTCTGAATCTCACTGGACACTGTCCGACATCCGGAGCTGTCTGCTTGCATGACCATCTTGTGGGAGCCACAGCAAGGCAATACATGTACCCCTCAGATACTCACCCACATCAAGAAACCATTGCCCCTTACAGCAATGACATGGTTTCACAAATTGAAATAAATAATAGAGAGACAACATTCATTTGCAATAAAAGTTGTTTATTTTCATATTTACAATATTACAAAACCAGATACATTCGTGGAACTGGAGAAATGTTTACAATTGAGAAAGCTGGATTTGTTTCACAGGTACTGCAATATTGCCTATTTCAGTATTTCCCTAGAAACATATCAAGAACACAATTCATATTTCTGCAAATTACAAGATCTTGATTACCGGTATGTGTACCATGACTGATATGAAATCTTGCCCTTCACTGATATGGATGAGCACTGCATACTCAGTGCTTGTTGAGTGCACATGAAAAAACCATGCGCTGGCTCAGGTGGGATTTAAAGCCACTAAAGTTTACTAGTTCAGATGCCATACCGCTAGGCCACCAAACTAGCTGGCGTCAGCGGGGTGAATCTAATCCAATATCAGGGCAGGTAATGCAATTAATCATTTTTATTAATCAATTTTTGTCGGGAGATATTATTATAGAAATTAGGCTTGCTGAGTATGTAGTGCTCATCTACATTGGTGAAGGGCAAGCCTAATTATTTGCATAATTCTATCTCCTGACGTAAAATGATTATTAACACTGAGAGATTGGTTGAATTCTTTGTAACTCATGAATAACCACTCCGGCAAAGTGACATGATATGATGTAAAGTGTAGAGAAACCAGTGATGATGTATCAATGATAAACAGTTCTTACTGGCTACTCAATCAGCCAATCAGGCAAGCCTGATTTGAATATGATACTCTGAACCACAGGTCACACATCTATCACATGACCTGTGACCCTGTTTAATATCAAAATAAGTGCATATTTATCCATCTATACGTGTTCAGTTTCAAGTCGGCTGGAATATTGTTAAAAATGCTGGCATTCAGGTTAGCTTGACGCTTCCAGGACCGTGGCCTAGTCAAGGCACATAACAGACCCTGCTAGAACGGCTAGATCATACTAGGTATATCACACCCTGTCATTGTAGGCTTGCAGTACCACAACATTGACTCAAATTGCATTTGTATACACCGATCCGACAGTGCGATCATGGAGGTAGGAAACACCTGCCATTACTGGTGTGTCCCCACCCGTACTTTGTCATGGGACCCTAATCATGGGATGTACACCCTGCAATTATAGAGTGCGGCGGAGCGTAAATTATTTTGTTGCCAGACAAAAGGCAGGTGGGGACACTCCAGTAATGGCAGACAGTATATCGTGCCGTTGGATTGGTCTATACTAGAAATCATTATGAATATGCATGAACAGCAATCCCTTCTCATGAATAATGCATATTAATTAGACCAGGCATGTGCTTTATTGTTGAAATCACAACAATAATTCATACTGAGTTTTAAATTAAACAGCACAAATCATTGACAGGAATTTTTTTGTGCCACACCTTAAATGAAAGCTTGTAACTTCTCAATTCTATAAAAAAAAACAGAAATCTTAATTTCTGGGTCAAATCAAATAAACATAAGACCAATCGTCTTAAAAGTAAACAAAATGAAATGTAATCTGGATGCCGTATGATATATTAAGAGAAACATTACCCACAATGCCCAGGAGAGAGTGACGGCGCCCTCTATAGGCAGACTATCCATACAATATCAGTCGTGACTACCAGCGTCTGTTGTCATGACGTCCTCTCCTTTTTACTCTCTCCATTGCTGCTGAAATCAAATACAAGTAACACTGTCTATGAGTCCATACATATTGCACTACATCAACTTCATGACATATCATAATTAGTCACAAGGAGCAAGGATTAAATAAGACTTGAAGCTATGCATGGTGGAAGTAGTAAAAGGTAGGTAGGTTTGCGGTGACACTGTGTAATCTCTTCTGCGAGAGTGTGTGGTTTTGAGAAGAACCGGTGGTATTATCTAAACATTCCGAACAGTGTGCTCTGTTTGTCCTCAGGAGAGCACACTGTTCGGAATGTTTAGATAATACCACCGGTTCTTCTCAGAACCACAGAAGAGATTACATTGTGTCACTGTAAAGCTATCTTATTTTAGAGCAAGGATTACTCATTAATCTGTCATTGATTAATGATGCATTTTACAATACACACCTCAAAGTGTTGATTAGTTTTAGAAAACAACGACTCTATGATAGTTTCAGATGGTTTCCTGCTCAAAGCAAAGACATTGCTTAAATGGAACCAAAACCCTGGACTATTAGCTATTACACTGGTACTGTTCAGTGCATGTATCCTGACAATATTATTGTCTAGTATCTCTTGTGAATAACTAGTTTGAAGTTATTCAGTGTTTTTGAGACAATCGTCGTCTGCTTGCCAGTGGCGTCACCAGACTTTTGAGTCTGGGGGGGCACAAGGGGGGCACTAGCAATTGTTGGGGGGGGGCACTACAATAATATATATTATATTTTTTTTCACCAACCCAAATCTCAAATGGGGGGGCACGCGGGGGGCACGAGGTTTTCCAGGGGGGGCACGTGCCCCCCTGGGCCCCCCTTGGCGACGCCACTGCTGCTTGCATCTCTCACTGGAGGCCGCCATGTTTTCGAGAAACCCGTCCTGTGATGACGTTTCAGAGGACTCATGTAGAGTGGGACGCATACATAAACAAATGCACTAAAAACGGATTTCCCAACCGTTTTATGCCAAATATCAGTGATTGTAGGGCCATACCTTTCTTTATCTTCCCGTAGGAGGTTAGGGTACAGCTCAGCTACTTTGCCTGTTGCTTCCAGTCTTCCAGCAAACTCAGAATGTCTCTTAGAGTGAATGGAGTTGATACGACTGCTCCACAGCGACAGTAAGGACTGTGGTCCAGCTATTGAAAGACATGATAAGACACTACATGAGATAGAGTGAATGGAGTTAATAGGACTGTGGTCCAGCTATTGAAAGACATGATAAGACTCTACATGAGATAGAGTGAATGGAGTTGATACGACTGCTCCACAGCGACAGTAAGGACTGTGGTCCAGCTATTGAAAGACATGATAAGACTCTACATGAGATAGAGTGAATGGAGTTGATACGACTGCTCCACAGCGACAGTAAGGACTGTGGTCCAGCTATTGAAAGACATGATAAGACTCTACATGAGATAGAGTGAATGGAATTGATACGACTGCTCCACAGCGACAGTAAGGACTGTGGTCCAGCTATTGAAAGACACGGTAAGACTCTACATGAGATAGAGTGAATGGAGTTGATACGACTGCTCCACAGCGACAGTAAGGACTGTGGTCTAGCTATTGAAAGACACGGTAAGACTCTACATGAGATAGAGTGAATGGAGTTGATACGACTGCTCCACAGCGACAGTAAGGACTGTGGTCCAGCTATTGAAAGACACGGTAAGACTCTACATGAGATAGAGTGAATGGAATTGATACGACTGCTCCACAGCGACAGTAAGGACTGTGGTCTAGCTATTGAAAGACACGGTAAGACTCTACATGAGATAGAGTGAATGGAGTTGATACGACTGCTCCACAGCGACAGTAAGGACTGTGGTCCAGCTATTGAAAGACACGATAAGACTCTACATGAGATAGAGTGAATGGAGTTGAAACGACTGCTCCACAGCGACAGTAAGGACTGTGGTCCAGCTATTGAAAGACACGATAAGACTCTACATGAGATAGAGTGAATGGAGTTGATATGACTGCTCCATAGTGACAGTAAGGACTGTGGTCCAGCTATTGAAAGACACGATAAGACTCTACATGAGATAGAGTGAATGGAGTTGATACGACTGCTCCACAGCGACAGTAAGGACTGTGGTCCAGCTATTGAAAGACACGATAAGACTCTACATGAGATAGAGTGAATGGAGTTGATATGACTGCTCCATAGTGACAGTAAGGACTGTGGTCCAGCTATTGAAAGACACGATAAGACTCTACATGAGATAGAGTGAATGGAGTTGATACGACTGCTCCACAGCAACAGTAAGGACTGTGGTCCAGCTATTGAAAGACATGATAAGACTCTACATGAGATAGAGTGAATGGAGTTGATACGACTGCTCCATAGTGACAGTAAGGACTGTGGTCCAGCTATTGAAAGACACGATAAGACTCTACATGAGATAGAGTGAATGGAGTTGATATGACTGCTCCACAGCGACAGTAAGGACTGTGGTCCAGCTATTGAAAGACAAGATAAGACTCTACATGAGATAGAGTGAATGGAGTTGATACGACTGCTCCACAGCGACAGTAAGGACTGTGGTCCAGCTATTGAAAGACATGATCAGACTCTACATGAGATAGAGTGAATGGAGTTGATACGACTGCTCCACAGTGACAGTAAGGACTGTGGTCCAGCTATTGAAAGACATGATAAGACTCTACATGAGATAGAGTGAATGGAGTTGATACGACTGCTCCACAGTGACAGTAAGGACTGTGGTCCAGCTATTGAAAGACACGATAAGACTCTACATGAGATAGGGTGAATGAAGTTGATACGACTGCTCCATAGTGACAGTAAGGACTATGGTCCAGCTATTGAAAGACACGATAAGACTCTACATGAGATAGAGTGAATGGAGTTGATACGACTGCTCCATAGTGACAGTAAGGACTGTGGTCCAGCTATTGAAAGACACGATAAGACTCTACATGAGATAGAGTGAATGGAGTTGATACGACTGCTCCACAGCGACAGTAAGGACTGTGGTCCAGCTATTGAAAGACACGATAAGACTCTACATGAGATAGAGTGAATGGAGTTGATACGACTGCTCCACAGCGACAGTAAGGACTGTGGTCCAGCTATTGAAAGACACGATAAGACTCTACATGAGATAGAGTGAATGGAGTTGATATGACTGCTCCACAGCGACAGTAAGGACTGTGGTCCAGCTATTGAAAGACACGATAAGACTCTACATGAGATAGAGTGAATGGAGTTGATACGACTGCTCCACAGTGACAGTAAGGACTGTGGTCCAGCTATTGAAAGACATGATCAGACTCTACATGAGATAGAGTGAATGGAGTTGATACGACTGCTCCACAGCGACAGTAAGGACTGTGGTCCAGCTATTGAAAGACATGATAAGACTATTTATTATTTAAACCTTGATTTACTCCTGAAAGAAACAAGCACTTAGAAGAATATTCGGCACGGACAAAATCTCCTGGTTTTACTCATGATTAGCCTTCCAGCTTCACAGATTTCAATCAAACTTAAAAGATGATTTAGCAGTGTGCAAAATATTATACTAACGCCACCGCAGTATTTGCAATCTGTGTGGCGCCACCAAGCATCTTGATGTTTTCTTCGGATTACAGCATACACCGATCCGACTGCACGAAATACCATTCACCATTACTGTGGTGTCCCTGCCCGCCTTTTATGTGTAATACACGAATCCGACTGCGGCAGAGTGGAAATTCTTTTGTTGCTACTCAGTGGGCACAAAAGGTGGACGGGGACACCACAGTAATGGTGGACGGTATGTCACGCTGCCGGATCGATCTATAGAAGCAGGTTTGACACTATAGCTAACAAAAGCTCATCAGGTGTGTCACATACACACCACAGTGTCTCCTGCACACAATACATGTACTGACACTACTCTACTGAGCCAGAATGTCAAACCTAACGTAGGACACACCCTCCAACTGAGATTGCTCATGACATGATGGTGGTTGTCATAGTTACCTTTAGGTTTCCCGATGACATCACCGGGGAACATCTTTTGTTTCTTGATCGGAGGATGATCCAATATTCCTCGATTGTTCTCCTTGTGTATTTCAGTCTTTATATCCACACCATTCCCCCTGGAAAACCAACAGCATCATATTCACTCATCAATACATAACAATATCAATACATAACAATATGTGTAAATATATGTGGTGTTCACCAAAAAACACAATGCAATCACCAAATAACCACAAGGGAAACTGACTGAATTTTAAGTCATTGAAAAGTAAACAAAGAAAAATTAACTGGAGCGGGATTCGAACCAGCAACCTCCGGAATACCGTACATGCACTCTACCAACTGAGTAGGGCAAAGCTGGAGCAGTCCATTTTCATTCTAACTACAGGACAAGGTATGCATGTTTTTGTGACAATTACTACCTGTTATTAGGTAACTGGTCACAACTTTGATGTGATGATACAATGCTTTGTTCAGATTATTTCTTTCCATGGAGTGATGGAATGAAAGGACAATTAATTGAGTTGAATACTCCCACTCAAAGGGGATCTATTCAAAGATAAACACATTTCACTTGAAGTTGCTACCAACATTTGAACATTTATACACAGAAATGTTAAAGGTCCCAGATTAGAATGACGTACCTGTCACTATCAGGCCATGTAGGTTGTGTTTCCATGGCATCTGGATCAGACTTCTCAACCTTGACATTAACCTTGTCTGCTGCCCTCTTTGTTGACATTTTGCCAGGTTCCTCTCCTGGTGGTTTACGGCAGTCTAGGAGACATTGTAGTATTTTCTCATGAGCAGATGATGTACCGCTATGAGCTCTGATTAATACCTCCAGTTCAGACCACATCTGCCGATAATGCTCCTCCCTGTCAATAGCACATTGTAAACGGATTATATCAAGAAGTATATCAAGAAGTCTAGGGGTTCGTTTGTATCAGGCATGCAATCAGCGATCCTGCTGCCCCGGATCCCATTTAAGCGTATCCTGCATGGGACGTGGATCTGTAAGATCACTGATCGCGCGCCTGAAACAAACGGACCCTAGGGTTCAAGTCCAAGCCTGCCAAAATATCTGCACTTATACCAAGAACAGACTATTGAAACTGTCGATTCTAGAATTCTGAATACTGGTTTTAACCCAAAAAGAATAATTGGGTTTTTTTTTCTTACTTTCTTACGGATATAAAAAAGGCAATTATGACTCCAGGGGTCGATTTCACAAAGCCCTGCGATTGATCGTAACTAGATTTACGAAGGATACCCATCGTATCCTACATAGGGCTGCAATGCATCAAAAGTCCTACGATCGATAGTAAGTTACAAAGAGTTTGGTGAAATCAACCCTAGGTTTCATGTCCCTGAGCTGGATTTCACAAAAGACTCTTAAGATGAGGTATGAGTATCACCATAGTGATTTGTATTGTGACATCACGCTTGGCTTAGTATTCAGGATTGATTTTCATTTTTGATCAATCTTGTCTCTTTGTGACATCGACCCCTTCCTTGACCCTTACCTCTTAGGTCCTTTGCCTCGTGCTCCCATGGTGGGTACAGGAAGAGGCTCATTCCTGGTTTCCATGCCAACCACATGATACATTGCTTTCTTACATTCTAGGACTTCATCATCAGTTATTGTGGGCTTGGTGATGAGGCTCAGTATAGGATCTAAATGCTGACAAGATAAACCAGTCCAATGTTTTAATAAATAATTCTTTCAAGGAAATGAGGTGAATCCTTCAATAGCATCATGTGAGAGTTAAACAGGTACTCATTCATGAGATCATGATATGAACCAGGTGCTGAGACACAATGCTTGATTATATAATAGTCCATGCTCAGTCACCTGATTGTTAAAATGTGTCTAGTTACCATAGTTACCAATGGTCGTACTCTGACATACTTCCATGCATTAAATGCAAAGCAAAGCAAAGAAAATGCAAAGAACGCCACTATAACAAACACACTGGGATGCACAGAAATTATTCATTATAGTGGTCGTTCGTTATAGTGAACAATATTCAGCACGCCTATACATTGTACACAAACATTGGATGATGTTCAGTATAGCCAAATGTTCGGTATAGCAGTGTTTGTTATATCGACAATCAACTGTAACAGTAATGTTTAAGTGAGTGGAAAATCAACACCACCGTGTGTATGGAGTCAAGAAGTCAAGGTGTGAGTGATATTTACTTACCGATGGCATATTGAAGATGATTGTATCACTGATGACCATAGGCCAATGTCTCGTCATACGTTCCAACTGTGCTTTAGCTGTGAAAGAGGATTAATATAATGAATGTTAACATGAGCAATACAGTCAATATCAAACAAATAAAGCTGTTAGCTCAAGGATTCAGAGGGGTACTTATTTCACTCATTCATAATTTACTGCACTTATGTTGCTTGGTTTTTAGAAGCTCACCTCGTTCAATAGCTGGCTCCTCATCAGTCTCAGGCGTAGGTTGGCAAGGTGCCAAACGATTCTCCTTCATAAACTCACCAAAGTCAGTGATACGATAGTCTGTGACACGGCCTCCACAGCCTTCACTGATGGATGGTGGATCTTCCAGACTAGACCGGGCCGTGGCCAGACAATGCAGGAAGATCTCACCGCCATGACTGGCTAACATGTGAGATATGACCTTTGACCCTGTCTTACGAGGTTGCTCTAGCATGACCTGACGGCCGTTCAGAAGGAAGTTTGTCAAGCAGACAGACGGCCGACTGTTTACCTGATGGTGGATATCACACAGTAAAAAGACAATATGAGAATGCATAGGGCAACCCGACATAGGATCCAGTGCAAGTATTCTTACTAGTAAAGTGCTGCACTCGTTTCTTAATGGAAACAAACACAAAGCAAACTGATCCCTTAGAGGGAGTACTACAAAAGGGTATGGACAAGCCAGTCCTTCACAATAAAACATGAAAGTCCAGTCTACAGCAAGGCAAATATTAGCTCAACTCCAAAGTCAGTCTTTCGACACCAAAGCCAGATCTTGTACCCTTCACTGGACAGGACTTGTGTGGTGACCAAAGAAGAAGAAGACCCCTATGGTCTCTTTATAATATAAAAAGGGACTGGATGGAGTACTTAGTCTACAGCAAAGTTGACAGCAATTTGAAGAGTTTAGACTTACCCCAACAGGTGAGACTCTGTAGGCACCCATACAATGGAGCAATTCTGATAGCACAGAAGAAAAGGAAAACAAGTTGAACATACAAGGCAACATGGCAATCAATCCTTCTATCTCAAGATATAATAATGTATGCTCTTCAATTCTGTGTAATGAATCTACAATCATAGGCAGAAACTCTCCACTGCAGTGAGTTACTAGACACATCACTGGACATAAGCTTACTATGCAAGAGGCAAATCAAGGCACTAGTAAATTACGATGACTGCTTGTTACTCACCCACTGAGCTAGACCGAGGCTGACACCATTTCAATAATATACTATTACTCTCTGGTGATCTTGTAACGGTAGCAACAGGTCCTTTAGTGGATATGACCATAGTATTAGATGGTTCAGGCTCTGGTTGGTTGGTCATGATAGATTCTAGTTTCCTGAGCTCTGCATGAGCTTCCTTCAGATGAAGAAGCTCTACGTCATAGTTGGCTGAACTCATAGCATTCTGCTCCTCCTGTTCACAAAAACAAAGATGGAGGAACAAGAACGCAAAAGAAAGGCTGCATCCGAATCTATTGTCTAGAGTTAGGAAATACGTGGAGACACCAAGACAATAGACCTAGCCATAGCCGTAGCGGACACATCCTTACATTCCATCCAACTCAAGCAGTCCTAGCAGCAGGTTAAACAGCAGATTTGGACATCTGCATCTCCTCAGAAGCACATTAACGAGTGGAGAGGGGTCAGGGTACAAGACGAGTGTACTGTAACCTTCATAAGCTCAATGATTTCTTTTTTCATCACAAGACGTCAACTATAAGCCGATATGCATGGAATACATACAACATAAGATTTGTACATATGGGTTGGATTTCACCAAGCACTTAGATTAATCTTAAGATGAGTTGTCACTATCACCATAGTGATTTGTATTGTGACATCACACGTTGCCTAGCAATTAAGATTAATTCACACTTAAGATCAATCTTTAGTGCTTTGTGAAATCGACCCCCAGGACTAACAACATTCTCCACACATCATCCTCTTACCTTCATTGGGATGCCAGTTACCGTGGTAATAGCCAAGTCATAGTGTTTCTGTACAATGACAGAGAGTTTATTAGCGAGGTGACGTCCAGCCTTAGCAGAGTGAATCTCAGCGGTCAGCTGTGGTGATAATACTGCAGATGGTCTGTCCTTAATTCCTGCTTCCTTATTGGTTGGCTGGACATTGATCAAGGTCAGTTCACAGCTGCTGATTGGTATGAGACTAAGGGGTAAGAATAAATAATAAATAACCATCAAACTGGTATTCTGGTCAACAAGTCTCTTAAAGCTCCTTCATTTCACAAGTTCTCTTTTTAAATCTTTGAAAAGTGAACAAAGAAATATTGACTGGGGCAGAATTTGAACCAGCGATTTCCGGAATACCGTACCGGCGCTCTACCAACTGAACTGCCAAAGGGATATGGCGGTGTGTGCGTGGTTTCATGGCTTCTGACTGCCAAATGAACAAAGATAATTTACTATTAGGGACACCTTCAACATATGGCTGGATGGCTCAGTTGGTAGAGCGCCGGTACGGTATTCCGGAAATCACTGATTCGAATCCTGCTCCAGTCAATTTTTCTTTGTTTGTTCTCTTTAAGTAACTTAATGTTCATGGTTAGGAAAATTACATTTGAAACTCCTGTAACTTTACATGAACATGATGGAGAATAAAGTGCGAGACAGGTGTCTCCATTGCACCTGTTACATTTCCAGGGATATCTAACATCACAGTGACATGTATTGAATCAGGTTGAATACAACACAAACACTACCACATTCACATGCATATATTGTATGATTCAAATGATGTCCATCTTGACAGAATATAGTGGAATGCCACTATAACAAACATACTGGGATGCACAGAGATTGTTTGTTATAGTGGTTGTTTGTTGTAGTGAGCAATGTTCAGCAGGCCTATACATTGTACATAAAAATTGGGAGTCAAGGATGATGTTTGGTATAGCCAAATGTTCGGTGTAGCAGTGTTCATTACAGTGGCGTTCCACTGTACTGTAAATGGTGCAACAGCCAGAGTCGTAGACCCTTCTAGGAGGAGTCAGATACTGACAGGGCTCTGTCAGTACTTGACTATTCCTAGTAGGGACTGGGACTGTGGCTAGGGAAGGACACGTACTTGTCATTGTCTCCAGTCAATAATGCCTTGTTCTGTTGAGTGATGGTATCACGTACATAATCAGTCAATACATCACCATGAGATTCACTGTGAAATAAACAACAAGTACATGAATGGAATTAGACAAAGTGAAAAGGTGAGTGGTCTGATTAGTCATTTTCAGTTGAAAGGTCAATGTTATATAAATAATATTAGGGGGCCTGACACGTTTTGATCCTAGCTTTATCAAAGGATAAAGATCCTGCTAGGATCGAAACGCATCAGGCCCTCCTAACTTCAAGCGTTCAGGTCATTATTTTGTCTGATGGGCAGTTTGCAGCAGTTCATTACTTGTAATGAATAACATTACCGTACTTAGATGATGAAAAAGCTGATCTTCAGTTCCTCAGCTGATTCTGGATACAGTCACACATTTTCTTTTATATGCAAACTCAAAATAATACTCATAACCATGAGCAAAATGTAATTTCACCAAAACATGATCATTTGTGTAGAAAAGCTGCCCTTATTTTCTGGGGTTTTCTGATATTGTTCTCTTACCTAAAAACTTCCCTTACTTTATTAATATCCATTCTTCTCACCTCTTGACCGATGTGATGCATATAATGCGCCCTCTATTGACCACCTTTTCCTCAGCACCTTCCTCGTTGAGTAAACTCTGAGCCACCATCTGATGATCAGTCGCTTCCATCATTGATTGTACAGCAGCTGATAAACCATTCAATATACTAGCATCATTACTCTTAGGTGATCGAAGTGGACCAAGACCTGCCAGGGATGACATCACCTACAGGGACAAAAAGACAGTTCAAACCATTGAGACCCAGGTGAGAATCCCACTCATGCTTACAATGTGCACTGAGTTTCAGTCCCAATCAGATTCCTGGAGTTTCTTCCTTCAATATTTACATGGGGTTCCCCTCAACCTCTGAAACTGATAATATCTTGCCTTTCGTTCCTGTGCAAGGTTCGTCAGGCTTACCATAATTTTCAGAATACATGTATTGGCCACGGCTTATACATTTAAGCTACACTGCTAGGCTTCCATGAGGAATCCTTGGTTTCATTTGCAAGAATCAGCAATTACAACAATGGCTGTGGGAAACCAGTCACATTATCAAAGGAGTATTTAAATAATTTCATCCTAGGCTTTGGCAATGCTTGGAGTTAGGAGGGCCTGACGTTTCGATCCTAGCAGGATCTTTCTCGTTTAGCCTTTGAGAAAGATCCTGCTAGATCCAGCTAAGTCATTATTTTGGTTGATGAGCAGTTTGTGGCAGTTTATTACTTGTATAATTTGGCAAATTAGACTCAGAGAGAGTCCACATAATGTTATTGATTCCACTAAGTAGCAGCTTGGCTGGATCCTACATTTACCTGTGATGTACTCTGATCTTCATGAGCCCATGTATTAAGATGTCTTGCTTGATGATCACTCGCTACAACAGTAATCTGCAAACAAAGAAATACACTACATGGTAAGTATCAATCAGGTTCAAGCCTACAGTGTATGCATGGTGGATACAGACATGGTATGGTTTGCAATAGCATCGTGGAATAAGAATCCATCTGAGTTGCGAAGTTCTTTTCAGAACACACGATCTAGTACCAACCAGACTTCAAATGCAATAATTTGCTGATCTTACTCCACTCTGCCTGTGGTATTCTCCTTTAATCCTAACCCATATCAATACCAGAGTTTACCACACATGGTTTTTCCAGTGGTAAGTGTTGTATCCTGCATAAACACAAATACACCGTAATGCATGGTTTACGATCCAGTATGTCCCCCTGTGGAGATTGTGATAATGTGTGGTGAGTAGCACTTGTCTTGTGTGATATAGAGGGTTAGGGTTAATAGTCAAAATGTACCAACTGATGTGATTTGCTATTTTAAAATATTACATTGTTGTTTTAAGAGAATCACTTGTATTCCCACTGACAGTGGACCATAAAGGTTATATAATTATAATTATTATTGTCATTATACACAATAATTAGTGTATCCTGGGTTGCTGTACTACATATTTATACTAGTGACTATCATTCTCGCAACTTTTCAATGTGAATAGGTTTCTGTTATCTTAATTCTGTGCGCTTTCTTTTCCTTTCTCTTTCTTTTTTTAGCCCTCACCTCGAGTGGCCTTTGTGCCTTGTGTTGGGCGACTTCCATAAAAAAATTTAAAAAAACTCCATATATGACAGGTGAACAAATCTGCCACATGCTGCACTACACAAAACTGGACAATAGGCCTACTGAACAAGTGTCCAATAACTGTAATAAATCTTACCAGTTTTCCCTTTGGGAAGATGTCATATACGACCCTGCAGTACTCCAGCACAGACTCCACGCAGCATGTCCATAGTGACTTACAGAATGGTGCTAATGGTATAAAACCAGTGGATCGAGTCTTACTCAGAGCAACTACATCAAAATCCACAGGATGTTCACAGGACTCCGCAAAGAAAGGACCGTGGTCCAATACAAAAATGGTTTTGTGTGACGCAGGAAAAGACATGTCGCTACAGTTCAATGTTCAGAACAGCACGGGGGTAATCTGCAAGAAAATGAAAATGTGCAAACAAGACGTAGGCCTAATTATAATTCTATCCCTCAACTAGCCCCACAAGGAGAATACAGCGTGAGAAGTGTGTCCTCCTTGACATTGGTGGGGCTATGCATCAGCTATAAACAGGGCTCAGATACAATGCTCAGATCCTAACATAGCGGTGTATCTAAGCCCTGCTTACTAGTTACGGGTCTTTTTATCAGCTAATGTAGTCTAGTCAGACTGTGCCAATGTGAACAAAAGAAGAATTTTCACTCATCATTTCCGGCCTTGTGTCGTAAGTAATGTAAGACTTCAATGAAGTGAGCATTCTGTACATTTATATGATTTTTTAACGGAAAAAGGGCGGTACAAGGTATGATGAACTTCAATCTCAGGTGTGTAACACTAGAAAAGTGCGTTTTGTGGAATTACAGGGTGTTTTTGAGCTACACAATTATCAATACACTTCGACGAATGCAGCGGTAGCCATTTTTCTCAAAACACTGTCTGTCGGTTCCATACCATAGATTTGTGCACAAGTGATAGTCATCAGTGGAATTCTTCCCCAGAAGACGACTTCAAATCTTCGGATCCGTAGCCTGCACGGAAAGAATTCCACTAACGGCCATGCCCATGACGGAAACAGGGTTATTTCCTCCAAGACTAGAGTTAACTTATTTGATGCAAGTCATGATGAACTCAGGTGTGAAAACTGGTGTAGCTTATGATTTTTATCTAAAAAGTGAGATTTTCAGGGTTTTTTGACCTACAAGTACAATTATACACTTCGATCGAATGCAGCGGTAGCCATTTTTACCAAAACGCCCTCTGTTGGTCCCATAGGTTTGTGCACAAGTGATGGCCGTCAGTGGAATTTTTTCCTTCTTTCCGCCTGCACAATGTCAAAACAATGCAATGGCAATGCGTACGTACAGTTTACACACACACTGGAGTTCGATGTGTTTATGCATAGGCCCTACGTTGCGTTGCGTGGAACCAGAAATTCTCAACTCTCAAGTCGGCTAATTAATGTAAAGAAGACCAAGGCTATGGTCATAAATAGTCTACTTTGACGAAAATTGACACTTAGTTTAAACCGTATTTAATGTAAATTAAGCATAACAAGGGAAAAATACGATCGCATTTGCGGTTGAACTAACCAAATCATTCGTGTCGAGCAGTTCGTTCATTCATTTCATGTTGGCTGCCATGTTGTAAAGCAGTTGCCGATTGGTGGCGCTCTTTAATTTGTTTTGGTTATTATTTTTTCAAGTGCACTCTTTCTTGAAGAAGTTGTGTCAATTTTCAATTATTTTAAGCGATGTAAATCACCTTAATAGAGAAAAAAGACTTGACACCTTAGCATTACACAAACTATTGAGTAATTGATGAATTATACTAAATTAGACAAACTTTTTAGAGAAACCAAGTTTTTAACTCTGAAATCGAAAAATTCCTTAATGGTGCGGCAAAGTGATTTTAAGAAGCTCAAGTAAGCAGAAAAAAATGACTATACAAACAAAACCGACATTCAGCCATTTCGGTCGGGAAATATAAGATAATATGCAAATAATAATAACAAAAATTATGCAAATGATGATATGCAAAACCGACACTCTTGTTTTCTTCCATCATTTCTCTCTATTTATTTTTTAACAATTCTTTCTCACAATTTCTGTAATGAAAATGTCAGCTGAAGACTTCCACAAAGGGTTGACATTTAGCCGTTAATCATCAACACCGTGAAAATTATAATAATTAATGTTTTGTTCACTGCAAATTCAGCCCAGGCATTTTCACGGCTCAAAAACATTTGACCTCAAGGTTGAGAACAGGCCAGGGCAGTTTCACGGTGTTTTCACACAGATGATCTGGAGCCAGTGTCTATTGTTAGTTATAACGGGACACTGAGCTTTCCACTGTTGAAGGTGAACGCCACGGATTAAAGAAAGAAAAGATCTGATGATTGGTGTAATTGATATCCCTATTATATTATAACTGTTGAGGGGATTAAAACATGTGGATGGAAAGCTTTCACTGTGCTTTCACTTGCAGTCCTTACCAGGTCACGCTGAGGATTATTTTCAGGGCGTTTTCACTTAATACTCTGCCGTAAAATTGCCCTGAAAAAAAATCACGGTAATTTCACGGCAAACTATATTTTCACTCCAAATTCACGATGTTGAAATTCAGTGGTATCGGTCCCAATTCCCTGTATTGTAACAGAGGATGGGACCTTAGGGAGACTTTCCCATTATGGTCGTCCAGCCGCCCGTGCACAAAACTGTACTTACCTATTTCTGAACATCCTCCAAACCAATGAACTTGGAATTGACATAATGTTTATATTGAGAGCATTGTCTTCTATTAAAATATGAACTACACAAAATGTCTTTAAAAGGTAGCTGATATGTACATTAAATTGTCTCTCTAATTTCCGATGAAGGCTCGCAAAATAGTGTTCACTTTCAGATGCTAACCTGCCTCCCTGATACCATAATATGGTCCATTACTCTGATACATGGACTCATTTGACACAACATACCTGTATTACCAAAATTGTTTATTTTTATTATCACAGTGATTTGATATTTATAGCAGTACAACTTAGCATGTACCAAAACAATACACAGTTTGGATACAATACTATAGAAATAAAGAGTCTAAGTTTGTATTTATAAACTCTGCTTCAAATTAGCATAACACAAAGAATATTTGTTAATTAATAGTAAAAACAAAAATTTTCCACTGAAATAAAACAAAAAACAACAAAAATATATCGATAAGGACAAAATTAGCTTCAAACTATTATAAGGCGATATACCTGAATAGTATTACTAATTACCAGTGTCACAATATTGATAATTGATATTATGTGAGAGCTTTCCGGACTACCGTGTACATTTCTAAAAGTCTAAATGTTTCATTAACTGAAATAGTGTAGGGCTTGTTTATTTGAAATTTGGTTGCAAAAGAAAAAGCATATTTTAACAATTCAGTCAAATGTGACCCAATTAGTCAGTAATATGCAGATTTTTTAACGAATTAATCACAATGTCTGGTAGTGAACCCAATAATGTACTTAAATGGATATGATTGCTGCTGGTGATAAATGGATGCCCCACAACCTACACTATCGTACAAGCCACTTAAACAAATTTATGTTACACCATTTAAGTAAACAGAACCTTGAATTGAAAAATTAAAGCTATAATTAGGTATAAGAATTGGTTCTGGGCTAAGCAAAGACAATAGGACTGGGCTATGACACCAAGACCCCTGAGTTAATGTACCAGTCTCTCTACAATGAACTATTCTATCCTATGACATCATCATCCCTTGTGTAACACACTTGTCAAACTGAATTTGGAATTTTGGAGATTGTCAACGATCTCTGAACCTTCTCAAAGTATTCAGCTTGTGTCCAGCTGTGACACACTATGGTATAACGAGTAGTTCCTTTAAATTATGAACAAACAACACACACTTCCAATGACTCTTGTATCCAAATTGTCCATACTCAAGTAACATCCACAGTTTTCCACATTTTCCAGAGAATTTTGCAAGAATGTTCTAAGTTCATATACACCTATACCGTATGAGTAATCTTAGAGTAAGTCAAAGATAAGATTACTCAATCCTGTTCTTATGACTTTCTTGGAAGAAAAGCAATTAAAATCATGATTTGCTACGGCAAATCTTAACGCATTCAAATGAGGCAAACTGCGTCACACTAAAATCCATTGAGTACTATTGGCATAGTTTGAGACTCATCGTACTCTGGATCCTAACTCCAATAAGGAAACTTCTTATTATCATCAACTACTTAGCATTATTAGCTGAATATTGGGAAATAACGGACTTGAAATACATCTTTGATGATTGAGTACATGTATGATATAACTAATATCCAGATGGATTATCCACACTAATCCCAGTAAATACCGGATATCTTACATCAAAGTACGACAAATCCAAAAGTGGGATATTACTTCCTCTGAAATTAGTCTTGAAAAGATCCGTCTAATGTCATAGGATGCTTGGTATGCTACTTTACTTGGTCTGTGAAAACTCAGCAATTACAGGGTGATAAAGCAAAGTCTAAGAAATTGCATACAATGAAATTTACTAAGTAACTAATACATATCAAAACAATTGCCCAAAACCTGTCTCAGCAATTGGCCACAAAGCAAATATAGAAACAAAAAACACTAGTACATGATGTTTAAATTAATTACATACCAACAAAAGATAACGAAACATCATTAAGAATCATTAAGTTGATGGAAATTTGACATATTGACGGCCTGCAATTTGCTTGTTGCGGAAAGAGGCCACTTCACCAAGGTATGGGGTATTAGCCATGAGACCAGGGGAAAAATCAAATTTGTCAATTGAGGTATTTGATGGAGTGCACAAGCCATAGAGCAAGGCGTGGCCTTAATGGTAAATATTCCTGATGACCTGATGTTCACGAGCAATGCAAAGATAGACCACTGGTATCGACTGCGTATTGAGCTCTATTCAAGACAGAGTAGATTATTAGCAAGACACTTTCACAAACAAACATAAACTTCACCTTTTACCCTCCAAGTAATTAATTATCTATTTTTGTTTTAATTAATGGATTGCTTCATATCATATTGGAACTATGTTCCATTGAGGCTTTTTATACAATGTCTCTTCTCCTAGTGCCTTCTTGCTATGCTGGTCTCTGAAATGATCATTAATAACTCAATATCATATTAATCTACATTATACATGTTTAATACTATTTATTTGTTACTGATAATGAGCCTTTAAACATTTCTGTTCTTGTAATTGTAACTAAATACTATATCAAGCATTTGATATGCCAGTGGGTTTGACAATATAAATCAAGAGAAATAAATAACATTCATTTACTGTGCAGCAACAATGAATCTACTCTCTGAGGTTTATACCCACTTTCATTTCAAATCAAATACAATCTTCATATTGATCTCATCAAAATGCTCAAGATTCTGAGTGTAAAATGACACCAGTCATTTAACCTAACT
This sequence comes from Astropecten irregularis, assembly GCA_963971285.1. Taxonomy (NCBI): domain Eukaryota; kingdom Metazoa; phylum Echinodermata; class Asteroidea; order Paxillosida; family Astropectinidae; genus Astropecten; species Astropecten irregularis. Next base: position 38,278,642 of record OZ020244.1, on the reverse strand, counting down.
CAGAAATGGAATGAAGGATATTCAATTCTTCTGCATAATTCCACAAATGGCAATGACAAAGGTTTCTTTTTTTTTAGCAATAATTATGTATTTTCTTAATTATTTTTCTATTTTAGTTTTGGTTGTATTTTTACGAGCATAATGATCAACCCTCACATTTTCACAAATTCTTATCACTTGTGATAAAATGAATAATTGCTCAAGCAGACCCTGGGGTGTGCCCATAATTGATGCCTGACGATACTATTATACCTTTACTACAGCGGAGAACAAAAATCTCCACCAATGTTGAAATTACACAAAGTTGTAAGCAATTTGTACAAGTGGAAAACCTTTAATGCTAGTCTACGATTTGGTTGTCGTTTTTATAATTAGTTTTTTTTACATTTACAGATTATCATGCACTGCTGAATGGTCTTGCACAACACTTGACTCAGTACATTAACTCAAGAGGGGAGGAGTGTGTCAGGGTGGGGTTAGGGGAGGGGCATGATAGGGGAGGGGTGGGGGTTCCTGTTTTTACCATGTAACTTTCATCATAGGGACATCATTTGGATTAACCCTACACCTGTATGTAACCCACTTCGAATGAAGTCCAACATTGTGAAGTACACCTAGGTCACATTCTTTAGATTTGAGACAAATTGGACTACCAAGCCTAGGCTCTAAAATCACGTCTCCTTCAAAATACCACACTGTGCGGAATCCCATTGGCATATTCTTTGGACTAGCTTGGGCCAGCTATCCCACTTCAGATATCATGAATGAGGACAGCACAGACCAATTATCAGGCTTGTAGCATTACCAGTATTCAGATTATAACATAGCATACAGTGCACATGTACATGCAGCGTAATAAGCAAAGTGCCTGGGCCCACCTGTACATCCAGGATCATTCATAAATGCTGCAATGCAAAGGCAGACATGGTAATGCTTTCATGTGGGCCAGATGTTAACTGTCTCAGTTTCACTATAGAGGTTATTCACCGACGTGATCACGTGAAATAGACGTCAAGCTTTTATATATTGTGCATGGTTATGCATACGACACTGTACATTGCGTGTGCACTGATGCATATTGTTTTATACACATGTGCAATCATTGTACATGACAGCCAATAACATCATGTGAATAACCTCTATAGACCTGTTGTAGATGGGTTATCTTGGAGGGCATTGCCTTTCTGGTTCTATGCTTAGTCTTAGAGCAGTGCTAACATTGTTTGAGAATCTCCAAGATAGCCGCTGTACAAAGGGTCTGTAGTACACATCCAATGAGATGGCAATGGGTTATGAGGAAACACGTAACTTACTGAAAGATGGAAGAGTCTGTACATTACTCTTATGCTTGATATATGATCAGTAGTGTCTCCTCAATATAAAGCTGGTGGATACAGGGGGAGGAGCCAAAGTAAGAAGGAGGAAGTAAATTGCAAGGATTGTCACTCATAGTACATCACCTATCAGAATATCACAAGGTGTCTGACAAAGTGCTTCTAATTTACATATATCATGTCTTGTTCATCTTGCAGGTTTACAAAAAGAAAACCCCAAGTCAATGAAATTAACAGGGAGGTGTGAAATGGGAGGGTCTTGCTTTTTGCTCTTTATATTTAACCTCTTTATGAAGAGCACATCACAGCTAGGGAGTCAATGGACCCTTCCGGCCTGTCAATCAAACTGTGCGCATTGACCATTTGGAGAAGGCCTTTTAATCAGGTGATCACAAAAACCTCGGTCAAACTCGGTCACATGCTGTATGTAAAACATGCATGAGCGGGGCTTAAGAGCAAAGCCGGAACGGTCCATTGTCATTCAACTGGCAAGATTTGGAATGATTTGATTTGCTCAATTATTCATTATTTAGTGATTTTTCTCTGCGATTGGAGTAAGGAGGATATATTCTGATGCAACATGTCTGGTTGGCTCATCTTCATTTTGTCTCATGATTCATACTTTGGTATAATGGCTTTATACAAACAAAGCCCAAGACCTCATGTCTTTGCATGTAGTACAAGTACCAACCTTCCTAAACAGCAAAAACCCTCCCATTCTCCCCATGCCCCTTCCCCAACCCCACTAAATGGATAATATTACATCACCCAGGCACCTGGGTGTGCACCGGGTGCATGAAGGCGTATCATGGGTTTAACAAGATCTAGACAGAGGGAAAAATGGGTACCACTAGGTGCCTCAACATGCACACGATGCTTTATCCTGTTTGTTTTCATCGGTGAGTTTAATCTGGCTGGGGAAATCATTGTACATATCTGTTTCTGGTTCTTGTGCGAGGGCGTTCCTGGCTATCGTCTGGAAGGCCTGTTCCACATTAATGCTTTCCTTGGCACTCGTCTCAAAGTAAGGAATGCCATTCTTGCTACCACACCAGTTCTGTGCCCGCTTGGTTGAAACCTGGTCAAAGAAATCACGCAAATCAAAGTCGGTCATGAACAATGAAACAGCAGGGGTTTAAATTAACCTCAGTCTCATGGTGGCTAACACAACGCACAGATTTGTGATCTACCGCCAAAACACAGCAAAATTAGAGCGAAACTTATTTCAATACTTTGAAGAACAAGTATGAGTGTATCACAAAGACTGGAACAAACTGCTTAGGGCCGGATTTTACAGAGCGAAACAAAACTAAAAAAAATACAGCAGAAAAGCAACAAAAGTTATTGTTAAACCCTAACCCTCCTGCATACCACAGTTTACCACACATTTTTTTCATGTGGTAAGAGTGATATCCTGAAAACCGCAATAAACCACAGTGTTTTCTTCACGGTAATACATGGTATATGATCCAGTCCCCCGTGGAGAAAATGGTAATGTGTGGTAAGCAGCTCTTATCTTGTGTGGTAGTTGCGGAGGGTTAGTGTTAATATCCAGCCCCCTGTAGAGACTATGGTAATGCGTGGTAAAAAGCTCTCATCTTGTGTGATAGGTATACATAGGGTTAGTGTTAATACCCAGTCCCCCTGTGGAGACTGTGGTAATGCGTGGTAAGCAGCTCTTGATTTGTTTGATAGTTGCAGAGGCTAAGGGTTAATCACTCAAATGCAACCACTTACTTGTCTGTTCTCCATATCGATCTTGTTGCCTAGAACGACAAAAGGGAAATTCTCTGGATCTCTGGGACTGGCCTGAATCAGAAACTCATCACGCCAGCTGTCCAGAGACTTGAAGGAATTCTGATTGGTCACATCAAAGACGAGTACACAGCAGTCAGCGCCCCGGTAGAACGCTACACCAAGACTCTGAAACCTCTCTTGCCCGGCTGTGTCCCATATCTGAGGATTTAACGGCAAAGCAAAATATCATAAGAGATTTCCTAGACTGGGTTCTCAACAAATGATAACCAGTCTCTACCTTCAATCTGGGATAAATGGATTAGCAGACAGCTAAAGGGATTCAATTTGGATAAATAAATTCCTCTAGGCAAGGAAACTGGGCCTAAACTAAATCTTCACCTCCAAACACATAAAACGGAATTAGACAAAGGTTTGAGGTCACACAATGCAGACTGATATGAAATGAACCCAAACCCCATCCAACATGTTAAGAAGTAATTACATGTAGATTTGATATATAAGTCTTGAACTTTGTTCTTTAAGACATAAGTTGCCAATAATCTCCATGTTGATGGTACTTCTATGAGACAAGTATTTAGTGGACAGAGGCCATGACAGGTGTACCGAAGCAATGACCAGGCACAGGGGCACCGGGGCAATGACTTGGATAATGACCAGGGTTGAAAAGGCAATGACCAGGGATACTGAGGCAATGACCGGGGATATTGAGGCAATGACCAGAGATACTGAGGCAATGACCAGGGATATTGAGGCAATGACCAGGGATACTGAGGCAATGACCAGGGATATTGAGGCAATGACCAGGGATACTGAGGCAATGACCAGGGATATTGAGGCAATGACCAGGGATACTGAGGCAATGACCAGGGCTACTGGGGCAATGACCAGGGATACTGAGGCAATGACCAGAGATACTGAGGCAATGACCAGGGCTACTGGGGCAATGACCAGGGCTACTGGGGCAATGACCAGGGCTACTGGGGCAATGACCAGGGATACTGAGGCAATGACCAGAGATACTGAGGCAATAACCAGGGCTACTGGGGCAATGACCAGGGCTACTGGGGCAATGACCAGGGCTACTGGGGCAATGACCAGGGCTACTGGGGCAATGACCAGAGATACTGAGGCAATGACCAGAGATTCCAACATAAAGAGCAGCATGAGCCAGGGCACCAAGACAGTGAATGCGGGCATCAAGGCAATATTGTCTAAGATGCCCCTGTGCAGGTCAATGAGCATGATTTGAATCTCTGATGCAAGATTAAGGACAAAAGAAAATGTCCGATTTTCAAACCTCAACAATTAATAACATGACCATGAAAACATCTCCAGATTCAGCCCAATGTCCTCCCATCCTATTGTCAAGAAGACTAACCGTTAAACATTTGATAAACAAACCTGCATTGTGACGAGTCTGTCTTCAACCATGACTTCTTTCGTGAGGAAGTCAGCGCCAATGGTGGCCTTGTACTGGTTACTGAACTTCTTGTTGACATATTGGTTCATCAATGAGGTCTTACCAACACTGTACAATGATACAATAAATAAACAGGTTGCATTTAATTCCAGCTTAATGTCATAGTAAATGGAAGCATCTAATGTACAGGAGCACATCCTGTATCATGCCCATATCCATACATCAACCACCTTGTCCTGTTCCCCAATGCATGAACACAGAAAGGCACACTCAAGGTAATACTAAAATCAAATCTGGTGGGATAATACAAAGTGGAATGATTGGTTAATTTTGTATCCTACTTATAATAAACATTGGTGAAAAATATTGAAAAGCGCATCTGATTCCTTAACCTACATGTATTTGAACGGAAACTGGTTACAAGTTTTTGACAAATAATTGCAAAAATTGAAACTGAAATGGCAAAATAAATTTGAGGTCATTCTATCTTTAGAACACTGTAAACAGAGTAACCGACCTTTCAGTTTTACTACAGTATTATCATTTCTGGTCTTAGGCAGTTCCCAATGCAAACCTCTGGGCAATACAAGATTAAGAACTGCCTTGAAAAAAAAGCTAAGATCCAACACTAAAGATTGAAAGTTGGCCATATCACAAGCCCGGCAAGAGATAATGCATTTATAAGTACATACACTGTATGAACCCTGTACGTTCACATGTATACATATTCTCATTACGTGTACATGATTGCATAACAATGCATGCTGCTAATGACAGCACCAAATGCACTGTGTGCTACATAATGTTCATTCTTTAGCAGTTTCCTTTCAACTATCGTCCATACAATAGTGCACACTAATATTAATAATAAATGAGGTTATATTGTATGCCAAGTCTCAGGTGTTGGAAAGATCATCTGCCGGCTGATTGAAAGATAAATAGGAATGATGGCACAATTGTGAACAAAAATTTAATCTGTGTGGGTTTTAAGCCAAATTCTAGCACTTGGTAAAAAGCAGAACTGCTGATGTGAAAAATGCTTTGCAAATTTTTGTGCATGACTGCTGCACATTCATGATGCATAAACCATCCCTCGTGCATCACTTGAATTCTGTGCATTTCTGCCATGCATGCATTCCTTTTGAGTGCACTTCTTCTATGGTGCTTATTGCACTAGGAGAAGGCATGGATGGATAGTTCATATTCCAGAAATAGGATGTATTGGGCCTTAATTTCAATAATGTTCAGTTGAATTGCATAATTTGTAAAAATCATAATTTTGTTTGATTCAATGTACACGAGTTTATCATTTTCTTTGTTTTCAGTGTTAGACCCAGCGCAAATTTGCTTCCTATTGTAATTTGTAGGAAATATGGAACTGGGCTTAACTTAATCCTTGTCTAATACCAAATGGCCCAAAAGCAATGTGGATAATGCTTGCAAAATGCTTGCAAACTACACTCCTTCACAATCTAAGGTGTAATAGGTTTCTATTTTACTACCTATTTTACGCAAATTTGCTTCCTATTGTAATTTGTAGGAAATATGGAACTGGGCTTAACTTAATCCTTGTCTAATACCAAATGGCCCAAAAGCAATGTGGATAATGCTTGCAAAATGCTTGCAAACTACACTCCTTCACAATCTAAGGTGTAATAGGTTTCTATTTTACTACCTATTTTACTAACTGTAAAATGATTCTCTTATACAATAATGTTTATGAATACAATATGTAACACACTGCATGTATAGCATGGGGTCGATTTCACCAAACTCATCATAACTTACTATCAATTGTAGGACTTGTGATGCATTGCAGCCCTACGTAGAATCGATGGGTTATCCTGGTTACGATTGATCGTAGGGCTTCATGAAATCGACCCCAGGTTAGTTTAGTGAAGTCAATGATAATACATCACTCATATATGTAACAATGAGATTCGTAATCTTACCCGCTATCTCCTAGAATGATCACCTTCAATAAAACCTTCTTCCTTGAAGACATCTTGATTCCTTTTCTTTAAATCTGAAAAACAAAGAAAGAAGGAAATATATATCTTCAGTATGTGAACACTGTATGACTATTAACCTTTCTGGGGCAGTGTTTCACAGGTTAGAAAACTTATCAACCACTCTATCTGGCAAAGCAAATATCCAAATGGAATAATAATAACATAATTATGTAACGTTTAACGCTAACACTACAGTATTCATAACCAAACACATTCTGAATCAAAACTTTCTATTTGCAGAGTACATTGTGTAACTGTGTATGACTATGAAAATGAAATGAATGAAATTATATGCATGGTCCTGGCAGTCATCACAACTAAATCGTTCAATAAAACTCATACATGTAAGTCATAAACATTTTGTGTTGAAGCTTAATGAATGTGTTGTGTTATTGGAGTGTGAATGAATGTGAACACAGAACATGTTCTATATCCATGCATATACATAGTACACCAATGACTGTCATGTCACAATGGCCCACCTATTTGAAGGTTACCCACATTCATGTAAATGAACTCAAACAGTTCATACAACTTAAAACCTTGACACAACATTTTAACAATGAAACACACGTCCTGTACTTGTACAGGTATACAGTAGTAGGCTGTGTACGCAAGAGTACTTCCTACTTGACTTACTGTACATGTACATGTACAAGTATGTAAAACAATGAAGTTTGTTTAATAGCCTTCTTAGTTTGGCCACATAGTGTTAAATCATTTCTAAGTTACACTTTTATGCCGCTGTCTGACCAAGTAATCATGCCATTTATACATTCTAGGCAGCAGAATGTGATATAATACTGCACCAAAATAGTTGAAAAGACTTTAATGATTTATAAAACTGATCTTATTACAGGAAGTTGCTTATGTCTGTAGAAAAAATCACTTAAAGTATCAAACCCAGTGACAATAAAGACGTTGATTCTCTTAAGAGTAGTGTATTTGACCTACTGTCACTGTACAACTATAACTCTACAAGGGTCAAAAATGTGTGTAAAATATACAAATTTAACAATGGTCAATATCTGAACCTGAATCTGAATAATTGTATAGCCTATAGGTGTGCTTGAAGTTAAGTTTAAGTTCACAGAACAAAAGACAATGAGTCATATGAATATGACTTGACACATAGCATTGTAGGACAATACCCTCAAAATACACAAAAACCACAAAATCCAACACCCACATGTACGTGCACACACGCACAAATGTGTACATTTGGTCAGTCTCATATTTTGACAATTCATGTGGTATGTATACACATTTTTTTATGTTTTCATTTATAGATTATTTTCCAATTTCTAATAATAATTTCATGCTTCTGACTGGCAAACGAACAAAGATAATTGACAATTTAGAACACCACTATCGAGCACTATTTCTAAAATATGCACAAGATTCAAACTGGGCCATGCACAATTTTGAACCTTTTAAAATTGTGTGCTGTCATGGCTGTACATGCATAACATGTACATGTATGCTGAAACCAGGACAGGATGTATTTGCTTCATGAACCGCCTTTACTGACATGACATGCATGAACGAACTACATGGTACAAATCATTTTCCTGAAGCAATCGCGCAAGTAGCCCCACTACTTTGGCAAGAATTTTTGCTCAAGCCGCCCCATCCTTAGCCACACGTCCAAAAGCTTGATTTACGAGGGATATGTTCGGCTTTGGTGCGCACCCTCGTCATCACATTGCACAAGAATGACCGAAAAATATAATACAAGATTGAAATAATTCAAATAATATATCATTGGGAAGATGAGACACTAAGGAACATTATTTTGTGTATGTAGAAAGTGTGTGCACTGTGATGACAAGAGGGTGCGCTGCGCACCAGAGTTGAACATATCCCTCGTAAATCAGGCGGTTGAACGTGTGGCTAAGGATGGAGTGGTTTGAGCGAAAATTTGTGCCACACTTGTGGGGCTATCGCGCAAGTTGCTTGTGCTAGCGAGGGTGTTTTGAACCATTGAAAAGGATGCTAGGCCTACTTCGAGTTCGAAGTATCAATGTATTAAAAAAAACACCCTGTAAATCTCACTTTTCTTTTCTGGTAAGTGGTATGCTACCCTCGTGTTATACGAGATTGAAGTTCATCACAACTTGCATCTAGGGGGTTAGTGTCTTTACGCCACCCATATTATTTTCAGTTAGCTTCTTCTGTTCCAAAATAAGATTTGTTAGGCCCTACTTTAAAACAAATTTATTCATGGGTCCTGTAAACCCTAAAATGAACATATTTCGGCAATATTTCAGTGAAAACAAAACAGTTTCTTACCCAAATAAATACTGAAAATAATATGGGTGGCGTAAAAGAGAGTAATGCCGCATCTTAGTTAGTAGACTTAAATTTACTCTTAAAAAGATATTATAGGCCTAGGCCTAACGCTTTCTCTGTAAATTGCGTGTCACTCCGCTCGTCAGTGGAATTCTGCCCCAATTCTGATTTACAAAAGTTGGACTTTACTAATTTGCAATTCTTTGTTAAATTATCCTCAAATAATCAATGATTTTCTTTCTTTTCATTCTCCATGATATTTCCATTAGAAATAGAAGGCTTGAAGTTCTAATACCGCTATATTCTAATGCTTTCCATGATTTATGCAGACAACCTGACCGCCCAGTAAACCTGTCCATGTATGATGTAGCAATGTGGCAATGCAGCCAGCATGGAGTAATATAACGGTACATGACACTCACACCACGGACTGGAGAAACACCCCACTTCCGACTTCTTTCAATTCCTCTGCAATCTAACGTACCAACTACTTCCCAATGTCAAATTGAGAAATAGCATAAACATGTTCCCTCTTACCTTGTTACTGTGTAAATTAGATTGATATGCTGTAATTTGCAGGAATTAGCACACTGTTTCACACCTCCCCTCGTTGCAACTCGTTCAATCGCAGTGTATTTATTGCGTACATAATCATCATAACTTGGGTCACGTCACGGGACCATTTTCTTGTGCCTGGTACTACGTTAGCTGGGTATTGTTAAAAACACGTTTGCTGAAAGGTGTGTCGTGGAACCAGCGAGCCAGCCTGACGTCGTCATCCCCTCTTCACGCGAGAATGTACGAGATCTGTAATGCTGAGGTTACATTTTGCACATTGTACCTCACACACGTTGGTTATTTTACAATTTACAACCATTTATTTTTATAGGAACTAGGAATGATTGTACTTTAGGGTGTAATGTTCAACCAAAGGAATCGATCGAAAGTAAAAACTTTACACAACTTTTATGATTGAGTTAACATGCCCATCATTTTTGTTTTTGGATGGTGATCCACTCCAAAAAGAGGGAACTTGAGCCATTTTTGATTCTATATTTCGTTTTTTATTCAGAACATCTTCGTTTGTTCTGTTGGTTTTTATTATTTTTGACATGGACTTGGGACTCGGATGTGGAAAACCGGAATTGAAATTGCGAAACTATCGTCCTGCCACAGTGCCAGTAGCAGGCGCGGTCCTAGAGACAATATTTATTTTGGGGGGGCTAGAAGAGCCATCATTTTTTTTGGGGGGGGGGGGTGGGCTAGAAGTAGAAGACCCAATTTTTTTTAGGGGGTGGGGGTGGCTAGACCCTTCTTCTAACACTCGCTTCTGCTATGTTGAACATCCCTTGCGCACTTGAACATCCTCGGATGGAAATGGCGCACTACAAATGCAATAAATTATTATTATTATTTTATTATTATGTCTTATTAGGAGTAGAAAAACATGTCCCAGTACCCCGTCAATCATTAAATTCAGCCAGGGGCGCCCTAGCCATGCATGTCATGAACATTAAATGCCCTGCATGTTAATTGAACCACCGTTGCAAGGCAATTATGATCTATAGCTAGCTATGATCAAACAAAAATCAGACATGATTACGGTATATTATCGCTTATTCAAGGTCGTCAGACGTGTATTAATCCGATATCGATTGAGATGGCGGGCAGCGCTAGCGGCGTATCTAGGGAAAACGGCGCCCGGGGCAAACGAGTTTAAGGTATAATACATGATTGGTAAAGGTCACAGAACAACACTAACACTTTGTCTAATCAAACATGTCCACGAAATAATGATCCTGTGAAAATTTGAGATCAATCGGACATCATTCTGAATCACGAGAAAATAGCCAAAACCTGACTCAATTAATTTTGTCTTATAAAACATAATGGTTTTGATCTTACCCCGAGATCAAAACTGTTTTCGGTCTTTGCGTCTTACTAATTTTCTGGATAAATACACCATTTCAGGCGGAAACATTTTAACGGTTTGTTTCTACCAGCACCATCTTCATAGGCAAATCTGTGAACATTCCTGTTTGGGTATGTTTTGAAGTCGCAAAATTTCAATCAACTGACCAAAATGCCGGTGGAGTTGTGGTCTCAGCTGTCTCTCGGTCTCAGCGGTCCCCTTACCAAGTGGTGAAATGTGTCATTCATGCCATCTCTGGGCACAACGGAAAGTCGTCCGTTTAAATGGCGTGCTAAAAAAGTATGACCGGCTACGTCAGGGTGACATCTGAAACAGGGAGGCAGCTGCATGGGACCGCCACACCCGCGCCTATGGGTGTGGGCGGACAGGAGTGCAGCTTGGGAGCGGAATTAGCGCCCGGGGCCACTGTTCCACGAATTGAAGTCGGGTCAGCCAAGACGTACCCGGAGAGTGTCATGCCATTAAACTAAAAGCAAGGTGGAATACAATTTTTTTTTATAATCAGAAGTACTATATGAAGTACACCACCAACGTACGTAGGGCGGGATAGCTCAGTTGGTATATAGAGCGCCGCGCCTATACGGTATTCAGGAGGCCGAGGTCGCCGGTTCGAATCCCGCTTTATTAAAACTTTCTTTGTTCACTTTTCATTGACTTTAAAATAATTCAGTCAGTTTCCCTTGTAGTTATTTGATGATTATGAAGTAAACTTGTTATGAAAAAATAGTTACTTTAATTATACGGGGATTGCGGGGAGTATCAAGCTACTGAAGTTATGTTTTTTTCCTCAAGCAGCTCGATATTGGCCCTATATACCTGGCCCTGGCGATGGCATGGACCGAGTATGGATACAGAAACGTAACTCATCTAATTTTAAATTCCTATCTTGATGTGCACCAAAAGTCTGTTGCTTACGTTGCCCTATGATAAAATTAATTCGTCTAGAGTCTAGACGGAATCCATAATGTATAATATTATAATAGGTCATCTACCACCTAGCTATAGCCCTCTTCCTTATCGCATACTATAATCAGTATGAAATGGACATCTCTATAATGGTAATCAATGCAAATAGTAAAGATAGGCTGGTGTCTGTTGAGATTGGTTGGCGTTATTATTATTGCCCAAGATGCCAATCGGTATTTGAAACAAATTATTTGAACCTGTTACAGAGCAGCGTCACCCTACCCCGCCGTAGCCGAACCGTCTCGACACTTACGTTACCACAGGCAGAAAATGGCAAAATGCCACAGTTTAAGAAAACATTTCTTTTTATAATCAGCAAATAACCACAAGGGAAACCGACTGAATTTTAAGTCGTTGAAAAGTGAACAAAGAGGGATTCGAACCGACGACCTCCTGAGTACCGTACAGGCGCTCGTGACCAACTGAGCCATCCAGCCCTACGACGAACCTCAATAACTTCATACTGCCGGCAATTTTTCCCAACAGAACTGATAATTATATCAGTGACCAACAAAGCACGGCAGGCGATCCCGATCCGTTGAGCCCATCCATACCACTGATCTATAGATCAGTGATCCATACTCATACAGCTTGAATGATCCACATGGTTGTATTGTACGCAAAATGCAAAGTGAGCCATCAAGAGGCTGCCGGAGTCTTTATTTTTCATTAAATGTCCTCTAACAACTTCCGTACAACTACATCAGCTGCCAGCATGCAATGTGTGCTGTATACTGTGTATACGAAATAAATAGCCAGTTGTGTATATCACCTGCATGCACCTGCAATCTGCATTGATCAACACTCACACGAGAAGATTGGAGAAATACGCCGTGGGATATCATGAATCGTGTAATTAATTATAAATTATAATGACGTGGGTAAGTAGTGCGAGACCAGCAATGAAATCTGATGAGAAATTAACACAATAACCGTGTTTATGTGGGTGTCTAGCTGGGACGCCGGATCCGGACGGGGGAATTATTGTCGCTACAGACGGCCTCGGAAGTAATCAACGTGAACTTGCTGCACATAAAAAAGTGTTGTATTTGTACGTGTACTAGAGGCCTACTTACTAGGCTACTTACCTACTTCTTAGGCCTAGGCTTTGGCCTACTTAATTCATACCGGTACTTGTATTTTGTAAGTTGTAGCATGGGGGTAGGACAAATAGGGGTTAGTGTGCTTTAGTCCACAAGGATTAGGCCTATATTATATTCAGACCGTGGCCGTGCCCCCATAATTTTCCTTCAAAAATCAAAGCCCTGCACTCTTTCCACAAATTAACCTTGTTGATAATAGTAATGATCGAAGAGGACATCACAACTGGTCAACATATTTAACGTTAGGCGAGTTAGTTTACTGTATGTAGAAGCCATGTCTGAAAATAAGGGATTCATGAAGTTTAGTACACTCAGGTTAGCTGGTACCCAGCTTCTACTCACCGTCTAAATTCTAGGTGAGGAGAAGCTGGGTACCAGCTAACCTGAGTGTACTAAACCTAACCTGAGTGGACTAAACTTCAGTTCAGGAACCCCGAAAATAATCATGGAGGTCCCAGTCCCTATGTCAGACCTAGGGTTAGGATCATCGCAACTAGGACTAAAGCACACTAAGTTAAACTAACCCCGACAATTACTAGCACTACAACTAGACTACTGCTAGTTCTTCCATGTTTTAAAAACTCCTTGGCACAATTGCAGATATACCCCGCCACTATTCTGCAATTACTCCCAAACCTTGTTGGATCAGCCCTGGAATGATTTGCCAGGATTTCAATCATGAAATTTAACAATCACCAAAATGGTACTTTGGTAGAGGTCATTATTTAGATACATGTATATAGAATGTGTGCCTTATCTACAGTGCAGTGCAGACTTATTAAACTGTTTGTTGCTCTATCAAGTTTCATGGTTATAACAAGTAGACCTAACAGTAATTAATAATACAAGTAATAAACTGCTGCAAACTGCTCATCAGCCAAAATGACCTGAAATATATCAAATGCTTAAAGTTAGGAAGGCCTGACGTGTTTCGATCCTAGCAGGATCTTTCTCAAAGGCTAAATGACAAAAAAACACAAACATGCAAGTGAAGGAAGCATACATAAAATGGATCAGAGGATATGGACAAAGGGAAGGGGTGGTATGAGAGTCAGGGTGGGTAAGATAGGTCAGACAAAGGGTCCGACAAATTAATAATATTAAAGTTCATGAATTATTCATTGCCATGAATTTGTATATGAGTGCAGTGGCGTACGCAGGTTTTTTGTAAGGGGGGTGTTTAAAATTAAATGGCGAAGTCACGGCATGGGGTACGGGGCCCGCTTAAGGGCCCCAAAATTTTTTTGATATTAGATGCTCCCTGGTGTATTTTAGAGTATTTCCGGGCCCTTTTTGATAGCTTTTTGCCATTGAAATAAGATGGGATTTTTTCATTTCATTTTTATAATTTCGAATTTTAGACACACACTTAACCAAAGAATTTTTATATTCTGGGATGGCAAATTTGTTTTCATACCGTTTTCATTTTAATAGACGCAGGATCAAAAGGAAATAATCATTCCGCCATAATTTCTTTTGAACAAAATTAAGAAATATGAAACACCATGAGTTGCACCAGTTTTGAAGAAACGCGGCAAAAAATTGTCGAGTTCCAACGGGGTTGTTCTAAAACCCCCTCGACCCCCTCGACCCACGCTATCACTACTAGAGTACCATTTTGCAATGCCATGCATATCTCATGGCCGACCGGAGCCTGAATAAGATTATATCCCAACTGGAACCTACGTTACCGCTCGACTTCGATTACGGCCAACTCATTAGCGTGAATCCAGCTTTCGATCGGTACCGGTTTCAATATACGGCCCAAGTCTATCGCAACGTGATATAATTGGAAAGGGGAGAATATAAGCTTTCTTTTGACACCAAGATGAACCAAATCGGAAGATGTTTCGAGCGCTGATGTGCTGTCAACAATTTGAAAAAATTCGAATTTTTCTTTCGCCATTCCGGCGATGCGCGCTGAATTGAACAGAGCGATTTTCGGCGCAACTACATAATTCAACCAATAGGTCCATGCTTCAACTCACGATATCTTAACAATTGAACATTGGATCCTTTTCAAATTTGTTGATATCATAGAAGATATACTTCTAAGTTTATTTCGAGAAACAAAGATACATTATAATGCATTTTTAGCAATGAAAATAATTCTTGAAAACGACTCATCGTGGCGCGCCCCTCCATTTATCTCATGTTTTATACACACTAACACAGTGCACGCGCGTGACTTCGTCCTCCCTCTATAATTTATACCGTGCCGGAGATACATAACAGTGTTGATGTCGAGTCGTCAGCCCGGAGATCGCGTCGCCGCCGCTTGGGATCGCACGCTCGATCATCCGCATTCTAAATTGGGGACTTATTATTACTCGGCCATAAAGCGATGTTCCGATGAATTCGGATTTGGGACACGTTTCGATTATGGGGTGGACGTCGAGGGGTCGAGGGGTCGGGGGTCGAGGGGGTCGATCGAGGGGGTTTTAGAACAACCCAGTTCCAACACCCAAGTTATTAGACTGGTTCCCGTTCCCGTTCCCGTCAGGTAGTCTCCTGACGTCTATCGTCACTCAAATTATGTATTGGGACGGGAACCAGTCTACCAAGTTATTGTCAGGTGAATATATATATTTTTTGACAGGGGGTATGAATTCTTTTTTTGTATCAGTTTTCTAGCGGCCGCTACAAAAAAACATTCACACCCCATATCAAAGAAATATTTTTACGCAACCGCGAACTAAACTTGAATTGACAAAATTCACACCCGATGTCAAATAAATATATTCACCTGGCACAAATGGGCTTCCGTACAATGCTGTGTAATCGACATTTTGAACATGTTTCATTTCTAATAATTTTGTGGAATTAACATTTTCAATAAACATGGAATTTCTGTGAATCCAGACAGAACTGAGAGACATGTTCCTTTTTGTGCATGACACTAAAAACGCAGTCACGGTAGTCCAGAACGACTCTCTGACTTCCTTTCAAAAGTATGGGAACAGTTTGCATTTAGGCTACGTTTTAATGGTTATATAAAAAAGTAGGCCGTGATATAGCCCCACGTCCTGGCACGAATTTTCGCTCACTCCGCATAGGATGGAGCGGCTTGAGCGAAACATTGTGCCACATTGGTGGGGGCTAGCCGGGGCAAAGTCATGACGATAATACTGACATTCAAATCACAAGCTAGAAAGTTTAACCAGGGAGCTCCATTTGGCCTAAACTCGCAGCGCGTAATAGGCCTACACTGCCTGTCTGTACGTAGTACTAGTAGAGTCGATCGTGTTCCATGCTGCGAATGGTGGGTGCTCCGCGCGCACACGTACGACGACACCGATCATGAGGAACGAACGTACGTCGCGATGTAAAATTTAAATTAATAACTATAGGGGGCTTATAGTTATACAAGTACGCACGTTTTATTAACACACGCTTGATCTTTCTTTTGTTTTAAATCCCCAAAATTCTTTGTTTCACACTTGGTATTTATTCGATGCTTTCTTTTTATTTTTTCCCTCTCCTTTTCATTATTTTCTCCTTTTCCACATTTTTACTGCTGAGCAAAGGGGGGTGTTTTACGTCCGAAACACCCCCCCTGCGTATGCGCCTGTATGAGTGTCATAAATGAGTTACAGTAGGACCCTGTCATTTAGCCTTCAATAAAGATCTTGCTAGGATTGAAACACATCAGGCCTTCTAGTCCTAGTCCCAACTCCAAGCATATTTCACTTTTCAGGTCATTATTTCTGGCTGATGGGCACTTTGCAGTCAGTTAATGACTTGAATAAACACATTTGCTGTATTGTTAAAGTGCCCTTTCTGTGATGTGTGTTTGAAATTTGAATGTTGTGTTGTTTTTGCAATTTAGGTGAAAGTAGCTACAGCATGCAAGATTCTTCCTGAGTAGCATGCAATGAAGCGCAATGCCTACGAGTACGAATACCCTCCATGTAAGCATAAGACCATCAGGTTATCTGATCCACATCAATCCACCGCTATGTGCAGACGTGGGCATGCTCAGCTATTGTTCCTCTGCCTGTTCACCATTGTCAGTATCTTGTATCTGAATAGTCGTATTGAAGATGGAAAGTCTGGTGTGAAAGGAAAGGATAGGTGAGTCTGATCATTACCTGATTTGAACCTTTACATTTTTTAATAGTTGACAATGATCATTGTTTAAGAGATCATAGAGATGTTGTTATCTTTTAAAAGACCAAAGAAATACTTTTTTAGTTGCATATAACTTTGAGTAGAGTGTATGCTTTAGATTTTGATATAGAAGATTTATCATTCACATATAGCTATTGTCTGCCAGTGCCATTAAATTTGTTGCTGACTTAAGTTGTAATTGCATGAAGTGATAGTCCCAGAACTTTTTAAACTTTTCAAACATTTTGGTTTCTTGCTGATTTTCTTGT
Organism: Astropecten irregularis; assembly: GCA_963971285.1. Classification (NCBI taxonomy): domain Eukaryota; kingdom Metazoa; phylum Echinodermata; class Asteroidea; order Paxillosida; family Astropectinidae; genus Astropecten; species Astropecten irregularis. The sequence goes on along the minus strand of OZ020244.1, from coordinate 38,261,445 downwards.
ATCATAAATCTGCTTCGTGTCTTGAAATGCACTGCATCATTGCCATTGTTAGTGTTTTGTGGTCCACTGTGCAGTACTTGTCTGTAAAGAGTTTGTGTTGATCAGCATTTTTTGTTGCATATCTTGCTTCAACTTTCAAGCCTATGTTGTGAATCAATTTGAAGGTGAAATCCTTGATACGTGTTTACGTGTCAAGCGAATATATACATGATACGAAATGTCTGGACAATGCAATGCACTATGTAAACTGAATCTTGATCGGACCGGCATTTTATGTTTCTCAGGTGCAAACTGTATCTTCTGCAGGATTAGTTTTGATGATAGTAACCTTTGGTGCTTAGGTCCAAGTCCCCATGTCAAACCAACTGACCAAGGGTTACTTGTCAAAACAGAATAGAATTATTTTCAAAGCTGGGCCACTTGGACTTGCAAGCAGATGTTTACAAGCATGAGTGTAAGATTTTGCCAAAGCTTTTGAAGTAAAGTGAGATCAATTTGTTCAAAGGATTTTCTGATATTCTGTACTAAGTCTATTGCATATGTTGCAGATTATATGGGGACAATTTTCCGAGAAATATGAAAAGTTTAACGTTACATGGACATAGGGCCTAGGCCTACATCTAGACATCACAAAACATGTACAATTGTACATTGAACCAGAATAAAAGAATTGAAAAAATATATCTAATTTTGTAATTTGTCATGGATTAACGCTTTTTGTTTAAAACATAAATTAACAATGTAATTCCCCGAAGGCTTAATAATTGTAACAGCTGCAATACTCATGAATTTATCTACACACACCACACATACACAAAATCCATTTTTATCCCCAACATTGCAAAGGCACATCAATATGAGGAAGTAAACTGAATTCATGAATGAGGTGTGCATGCTCAAACTGTCAAACATTGCTGTTGAAACTCACTCAGCCCCTGCTATCATGTGCCTTGTCTTGCCAATTATGTATACTGTATGGCATTCCATGGATATGAATCCTATTCATCCTTGCAGTAACTTATATTTTACTAGAACTAGGCTATACCCCATCAATCATCATGATCATTCTTGCCAGCACATCTGTACCACTGTGCCAGTTTGTCACCTGTATTTTGTTTGACTGTTGGGAATATTTTGGGATTAGTGGGACTTTGGTACATCTGCAGCTCAGTGGTTTAGACTTTGAATGTCACCAGCATCTCAAGATTTCAAGATAAATATAAAACATGTTTACTGTGAAATCAAGCTCTATAGAGATTTGAAAAAGAACTTTGCTTTTTTTTTGGTAGCAAAAGTTGGCTTTTGATATAGATTGTAGTTCTGAATTTCTTACTTTTTGAAGCTGATCACTTCTCGTAGACTTTGTAATTTGGCCTTTGTAGAACTGTACAATCAGTGTGGAAGGGCATCTCATAAAGATTCAAAGGTTAGTCCTGCTCTTACAGTATCTCTGTGAGACAGATTGGCTTGCCACAGTAGTTCATTCACTGGATGCCAGCAGGGCTGTTTGTCCTGATCTAATTCCTGCTTTTGTACTAAAAATGTTCACCAGCACTTTCAAGTTTCACCTATCCTTCCCAAGCTTCATAACACGTGCTTGGCCGTTTTCTCATCATTGTGGAAAGTGTGTTTGCTTAGTTCTTTCCCCTTTCAGGGGCATCTAGGGTCTCTAGCTTGACTTGAGGGCCAACAACTTTCTTACTCAATATGCTGTATCATAACTGCTGACCATTCTAATAACTGCTTGTATCCCAGGAGCAAGGTGCTGTACATATTGGTTTAGAGTTTGGATTGACATATTATTGTGACCTACTGCACCAGCTCAAGGGGAATGAGCAGTGTTTCCTTTAGGCCTACATAAGTTGAAGCTTGAAGGATATTCTTGAGGGACAATGATTCTCAAACTGGCCTGTCAATTCTGATGTTTCACAGGGCGCAGTCCTTGGTCTTGCTATCTTCTTGGTTTCTGTATGTTCTGATAAAGTTCCAAGTCAATTCTCATGATCATCTTGGTATACACTGATGACTCCTGACTGTTCTGTGTTTCCCCTGACTCATTGCTAGCACGTCCCTCCATGTTGTGGGCTACACTGTCTCTCTTGTATAAACTATTATCCTGAGAATGCACTGGAGTGAGACTTTGTGAAACAACAGGATGTTAGCCTTCAATGATTCTAGGGCAAGTACTTTATCTGTAGCCTCTAGTCTATCTTTCTATACACGTCCCTCCATCTTTCTTGGTTCCAGGACTTTAATAGAGGTATCTGGCTTCATTCTTCTTGGTCTTGATTTCCTGTTATTACACTATACCGTAGGCTTCATGTAGATGGGTGTAGTGTACATGAGCAGGTATTGCACAAGTCTCTCCAATGTTGGGTGCCTTAAGACTAGAGCTTAGAAGTACATTACCTCCTGGAGCTTCATGTACCTTGTACCTTTACATATGTGTTACATGTAGGTCATATTCCTCTTATAGAATTATACATAAAACTGTTTCCACATCTGGTCTGGAGTCTGTACATGTTTTTGTGCATAATTCGAGCCTCTAGGGGATTAGGTTAGTGAGCAGGTACATATACTCACATAGATTCTGTGTTACATTACAATTACTATCACACATTTCATGACATGATGTGTAGTGTGTACATGTATGTATACATCAGTACCAAATTAAAGCATAGTAGTCCATGATGCCCTCGGTTAATCTTACAGCACGCCTCAACCTCTAGGGATATTGAAGTCAGTTTGCCTGGACCTCATCAAATTTCCAGGATCTTAGGAGGCACACAAGGCAATTCAGGGAGCAACAAGGTTTAAGTAATAAAAGTTTCTTGGTCCAGAATTTGGGCTTGTAATGTTCATGTTGAAAGACCTACATATGATATAGGGCCTAATGTAACTGGGCCGTGTTATGGCAGTATCTTTTCTTTTTTGGATTGGCATATTGCTTTCTCATGTCATATGAATTGAGCTAGAAAATTAGCGTGGTGATGAAATTCATAAAAGCCATATTTATGGCATCAAGGAAAGGATCAAATTTGACTTGAGTCACTTTAATTGAAATTGTTATGTTTAATGTGTGCACTCAGTTATGGAGCCTTAGAGGGCATTGTAAAATCAACTGGTCGAGTGTGCCCTGGGGCATGTGAGGCAGTATTGCATTGCCTCTAAAGTTCCTGTAATGGGCATATGGGCCAATGTCAGCACAGATGATATAAAGAAATCATACTTTGTGAAACAGTTGTTCACATTTATAAAACCTCATCAAATGTTCTGTTTCCATTTCAAATGAAGGAACTAAAATGGGCACTTTTTACAATGTACACATTTCAATTACAATCAAGGTCATTCATTTCAAAACAATCATTTGTCAAACTTCTTTTTCCAATTTCGCATAACTAAGAAGCAGTACTGCAATGCTAGTCCATATTTGTCACACTTGCCCATTATGTTATACATGTATTATGGCTTCTTGATATCCTCTGTTGGTGTAAAGAGCAGACGCAACAGTAGTATGCACCTGCAACCAGGTATAAGACTATAGGTATAAGACTACATAGTCAACATTTAACGTGAAGTAGATGTACTAGGGATATATACCTACATGTACACATGACACAATCTTGCCAACTTCACACAATTGTGTATAAAGGCATTTAATAGTTATAATGGAAAACAGAACATCAGCAAATAAAGTATGGAACTTATAATTGGCCAATTTACTAAATGCTACATGTAAATGGCTTTTCCTACATTAGACATGTAACAAAACTATTCAAATACATGTAGCGTCTCCTTGTGGTCCTGTATCTCTGAAAACCTCTACCAGCATGACCAGGTGATGTACATTTCCCTCAATACAGCAACCCATCTAGGCCTTATTCACGGTGCATCTGTCCTACATTCCAAAGCAGTGCAATTAAACTGAGGCTTGGATTCAAAATGGTCTGGTACCCATTTTCTTTTTTGAATTAGTTTTCCTATAAAGGGTATGACATGTTTAGGAAGGTCATAAAATGGATGCACCATGAATAAGGCCTATTTTCTCCAAGATGTATGTCAATTTGTATCATTATCTCCATGGAGCCTCCCCTTATATCAGTCCTTTACCTGGAGTGGCTTTTACCGTTGTTGAGAGTACAATGCCATTAAAACAAATCTTTGTGCAGGTAGGTATTTATCTAAATTTGGGTTCATCAACTGGAGATATAACGCTAGTTAGCCTACATGTACATGTACATGTATGCATCACACAGTGGATGCATGATTCTAGAGAGACTGTGTTTAATGAGGAAGAGCCATTTTATTCCCATTGGTTGTTTCACATGTGAACCCAAGGTTACACACTTTGTGCCCAGGGGTCGATTTCACCAAACTCATCTTAACTACTATCAATCATAGGACTTATGATGCATTGCAGCCCTATGCACGCTTTGCAGGCAGCTGTATCATTATCTCCATGGAGCCTCCCCTTATATCAGTCCTTTACCTGGAGTGGCTTTTACCGTTGTTGAGAGTACAATGCCATTAAAACAAATCTTTGTGCAGGTAGGTATTTATCTAAATTTGGGTTCATCAACTGGAGATATAACGCTAGTTAGCCTACATGTACATGTACATGTATGCATCACACAGTGGATGCATGATTCTAGAGAGACTGTGTTTAATGAGGAAGAGCCATTTTATTCCCATTGGTTGTTTCACATGTGAACCCAAGGTTACACACTTTGTGCCCAGGGGTCGATTTCACCAAACTCATCTTAACTACTATCAATCATAGGACTTATGATGCATTGCAGCCCTATGCACGCTTTGCAGGCAGCTGTAGGCTGTATACTCCCCAGGGAGCTGAGATTGTTTCAGGAATGTAAATGGGCCCCCGATGACCAGGGATAATAATGTATAAAGCATTGTGATACCCTTCTTGTGTGTAAGAACGCTATAAATGCCTAAGTTACTATTATTATTATTATTATATGCACTACACACGAAATCCTTCTCGAGTAACAATCGACGTAGGCATTCGTGAAATCGACCCCTGATTCACCATTTTAATTTATCAGTTTATGTATATTGATTTTCTCAGAATCATCCAATGTTGCAAGTGTTCACCCCAGCACTGCATAAATCAACGTTCAATGTATCTGACTAACATTGCATGATTTATGTTCTCTTTATCCAGGAATGATACTCCATACCACCACCAAACCACCAGCATGAACCTCCCTCCCTGAGTCCCTGGCCAAACCCTGAATGGATTGTCATCATCGCAGCTGTGTTGCATGTACATGTACCTCACTTTCAGTTTTTGTAGTTTATAGAAACATCTAACCTCCATCTTGGACAAAACAGCTGGGGCTTTACCTCTGGTCTGGTGCCCCAACTCCTATCAGTGTATAGCTGATAATAATGACAAGCTGTCCCTGCCTCTTCAAATTTCAGAGTGTAAAGATTTGATTGCAAGTGTACATTGCATGCCTAATGGTTGAATAGGATAGCAAGTGATACAAGCTTGGAGGGCAGTAATAGTCTGGTAAAGGTGTGTCATGAATATTCACGACTCATAAATATTCATAACTTATCTATGTCATTACACCAGGGGCTCACAGAGTAAAACTGGACCAAGGGTTCCCTCCGTTGTTTTGTCCAATATTGCTGATATGTTTAATGCTAACACCTTAATAATAGCTTTGATTAACCCATCCATAATTCCACCTGTTAAACACGATGTAATACATTTGCAGACCTGTTTGTTCGCAACAACAACATCTGGCATTGACATTCAGCAAGTTCATTGTCAAATTCCTCACTCAACATGCTCTACAGTCAATTCATAATGATTGTCATGAATCTACACATGTATGTTGGGTATATTAGCCACACATGACATGACACTCTGATCTCCCACTGTACATGTAATTGACATACAGAAAGGTGACCTTCACACAGTGATTGCTGTGCACTATATAATACAGTGCTTGTATCTCTACATAATATGAAATGTTGCTTGGGCAGTTTGAATCACACAAGAAGCATGTTGAAGAGGTAATTACTGACTAGACTGGTCTGAGATATGAGAGTGATATAGATCCAACAGGATCTTACATGTATCTCACCATGCATGGAAGTATAATATTACAGAAGGGCATTTCCAATGCCATGGTGTCATTTTTGTAACACAAGTTTACTGAGTTACCACTATTTTGCATTTTTGCATGCATTTCAAGGAATCATATGTGGTATACTTGCTGATTCCAATAAAATATTTTTTTTAAATTGGAGTCTCTCAACAGTGTTCAAGAATGATTGATCAAGAAATAGGTCAAAGTCACTTAATAAAGGTAATATCATACTTTGTTTTTTGTCAAAGAAATGCAGATTTATGGGCACAAATATCAAGGAAGATACAGTAATAGTCGTCTGTGAAATTTTCAGTCCCATACGGTGGCCACTTTTTTCAGGCAGAAAAAATATTTGTTATTTCCGTGTATGCTACTAAAGAATGATACTACCTTTAGCAGGTAACTTACGTTACCCTGGAATTGCCCAGAATGTGTTCATACATGTACATCTCTTGGTATTTTAGAAAGATACTGGTACTGGTAGGATCAGAATGATCGCACAAACAGAACTATGTAATTGATCCCAAAAAAAAGAAATTGAAGAGAATGTGACATGAAAATGAAGACAGAGACAGACATAACACCAGACACGTAACAATGCACTGGCTGACCAAATACATGCCAGGGCAGTAAACATAGCTAATTATGAATAAATTATGAAGTCGTGTGTAAGTGCTGAGCATCCACATCCACTTCATGACGCACCTTAACATGTAAAAACAAAACAATTTTAATAGATGAAGTAACAAAGTTCTTGAATGTATTTGAGAAACCCATGAAATGAGTTTGACTGAACAGAGTGGGACTTGAACCTAAATTCTGTGAGATAATGTATGGTACCGTACAATGTACCTGCAGCTGCAGTGCACAGTAAGTGCCTAATGTACCTAAGCTCAATGGCATACCGTACGTGTATCTATTCCTTGCTCAGGATGTCTGTAAGAAGCCATGTTTCCTCTTTTTCTTAATTCCATAAATTGCACACAACAAATTGAGAATGTACATGTACATCCCCCATGTGGAATGTACATTACATGGGATGGGGGCCCGGGGGCAGACACCATACCAACACATTCATTTTTTAAGGAGTCTTAACTTTTTGACGGCTTTGCCTTAAGAAAGATTTGAGGCTTTGCATGGTGACAATTTGTGTGTGGATCGGTTTGCGGAAACACCATGTAAGAATCATTCATACTTTCACACTTCTTCTCGTAAGGTCTCAAAGTTTTGACTAGCCCACTCTAGCCATCATCAGGACTAGGACTACTTTGAAAAAATATAATTATGCAGTTTGTAAGATTAATTTTGCCTGGAATAATATACTTCATCAGTCAGTTTGTTTTGTTTTTATTCTTCCATAGTATCTGTGTACATACCCCTTTTCAGAAATATAATCAGTCAGGCCAAACTATTTGAGTCTGGGGTTTATATTAATGTCGCTCTGATGAACTCAACTATTCATAGAAAAATAAACCTCTCAAGATGCCAGCTCATGAATATACGCATATTATGTTAATCATCGGCTTCAAAAACTCTAGATCTTATCTCATCACACTGTACATGTACATCGCACTCTGTTAACATTAAAATATAATCATCAAATAACCACAAGGGAAACTGATTGGATTAAAAAGCCACATCCTCTTTGAGTGATCCCATTGTATAGTTTCTCAGGTTGCAGAATTGCTAATAAAATGTTGCACATATCTTAGATGATCCTTGGGATATAGCAGTATATTTGTGTGTGTGGTTTCATGGCTTCTGACTGCCAAACAAACAAAGATAATTGACTATTTCTGATGCTACCAACATCAGGCTGGGTAGCTTTGGTAGAGCACCGGTAAGGTATTCGTATGGTCGCTGGTTCAAAACCCACTCCGGTAAATTTGTTGTTGTTCACTTTTCAATAACATTGGAAACCTGACAACCAAGTATTAAAACATTCAAGAACACAATACTTTAATAAGATATGAACCTGCGAGTGTCTTATGAGCTTCGTAATGTACACAATGTATAGGCCTACATGTATGCTAGGTACATGTATACTAAGACATACATTGCCCTGACATAGACATCATGCATATTCATTTATAATCATTGAACTTGATTTATTTCATTTTGTTTGCACCATATATTTGCCTTGGGTATGCCCAAACAGTTACAACTGATTTCCTTTGGGGCCCTGGGATTAAAACTCACAACGAAATATAAAATTGACAAATTGACAAATAATATTTACAAATACATATATACAAACCACTAAAATATCATATCATACACTTAAGGTAAAGTAAATGGTTGTGGTTAATCCATTTATGTCTTTTTACATAAATTTCTGTTCACCCACAAAAATTTTTAAATTTTGACTACATTCGCATCAGTCATCACCCCTTTAGTTTTACTGTTCAATGCATTAATGAGTTTAAATCATGATTAATGTCACATGCTTTTTGTTAATGTCACATGCTTATTCATGCTTTGCTGCACATGTGTGTTATTGTGCACAGTTTTTATTAACATTCTTTTGGAATTTGGCACACATTTGGCACCGGGCACTAGATACATGTTAATTTTGAAATGTCATAGAATGGGAAATTAATCCAGGTGGATGGATATATTACATGTTTGACCGTTTGCAGAGCGATGTATTGAAATTGATCCTACAGTAGTTGATGAATGGAATGTAGGCCTACAATTGGTACAGTTTATACAGTGTACATTGAAGAAGAAACACTAGTTCTTCTTTTATTCTGTATTTTTCTTTGTCTCTTTTCTCTACAGTGCATAGGGACATGTTTACCACTATGTGTTATGCGCTATATAAAAACTGCTAATTATTATTATTATTAACACTAGATATCTCACAGTGGATTGCAAAGCGGCATGTAGTGAGTTACCTATTTGTACACATTGAATGCTGTAAGTTGAAACCTGCTGAATTGTACTCTGGATGGAACTGATTAATATAGCGTGCGTTTCATTACTGAAAACAGCAAATAATCCCAGGTGCACTGTACTATGTACACATATGCACCATCTCCAGTGCAGTTTGAAGATGCATAATTGATTTTAAAGGGGCATGTACAACATTGGTTAAGGTGGCAGAGCAGCTGCAGGCTGCTCATAATTTGATTTGTCTTGGAATAAAAACAAACCTGTTTTCAGCTCATGTTATCATTGAAAACAGTAGAAAACGATGAAAAACCGTTGCAATTGTTATGCCAAGTTGTGAGGAAATAGCTGTCTCATTTTTAACTTAGATTTGAGGCTATGCATGGTGTAAGTACATAAATAGGTTAAATACTTTGTGGTAACTGTGAATACTTTATGTCAAATTTTTTATCTTTTGAAGATCAAAAATATGTTGGTGTTTGGTTTTACTCTTTTCTGAATAAATATAGCATTTCAGGCATAAACATTTTCACAGTATGTTTCTACCATAACCGTGCTTATATCCTGTAAGTTATACATAAATCTGTGCACATTTCTGTTTTGGTTTGGTTAATACCAATGTTGTAGGCCTATATATGCCCTTTAAAGCATGGAGGAAGAACACAATTCGGTATGATCTACAGTACATGTGTATGTTTGTTTGCTGTTTGTATGTTGTCACTTGTCATTGCACTTGACAATATTAGGAAGCAGTTGGAATGCAACAATAACAACATATAGAAGATGTTAGACAAGCTGTGAAGCACATTACAGCATACTAGTACATGTATTGCTGCTTCATACAATGCTGTGTACACTGCTCGGGGCATTTATCTAATCTTGTTTCATAAAGCATTAGGGACTAATAATATTCACAAGCCCTGAGGAGGTTCCAACATCAAGTCAGTCAGTTTTATATCAACACAATCCATCAGTGCAATCAGTGCACTAGCTGGTGTGTCTTGGATCTGGGTCATCTTAATAACAGTAAACCAGTTGAATCATGCTTCACATAGGCCTACACACATACATGTACATTGAGGACTTTTAAATTGCTTTATTGAGAGTTGTTTAATTGAGCAGGGAGCATAGATAATTAATAGGTTTAAGTTACTTTACAGTAAATTATTTTAGTCAATTGAGAGTGCTCATTTCACACATGTTCTGAGTGAACAAACAAAGATAATTGACTATTAGGGACACCGCCAACATAGGGCTGGATAGCTCATTTGGTAAGAGCGTCGGTATGGTATTCCAGTGGTCGTGGTTCGAATCCCGCTCTGACAGTCAATTTTTCTTTGTTTACTTTTCAATGTTCTGAGTGACTTAACAAGTTGCATTTTATGTACAGAATGCAACACTACATTCTCTGGGGTTATGCGGTATACTGACATTTATTTGTCTGACCACCTCATACCGGAATTTGTATTCTTGTGGAGACATGGCTTTGTTCTCTTGTACTAATGAACACTCTCCGAAGAGCAGAATTGAAAATCGCTCCTATTTGAACCAGAATCACTTTCCTAGGTTGACATTTCAAGCGAACGTCCCTTGTATAAAATACTTCTCTTTATAATGGATCATGGATGTATATCTTGGAAATTCCTCCTTTTGAGTTAATTCCAAATGTCAGTTTTGTAAAAACCTTGTGGAGACCTATACACCTTTACACATTTCCTGTGGAAACATATTCAACCTATTGTGCTCTGTCACCACAAGGCACTAGATATGCGCCCACATGTATGCACCCCCCTCCCCCTCCCCCTCCCAAGGGATGGTTGTACAATGGTTGCTGAATGGCACATGAAATGTTTGGTGTCAGAAATATGGTGGAAAGTATTCCACGCAGACTTTGTAAGACACATGTACCTATTGAATTAATTTAACTGTTTAATGATAAAACAATTTTACCTGAAATGATAAAATCTAATTTCTTCAAATGGAATACTGGTGGAAACATGAAACTGTCAATTTCAATGTCTGATAATCATTTTTTTCTCTCTGAAATACCAATCTATGGCCTTAGGTCATAATAATCCCATGAGGTGCATATCTAGCAGTGAACTTCCACTGTAATGCTACTTAATCCTCCATCATGTCACCAAGCACATGTATTTATTAGCCTCCTAGCTAGCATTGCCCATGGGAATTCCACATAGCGCTTGGCTTTTATGCTCAGTTTTACCCTGATATCCATGAATCAATCCAATACCAGGTATTACAATTCATTGCGTGGCAGATGGCTGGCATGAAATTATTCATTAGCTGTTGTAAAATTACCTGAATGTTGGCATGGTTACAGTACAAATTATTCATGCGAGCCAGATTTCACAAAGCATGTCATAAATCATTACAGACCAACATCATAATTATTGATTTTCTACCTAGGGCAGATCATGATTTATGTTTTACGACTTACAGTCCTTTTTAGCTTTTTGTGTTGTTGTTGCAGATTTTAGGGTGAACAATCTGTATAAATGTAACATGAATAATTTGTAATAATTTCCAAAGTTAACAGCACTTTCAAATGGGACATTAAACTGACTAAAATCAATCAGTGAATAATTCTAAGTAGGAAAGGCATTTCTCGATTAGTGTCTTTTGACAATAAAAACTTGAATCTGTTTTTATGCATTACCTTAGTGTGATCTCTAACCCTTCTGCATGGAACTTTTCTTCAACTTTTATAGTTCAACACTATGCAGTATTCCTGCGACTCATTTTGTGGACAGAACCCAAGTTTGCGCATCAAATCCTCTTATCAAAAATTCTGGTGATGGTGCTTAACAATCTGCAGACCCATATCCTTGAAAATTCTGCAGAACTGATTTTTTTTTTTTTTGGCCAAATTTTATTATACTTCATTATAACAAATTTTTAACCCAAAACTAGATCTACAGAACACAATGAGTATCTCTCAAAAATAATCAAACCGCCAGATATCTTATTATTCACTATGAATGATTTTATGGGATTTTGCTTTTTTACTTACCAATGGGTTATTATTAATCTCTTCTTATATTTCCTTGCAGAGGTTGGAAGTTGGGAGATGTTTTTCGTCTGGCCAGAACCGAGGACTTCTCCGACACAAACATCTTCATCAGCTTCAGAGGAGGAAGAAAAGGCGAAATGACATTCCGAAAAAATCCACTCTTTACTCCATCGGTAAGACCTTGCAAAAAATATACCGGCATAACTATTATAGGACAGTGCTTCCCTACCACCCCACCCCTGCTCCCCGGTGCACCCTGGTTTGAAATTTTACTTTTGTAGAGAATGTCCTCATTTTGTTGTCTCCAGTGACTCCCCTGACCCACCCTCCCTCTTCTTTGAAAAACTCAGAAATTTGACCTTAGTTATGTTGCTACTTTATGTTCAATATATCATGGCACTTTTGTTTTATTTAAACACATTCATTTTCATGGTAAGGAAGTACTAAAACTGTTGCAATAATTTGATTTATAGTTTTTGTGTGGAGTCATTTCAGTATGTGGTATATTTGCGGTTAGCACAAATTACCCAAACATTGAGTTACCGGCTCTTCTCAGAGCCACACTCAGTCTCATAAGCATGATAAGAGTGGAATACACGATGCCCATTACTGCAAATATCCCACATTGTGAACCCACCATGCAAACCTCATTGAGGTCACTACAAGGCAAATTGATTTTCAAAAGATGAATCTCCAAAAGTGTATTGAAATAGATAGGGCCCTAAATAAATTTGGTTTCATTTTGTGCATCATTTGTGGAGGAACACCACTGTAATGAACACAGCAGTATCAATTGAAATTGTTTGTTACAGTGGTTGTTCGTTAAACTTATAGCGATGTAAGGTTCGTTACACCAAAAACTGGGAGCTTAGGATGATGTTCAGTAAAGCCACATGTTTGGTAACGCAGGGTTCCCCTGTATAAAAGTTTTAGTCTTAATAAAAATGCAAGGAGCAGATTGTCTGATATTTTGTTTTATTTCCATTCTTACAGCATATACTGGAAAAGTACAATCATGTATTATATTTGTGTGGTGGAGGGGATGCATCGGACAGTTTCTTAAGAATTATATTTTTGTTTTTGTAGAAATGCCCTTCTACTCTCCAACACAAGATGAGGAATGACAGTTGGACGTCAAGACACTATCATCCAGCCATTCATATGCTAATGAACAGCCAACTTTTCAACCAATCAGAGTACAACAGACTACGACCATATTATATGCCATTCGGCTATCGAACCAAAAGTGTATTCGGTTTTAAAGGTAATCATCAACTTGTTTCATTTAAAAAGTTATATTTGTTCCAGTTGTATTGTTTCATGTTATATAATTAATTCTTACTAATTCACATTTTCCAAATTATTTAGTCAAATCTTAAAAGAATTTAGAACTAATCTGTATGTATAATCATCCACTTGTGGTACTCATGGGTATATGAGAGATGCTTTTCCACTGGGTTAGGGCAGGATTTATACAGTGTCCATGTAGCATCAGCAGACTTGTACCATTTTATTATGGGTCATTCCACCAGGTTGGGGCAGGATTTGTACAGTGTCCATGTAGCATCAGCAGACTTGTACCATTCTTTATTATGGGTCATTCCACCAGGTTGGGGCAGGATTTGTACGGTGTCCATGTAGCATCAGCAGACTTGTGCCATTCTAATATGCTTTCATTTGACTCTTAATTAATGTCATTTTTGTGTTTTGTTTATGCAGATATTTTAAACACGCTACTACTGTTTCCTGTCAAGAAGTCAATCTTCAATTTTACAGACGGCAAACAGCCGCAGTGTATATCTTGTGCCATTGTCTGTAATGGTGGAATTCTTAATGGCTCAAGAAAGGGAAAGGAGATTGACAATCATCACATGGTCTTCAGGTATGTTTCCATGGTTACAAATACAGCGTTTCGCTAAGTTAGGAGCTTTTGAATGAAGTATTATGCCTTTGAATGGTAATTAAATAATCAAATTGACAGTATTAAGCAATTATTAAGCAATTTATTCTTTATAGTCTGAGGATCGAGGCTAATCTACACATTTTCAGCATTGAAGGAAAACATTGATATCTTCTTGGGATGATACATGGGCCCTTTTCCAAACCTCGGCTCCGGCTCAGGCTCAGGCTCAGGCTCAGGCTCAGGCTCAGACTCAGGCTCAGGCTCAGGCTCAGGCTCAGGCTCGGGCTCAGGCTCAGGCTCAGGCTCAGGCTCAGGCTCAGGCTCAGGCTCAGGCTCATTTCTTGAGTCAATTTTAAAATAACAGGTATCAAAATAGAGACTTTTGGTTGTGGTTCGGAAGTAGATTCTCTGGTTTGAAAGGGAAAACGGAGCTTCAGCTTCAATGAAAACCCACAACCTCTATTTTCAGCATATGGATGACGGAGCCGGAGCCTGAGCCTGAGCCGAGGTTTGGAAAAGGGCCCCGGACTCATGTACCACATCTTATTCAGATACATGACCATAGCAACTGCATCCATGTGCAGTTGTGCACATTAGTCTCAATGTATTGGGAATATCTCCATCCTCTTTCTTGCAAGATTTTTGTGGGGATGTGGAATGACCCTACCAAATTTCCTTGTCATTGTTCATGGAGTTTGGAACTTATCTTTATTTAGTTTCATGGAATGTTACCTTTTTTGCAGGGTGAATAATGCGATACGTAGAAGACACGAAGTGGATGTTGGAAACAGAACGACTCATTATTTCTTCTTTGATCGCTCATTACGAGATACGTCACCAGCTGATGTGCCCAATGATAAGGTTAGCTACTACACATTAACACATGATGGATTTATCTTGCAATCACTGTCATCAAACCTTTCTTAAAACATGAGGATTGCAACATTAAACCTCAGATACTGTCTGGATGAACAAAACAATACAAAGCCAATAAAAACCATAACTAGAAACTGAAGCACCACAACAAGAACATGAGTTCGCATACTATGGATTATACAGATATAACATATTTTAAAAAAAATGCATGTAAAGAGGTTAAAAAGGAAAACTGATTGGGATGTGTTCCACATGGTTGATAGCATCTGGGTTCCTGATTCACCTGTTATCACCTCATTTGAATGCACAGGTCAAAGGGTTGATTTTATGAAGCACTACGTTCAATCATAACTCAAGTTACGAAGGATAACCCATTATATCCTACGTATAGGGCTGAAATGCATCATAAATTCCTACAATTGATAGTAATTGCGATGCGTTTGGTGAAATTACTGCCTGTATTACTTGACCTGAATGAATCATGACCACTCAATGTAGATGTGGTGTGACTGGATGACCACACTGGCCAGTTGAAGGTCACAGGTTCAAATCATGCCTAATGTACACTAGCCTTGGAATTAGTTCTCTCGGACTTTTTACAATATTATGTGCGCTAGTATATGATGGAATTCGTAAAATCATATAAAGAATTTGTATTTTACATGAGTAAACTCGCATGTTTTCGACAAACTCTCTCAGATAGGTACAGACCTTCCTAGAATAGTACAGTCTGCCGCTAGATGTTGACTTCCATAAAAGTGTCAAATCTTAATACATCATTTATGTGCACTGACAGCTATTTGTTTGTTTGTTTGTTTGTTTGCATGTTGTCTTTGCAGGGCTTGATATATGTATTTATTCCATGTCGTGATAACGATTACAAGTACATCCGTAAAGTGGTAGAGCACAAGGATCCTAAGATAAAAGCAAATGCTGAAGACGTCCGATTTCTGCATCCAGATTTCATCAGATATGTTCATAAACGGTGAGTTATTCTCTGTCAGTCTTTTAATCTAAAGGTAATGTTTCAAAAATAAGACTTGAAGGTGAAGTGTGCTCTGTTCGTCACTCTCCTGAGGACAAACAGAGCACACTGTTCGAAACGTCGAGATAATACCTACGGTTCTTCTCAGAACCACACACTCTCACAGAAGAGATTACATGGAGCAAGTTTAATCAGCGCCTATTTGTCAACTACTGGTCAATTTCGCCTGGTAACCTGTACACCAAATATTCCACAGGTACCAGACACAATCGACCAGTGGTTGACAAATAGGCGCTGATTGAACTTGCTCATGGTGTCACTTCAAACCTACCTTATTGTAATACATGTATTTGATGCTGGCCTTATGTTTATACTGTATGTCACATATTGGTTATGGCCTGTTTTAAGATGAAATTCAGCATGAAAATGTTACTAAGTGATGATTCTCTCAAAGAAGCGACACGTAGTTTGGCCCTCATTTCATTTGCTGACAAAATATTCTTTACAAGCGTGAAAATTGCAATGAAATTGGGCTTGTTCCATGCATAATACTTAACTTGCCATACTGTATGGGTTATTCAGAATTTGTTCAGATTGTCGGAACTATGATGATGGTTAGCTTTAAGATTTTGATAAGCAGAAACATACGACTACATTGCCATGCAGGAACCTCTTATATACTGCGCAAAGAGATGAGTACCAGTTTCATGCATTATGAATCACAGGAAAGTCTGGTTGGTAACCTGTTTGAGAGTTGCTCTCTACTGACCTAAGACTGAATACTTAGATTGATGTACCTCTGTGATTTTGTGTTTTTGTAGTTGGGTGAACAGTCCGACTAAAGCCTTCCGACCAACTACGGGTACCATCATGCTATTCACTGCCCTCTTCTCAGGCTGTGACAAGGTAAGTGTGTATGGTATGGGCTACAATGATAACTTCACTCTCTACTACTACGATGACAAATTCCGCCTGTTCAAAATGGCCAAGGAGAGCCACGACACCAAGAGTGAACTGAAGATTCTAAAAGGTCTGGATAACATCGGTGTGATCGAGTGGTATCAACGAGGTATCTCACATTTCTTTCACTAGCAGTGTGCATGATATGGAGTTGCCACTGGTTCAATACTCGTTGAGGTCAAACTACAGGTCCAACTCGAGGAAGAACTCTTGAGCATAGGCCCATTGTCATGGTACTTAGGGCTAGGCTGCGGTTGAGTGCAATCACACTGGTCTTATGATATGCACATCAGGTGCAACCAAGACTGCCACTCCAAAATCGGACTCTTCAGCCACTCTGGAAAGTCCTGATCAACCCCTCTCTATCCCTGGAGTTACACCATCATCTCTCGAAGATGGAAGGATACAGACGACAAATAATATGCACACTACCATCGCAATGTAACTCTGAAGCTTCCAGTTATCATCAGTCAGTCAGTCCGGCCAATCAAAGGCGACATCCATTATCTTCAGAATTGTCTCAGGTTTCAAACACAATGAGTAGAAAGACAGCACCCAAGTGCCACATACCATTGGAACGTGATGGGTGATAGTAATGGTATATTGGATGGATATAACAATACCTCAGTTTGGGTTTAGTTTTGTTCTATGTTAGATTATTAATCGTTTTCGTGCAAGTTAATTGGGGAACGTGCGACTTGTTTGTCCGAACATCTGAATGTGACATCACGAGCACGGAGCCCTATTGTCGAGGCATTAGTCATCCATGTGCTTCTTTGTTTTTTGGTTGTTGTGAAGACAATGGTGGATTTAATTCACCCTGCTGACCCCAGCTAGCTAGGTGGTCTAGTGGTAAGACACCTTCACTTGTAAGCAGGAGGTCCTGGGTTCTAATCCCACCCGAGCTAGCAAATGCTTGATTTTCATGTGCACTCACATAGCCTAAGCTTGGTCATGCAGTGCTTATAGTAATTGTAATACCTTGGAGGGGGGAACTTGTTGAACCAAAGAAGAGCAATTTTGGAAGCTGTGACTAGGGACCAATATCATGGAGCTATTAAGCACACAAAAAATTGCTTAGCACAAAATGTCTTGCTCAATAAAACAAACCACCATTAGAAATTCCATTTGATATTCATGGTCAGCTAACAACAGCCAAAGAACAATCACAAGTGATACACAACACATGGAAATGTGGTTGGTAATCCTGTTTTTAAGACAGAAATTTCATGGTGAGCACATTTTTGTGCTAAGCAGGGCCGTGAAAATGGTGATTTTAGCCAATACACAGGCTGTTCAGACACATGCCAATTTCTTGCCACATATGAACTTTTGTAAAACATGTTTACGTTGAAAAAAAAAAGCAACAGCAAAGAATATCGAAAACTGATTCCCAAAGAACAGACAATGGCTGACAATACAGATTATTTTTTACAAAAAGGGCATCTTAAAGAATAAAGATTCTTTATAATTTATTTAATTTCTTTTTAACGTACAAGCATACAACGTGTCGATTTTTATATTTTATTACATTTGAATTCTACCATCAGCAGTATTTTGTTTTCTTGCAGTTTGTAATCAATGTAAATAGTCGCTATAATACCAAGAGTTTTACAATTTCATTGAAATATTCTTTAAGGTTCTTGCCAAGAGAGGGCGCCAAACTTCCTAGCCAAATTTCTTAGCCAAATACGCTGTATTGCCTTCCTTGAAAATGGTACAATTTTTGGTTCTCCATGCAAAGTAATACCAATCAGCCTTGTTAGGGTGAGAATCTCCCAGCAGATGGATGGTTAGGTGGAATGTTGAATAAACTATTAAAGTGAGATTCTGCCAGCACGTGCATGATACTTCAATAACTTCATGTTAGTATTCAAAAGTATATGAATTGACATGTATACTCATAGTGGCAGAATCTGATATTGGTACTCAATTTACCAGTTAATGTGGTGAAATCAGACACAGAGCCTTTATGAAACCAGGGGTGGATTTCACCAAACTCTTTGTAACTTACTATCAATCGTAGGACTTATGATGCATTGGAGCCCTACGTGGGATAGGCCCCCCTACGATGGGTTATCCTTCATAACTCGATTTACTACGATCGATCGCGGGGCTTCGTGAAATCGACCCCAGGCTTGAGGCTAGGCTTTGGACTTATTTCACTACCGCCATTTTTGGACCACAAAACAAAGGGATTGGGCCACATGAAGAAGCTTGGCCATGTATCTCAATGTTGTATACAGTATCTTTAATGTTGTGTACAGTTTGACAGTACAGAAACCAGTTTCTGTATGAAATACAGACGTATGGTCCTCCTAACATATTGGTGCTTATATTGATGACTATAGATTAGACTTTTGGAGGCAAACCATCCCTTTTTTGGTTTGAAAGTGTTTGTAATAGCTGAAGAAGAGATGTGTAAATTGAGGCTGATTCCTATACAGCAAGTCAATATCTGATGTAATTGTCAAATTACAGACTAGCTGAAAAACAAACCCTGAAATCGTACTAAAGTGCTTTTAACGTATTGTTCAGTTGGATGTATAAGTAAAATGATGGTTTACTTAAATACGTTTATTTTGACTAGTGACATAGGTACAGTGTATATATATATTTATATATAGTACTGTGAAATATTACAGCTTCCTTAATGACCATGATAGCAATTATCAGTCAGTTTGAAATTGGGAGAAAAATTCTTCTTACAAAAATGCTTTCCAGTAACATTTGAATAGCAGTTTTTGCATGACTGCTGGTATCCGTGGTCTGTTTAATTACACAACAGCCTATTGCATTTCAGCATTTAAAACCTGTCATTATTTCATCAACAGAGGGCGGTATTTTTAGATAATTTACCAAGTCATCCAGCCTTCAAGGGTGTTCAGTCCATTAAATCTTAGCTGTATTCTGAGTGGGAAATATTGATGGTATCATTGTTCCCCTAACTGGACTTGCTAAAACTTGAGAAATTATAACTTTACCTGTCTGCAAACTGCAAAGTCATTGTGGAGTATCTCTTACATTAAGGGCCTGTTTGTTTAACGCACAAGATCACAGATCCTGCTGATCTGCATCCCATTTTAGCGTATCCTACATGGGACGTGGATCCGTCTGTAGATATGGGATCCTGTGCATCTAACAAACAGGCCCTAAATTCTAAACTCTTTTGGTTTAATTACGATAATATTTACAGCATGTGTAATGATTCCACACAGTATTCAAATGGCAAAATGTCATCTTGCAAATGAGGACATTTTCAGTCAAATTGATAGTCATGATTTTCTCCACAGCGAAAAACTGCTGCACTTGTAAAATTTTAAATTCCAATGTTATAGATATATTCACAGCTACCAAACGTTTTGATGAATTGTATTTTAATATTATTATTTGTGTAACCCATCGAAAGAAATAGTGATATAAAGGTGATTTTATATGTTGATGTATCATGTGGTGCTCATGTTTGAGAAAGAACGTTTAAAGTGCTGTTTTAAAATGTATTACAATTGCCATTTAGTATCATAAATGTATCTTTGTCATTTTGACTGTTTTGAAGAATCTGTAAGTTTTATCACCTTACTCTGTCTTCTATTTTAGATGATTTTTATCACTCCATTCGTGATCACTCATGAGTACATGAGGTGTATTTAATGGTTACTGGTGGACAAGGTACACTGTGGCCATGTCTGAAATGGGCTTCCAGAGCTACGTCTATTGTCTTGGTGTCTCTGAGTATTTCCAATGGAATAAAGACCTAGACCTAGTTCTAGACAACAGATTCTGATACAGCCTAAGGTTATAAGGTATATCGCAAATAGCATTTTCACCAAGAGAGGGCGCAAAGCATTGTTGAATACATCTGGGTCGAAGTTCAGGAACACTGTAAACAAAAATAATTTTACTCCGACTGTCCAAAAGTAAGTAGGTGGTGGTGCCTTTTCGACCCTTGTGCATCCCACAATTCCTAGAGGTCACTTTTTGCGATATACCTTAATATTGTATGAGCGATAGTGCTGTATTCATATCTTCTCACTGCATATTAAGTGCAGGGTTACTGTCTACTGAATGCCCATACTAAGACTTTCAGTGTGGCATTGAACTTGCTAAATGTTCTTAGGAGTGGTGCCATGGAATGTTGGTACATACACAGTGTAAAGGTTGGTTCCTAATAGGAAGGATAAAGGTATACAACATGAGATACAAATATTTATTCATGCTGGTTCGTCTTCAGTTTATTATTTCCAAAACAAAGCAGAGTTGGTTTACTAGTAACTAAATGGAGGAGTTATGGTGAGATATCAGTCTTGATTTGTGGTCCAGTGGCAATGTCATCAGTGTACGGTGGTGACTGACTGTGGAGTAGAGCTAACAAGCCTTAAAGGTAATATCATACTTTGGTTTTTGTCAAAGAAATGCAGATTCATGGGCAGAAATATCAAGGAAGATACAGTAACAGTCATCTGTGAAATTTCCAGTCCCATACGGTGCCCACTTTTTGAGAAAACAGTGACTGACAAAAACACCCATGATATTTTAAACAATCTTTTCACTGTTATTCTTTTTATCTCTTAAAGATAAAACAAAAAGTTGGTTATTGGTTTTACTCTTTTTGTGATAAATGCAGCATATCAGGCAGAAAAATGTGAAACAATATGTTTCTACCATCACCATCTTTATACCCTGTAAGTTATAGATAAATCTGTGGAGATTTCTGTTTTGGTGTCTTACCAAAGTACGATACTACCTTTGAGATGAGTATACTCTGTTGGGTCTTGAGATAAGATGGAAACTCATGAAAGGAACATACATCTTTAGTGATACTATCCATAGACAGTAATGTGTGGATTTACAAACATGAAATATAAAATGCTGCAAGAAAGTCACCAGGGGTTCTAATTCACATTAATTCTGATTGTATATTACAAGAATAATGCTTCTATACTAAACAATTTCAGATGTATTTATGATAAATAAATGTGTTTGTGGAATGTGATTTTGACCAATGGTATTTTTTTTTTTAGATAAGATCCATTTTTAAAGTAACTCATGAATGTGGAATCTTAGATTGTTGTGTCTTGAAATGGTGTAATCCATCATAATTCAGCTAGTGTATGTCTGATTTTAAAATGACCAATTATTGAATTGAAATCTTCATTCATGACCTAATACAGACGTTTCACAATAGTGGGCCACCATGAGTTTGTAATGCGTTGTCCAATTTGACAACAAACTGCGCATCTTTCTGCATGCACAGTTTGTCAACAAAATAAATTTTGCGCATTGTGATTGGTCAACGCATTGCAAACTATGGGTGGCGCACTATTGTAAAATCGCTCGTATTGATTGAAATAGGAATATCTTATTGTGTTGAAATTATATTATCTGCATTATATCAGTATTCATGTATGTCATCACAATTATAATGATTGACAAAATTACAGAACAATGGCATTTTATTGCAAACAGCTATAGCAAAAGAGAGATACTTTATTTATTTATTTATTTCAGTGTGCTTCATGCTGACATGATAGTAGTTGTTGGTGCTTGATCCTTAAGTTCATATTAAATGATGTCCTAATTATTCAAAATTATTCAAAACCACGTGCTTGATATCATTAAAGGTACAGTACAGGATTGGCAACATACCCAAACAGAAATGTTCACAGATTTACATATAACCTTCAGGGTATGAAAATGGTGTAGAAACATACCGTTATATAAAATATTTCCTGTTGAAATGGTGGATTTATCTAGAAATTAGTAAAACAAAAAACGAAAACAGTTTTGATCTTGGAGTAAGATCAAAACCTTTCTTTATGTTTTATTTAAAAAAAATGGTTTTTCGCTATTTTCTCGTGATTCAGATGTCCGATTGAGCTCAAATTTGTTAAGGTTTATAATTTCACGTACATGCTGGATCAGACTAGTGTGAGTGCTGTTCTGTGACCTTTACCAATCATGTATTATACCTTTAAGGAATTCGCTGAACAAACATACAGTGTTTATACATGTATCCTCATAACTCAGATAGTGGTGAACATCATATGTGGCCATGCCGTTTTCAAGGACAAGAAGAGCTTTATCAAATGGTAAAAGATTCCAAAGATGTATAATAATAATATTCACAGAGTATGTATTCATTTGTTTTGATATACCCATGCCCATGCCTGTTCAGTAAGAGCCATGCATTTATTATGTCACATGTTATTCCAAATATTCACCATCCAGTGCTTGTTCAGTTGACATGTAGATATGTAATACATGGCGACTAGGTAAAGTGACATACTTTGCAATGGAAGAATGAATAGCCATATTGTTGTATTGTTCGTTAAAAAGGTAAGCAGAGAAAATCTGCCAGAAACACGTGATCTACAACGATTCATCTGTACAGAATTACTTGTTCAATGTGGCGCCACTCGGTATATCATTTGTAACTGCCCAGTCCCATGAATGATAAAATGAAGAATGAGTTTCCTTTTATCATCGCCTTACAGTCACTCAGACAGTAATTCTGAAATCATTTCAAATCAGTCTGTGATTATGAAGGATCCATTTTTTTCCCCGTCAGCTTTAGAAATTTGTTACACATGGAGATTACTGGGAAGGCATAGATGAGACATATTTGTCATTTTCAGACTTAACAAGGAAATTTGATGTGGAGTAGGGTCAAATTGAAAACAGGATGTATGCAAAAGCATGGGAGCATGATGGGAACCAGTTTACTCGCATCCTCATAATACGGCATTTTGGTTGGTAACCTATTTTATGCTGAGCAGTGAAACTTACAGCAATGGAGCAGCAGATTATGGCAGTTTGTTTAATGAATGGTACCAACCAAATGTGATATTTTATACACATCTGGTGGCTATAGTTACCAGTGTATTTTACCTTAAATTTACTGAAATCATCTGCATAGCAACTCTGAGATATCGAAACATGTCTGATTGACTTCAATATTCCAGAAACTGATCTTGCTAGAAATACATGTATGAAGTAATACCACTCTGAATGATTACTACATCTGCATGGTCAGCGAGATGTCTATCGTAGAATTTCTATGTTGTCATTGGTTGTCTTCTCTTCCAAAGATTTTGAAGTAGGAATATTGAAGCAGATATCTGCCGTTATTTTTGCCAAGAATCTACAGTAGTATTGAATTTTGTTTTCATAAGATTACCCAAATATGGATGATGTTTCCATGAATTCATGTGTCAATGTTAATACATTTTAACAAAAAAATATGAACCAAAAAAATATTGAATGAAATATATTATGTTACATATTTATCATAATAATGAAATTTTAAAAGTATTTTTTTGTCATTGAATGTACAGTAACATTTGTCATAATTATGACAGTACATGGCATGGCCATGGTTGTACTGTGAATAGTTCATGTCTGTTTCAAAACTGGATTCTTGTGTGCTATTGTACACAAGATCCATTCATAGTCTTTAGCATTGTAATAAAGACTGACATTTTGAATGCAATTTATTTAAGAAAGAGCTTCATTTAATTTACAGGAGTTGGACAGATGGCATTTACTAGTATGAACTCAGATATGAAGAAAGCAAAACTAGTCCTTTCCTTGTAAAAGCATTTTCTCAACAATATTTTTATAACTCCCTGCCTAAAATAATTGTTTGTTTTGTCGGAAGCTTCAATAGATGACATCATCATGATGACATAGTTTTAACCATTAAATTTAATATAAATTTTCGTGATGACCAGACCTTGCCTTGAATGGATTTTTGTAATTTTTGTTTTGATGATGTCATGATGATGTCACAGTATTTTGCTTAAAAATAGTGTCCATCTTTATATAATTTGTTTTGTTTGATAAATATTTCATAAGAATATTGATGAATGATGATGCAAAATTTCAGTAAATCATAGAAATACACGATAATGTCACGATGACGTCACAGCAATTATTACCTTGCCTTGTATGAATAATTTTTTTGGAGGGCATAAAATAAGGAACTTTAGTAGTTTCCTCCCTTGGTTAACTTTTTCTTGACTGATTTTTTTTGGAGATTCATTATGTCAAATCCAGTGTAAAGATGGAATATTGTACTCACTATTTAGTGACGTTTCACTGATAAGCTATCAGTTTCATCAAACTTGGAATATGAATCTCCAAACAAAATTACTGTCAGTCTGCAATCCAGATGAATCTGTTCAATGAGGTTTTCCCCTTTTCCCTTTCCCTGTCCCTTTACTTGCTCCACAACTTAGCCTACAATGATATGTATAGACTCATGCCAAAATGTGTTGGTTGAGAACTTAAAGGGATGGTACAGAACTGGTTTTTGCGACAAAACCGTTGCTGACAGTGAAAGCACATTATGTAATCCATCGTATACCTTAACTGACAAACCTGTAGAAGGTCAATCAGCCATCTGGGTCACGAGAAAATAGTGAAAACCCGTTTACACATTTCAACGAATGAATAAAACGTTTCGAAGCGATTTATTCCAATCGGAAAATAGTTTCATTTATTTCTCAACGAATATGGCATTTCAGACAACTTACATTTCATGGGATGTTTTCTCCTATCATCGCCATTATACTGTGTAAGTTTTATGTGAATCTGTCATCTTGAAGTGTATTTTGTCTTACCAATTCTGTACCATCCCTTTAAGATCAAAATTTTAAAATGATCAAATTGCCACGTGGAAAAATAATGTTAAAAGGCATGTACAAACCAAACCAGTGTAGAAGGTTTAATTTACGGGACTAAAAATTCCTGGGGGGAAAGTGGGTGACAGAAACCCTGCTCGCTAACCGGAAGAGCTGGCATTAGGAAGTGGAAATAGAAAAGAAGAAATACCAAGCCTTTTTCCGCCATATACACAAAATAGAGCAAATAGAAAGGCTTTTCCCCTTACGCAGATGAGGGAAAATAATGCGACATGCGTGACTGCATCCTGTATGTGCAGTGATTACTGCCCTGGTGTTTATCATGTGGACTTTGTACTGTTATTGGTGTGTACACTGTACAGCCGCTGTGCAGTGAGGTGCCGTTTAGAAGCTAAAGCTGGTCTACAATCTATTCATTATTGGCAACAATGAGTAGATTGTACAACTGTTTCGACACAGCATAATCAAATTCATTCTCTGCTCTGGTGAGTTATGATACCCAAGGTACGTGCTATTTTACTTCCTTTCCAGTTTTTCCTTCTTCCAGGAAACACCTTTGTACCACCACTATTCCTCCCTCCAGGATTACACACGGGCAGATGTTAATTCCCTGGGCGACATCAGAGGTGGAATTTAATCTGGTTGTTGCTGTTCGTTGCGTTGATATTGCTTTCTATAATTTATGAATTAATGCATTGAGTCTCATTAGGCCTGTTCCATGATATGTTTGTTATATGTACAATCCATGTTTCGTAAGTTGGTGCTAAGCTATCAAGCTAAATGCCTCACCATGCATGCTCACTAGTAGTTGCGATGATCGTAACCCTAGGTCTGACCAGGGACTGATGATCGTAACCCTAGGTCTGACCAGGGACTGATGATCGTAACCCTAGGTCTGATGACCAGGGACTGAGGTCCCAGTCCCTGGTCAGACCTTGGGTTACGATCATCGCAACTAGCTCACTAGTCATATTCTCATTTATTTACACTAGTGATCATTTTCATGCAGGTATTTTGACATTTTGTTTTATGTCAATAGCAACGGACCTAATTGACTTAGCCTGTATATGGAAATACTGATGCTAGGCCAAGGTCATTCAAACTACACCGTGAGCTAGCTGTGCATCTTGAGGCAGTTACCATGGCGACACACAAACGCGTCGCTGATGTATGCCTAATAGGCTTTTTAACAGCAGTTTTGATGTTGTATGTGGGACTAAGGATACCAGTATGGACCAGGTATGTGTGTTCATCAATTCTTTGCATGTGAGTCAATGTGTGTGAATTGTCAAGCATTTTGGGTGCACATAAAAATTTGTCTCCATCATTCGAGCATTCATCATTCATTATACCCTGCATTCTCCCCTCTGCATTTTCCTCAAAATGAACACAGATATGCTACATGTTTTAATTTTAAACAGAACCCTGAAAATGTTACTAGGACCATTTTGTACCGTACCTGTAATCATGGGTTTACTTATTGATTTTTTTGTTATGATTGAAAATTGTAATTAAAAGAAAATATATACATGTTTGTATGTCCTAAATCTTCGTAGGCATTTTATAATGCAGCGATGTCATGTTTGGTGTATTGTGTATGTTGCTATGGTGATCGGTGAATCCTTGTCCCGCATGGGCTCTACAGGGTAGTGCAGTTGTATATAAAATAATGCTGTAAATAACAGAGAATAGTGATTAAAATTTCCATGTAATTACAAAAACTGCAGCAAATTAACCATTGAAAATATCCCAGTGATGGATAAACACTGAACATAAATACCCTTATACAGAGTGTGTACATACATGTGAATTGCTGATATTCCTATTTTTGCTCACAATATTAGAACAGGGTGTATCTAGTTCAGTGATCACTGGGAGTTCTGTTTTTTCCCAAGCGATTTGCCGTTAAAAAATAATTGGAAAGTCCATGGCTGTCATAAGCATGTTTACTTAATACTAATATTTACTTTGATTACAGGATAGTGAGTAAATACACAAACGGGAATGCTGACAGAACATCTAATGAGTAAGATTCAACTTTCCTTTCATTACTGTTTAATTATAGCAGAAATTTAACAACTTATTTACTAGAAGATGGTTATTCTACCAAACTAGAGTAGTGAATATTGTGGAAGTATTCATTATCAATGTCCTGATGCATGTACAGAATATGATTACATGACAGACGATATTTATGCCTCATACAATGAATATTCCATACTGCTCTCCAAATTAATGGTGTGCTATAAAAAGTAATTTCTAGCCAGATATTCAATATTACACACAAACCTGTTTACTGTGTCTACATAAAAATAAACTGCACCGGGGCCAATTTCATAGAGCTGCTTATGCACACAAAATTGCTTAAGCACGAAAAGTCTTCCTTGATCAAAGAAGATTACCAACCAAATTTTCATGTGATGTTTACTGCTTTTGACTTGTATTCTGCCATTGTTTGCTGAGCATAACCTTCACAAGGAGTTTTGGCTGGCATACTGATTTTATTTACCAAGGATTTTGATGAAATTATCCCCAGGTGGCACCTGCTACAGTTTGTTTAAATGCAGACTCTAGTGAACAGGTTTGCTTAGGTTTTTACTTACAACAGGGTTAATTGTATATGAAGAATGGCACTTGCCATAGATTATACCAAATACATGTACTTCTAAAAATACTTCTAAAAAAGGAAAACAGTGAAATATTATGAATAATTTTCTAGATTTTAAAATGTTTTGGAGCCCACAGAATCATCCAATTGAATTGATTTCTAACCAGTAAAAGCACACACACTGAATGTTATACTTCTTTGCTTCATAAAATTAATCATAAGGAATGTTATTGATATAAAACATACAACTGTAAATACCACTTGAATGAACTCTAAATTCCACTTTTTTCACAAACTTATTTTCATGAACTTTTAACTATTTGACATAATTTATTTCCTCGGTTACTGTTAGGTCACACCTACGTTTTGTCATCAAAGCCTCAACTGTAGCTTTGAAGAATGACCAATCACAGACCAACGATGACTATATTACCATTCTCTTGCCGAGTGATGACCCTAGTGATCTGAAATTACGTCTGGAGCACACCTTCAGGACAAAAACATCATTCAACCTATCGGTATGCAGATTGTCTTGTCATTATCTTAGTTGAAAACTAATTTATTCATTTGATTTCTTCACCTAGGGTATGCCCAAACAGTTACAATCGGTTTCCTTTGGGGCCCTGCGATTAAAACTCACAACGAAATATAAAATTGACAAATACAACAAACATTAGTATTTATAAATAGAAAGATCTTTAGTCGTTGGATGTTACATGCACATTTTGTATTCATTACTGTATTAATGTTACATGTAGGCTTGTGTATTATTACTCTATTACATTATAAATGAGTTCTCTTTGGATTTTGAAAAGGTTGTAGGTAGCCTACTGTTTTTTATATTATTCAATAATATAAAAAAAACACTAGGCTACCTAAAACTATCTTCCATTAAACGGTAGATTTTACTCAAATTACGGGCTACCAGAAGAATGCTCAGGAAGGTAAAAGAAAGGAATTAATTAAAGGAATTAATATTCTTCTTAAATTGATAGCAAGATTGCATATTGTACATTGTAGGTAAATGCATTAAATGGAGTTTCAAAGAGAGCCAGTACAAAGAGAATATTCTATGGAGTGGATCTTTTAAAGTTCTTAACTTCAAATGGGAAAGTATAGATCCTGATTTATAATCTTTTGAAAGGCTGAATGCCTCAGATACAGACATGCACCACAAACATACAGCATGAGAAACACCATTGATTTTTACAGTTAAAATGTACGGTGTATATATTATAGTTTCATTTTTGAGTTGAGCATGAGGAGGTTATTTCTGACCTTGGTAAAATCTACCATAACAGCAGTATACAAGGCATAGAAGGAAAATGACCCGGAAAGCTGGAAAGGAAATTCAATGCAAGGATATTGTACCTGCAAACAAATTGAACACACAGATATTTACCATTTACCATTTTTAATGATGTACATGTTGGATCTTCCTCTAATTGGACCAACCTTGCTAGAACTTTGACCCAGGGACAGGAACATACAATTATAAATACAAAGATCTGATTGGAGAAACACAATGGGAGATGACTTCAGAATTGTTTGTAATTTTATACTCTCAGTTACCACTGTCTTGTGTTTGTTTGTGTGAATTGCAAACTACTCAATATACTAAAAAGTTTGTCTGTGTGTAACTTATCAGAGTCCAAAAAGATTTCAAAATATGGTTTTGCCTTTCATTTTTATTTTTTGTTTATTTACACATCAGGGAAATTGCCTTTTTAAATCATTAAAATATAGAATGATAATGATTCTCTTCCATTTTTTCTATTTTGTGCAGAATATTTCATAATTTATTTATTCCGTTCTACTTCTTTGTGTTTTTCCAGACATGTCCAGTTTCCTTGCAGATAAAGATGAAGGAAACCGATTGGACGTTTGGTATATACCACCCAGAGGTACATCTACTTATGAACCAAGAGCTTCTAGACCAATCAGAATACAGCAGACTGATGCCTTATATGATACCTTATGGCTATCGCAGTTTGACATCCGTGCTTCCATTTGATGGTATGAATTATGTGCTTTTTGCTATCTCATTGCTATCTGCTCAATGCTGCCATTTAATAGATAAAATATAGATTCCTCTAGATGTTATTTATTTTCTACCATGCAGTGGTTTCCTGCTCAACTCTGCAGGGGCCAATTTCATGCAACTGTTAAAGGGAGCATATAGGATTTGCAAGGCCTCAAAAAAAAATTATTGAGTTTGAGACAGAAAATGGACTTGACAGTTCATAAACAGTGCAAACAGTCACCATGGGAAATCTTGGTTCATCAGATGCTTAGTTTTTCAAGCAAATCAAGATTTAGTGTCTTTTCCAAAGATAGTTCGTCCGAACGATTTTTGGAACAAACATAAAAGTAAACTGTTCTTCATGTTTTATAAGAAAAATCGAGTCGGGTTTTCACTATTTTCTCGTGACTAAGATGTCCGATTGAACTCAATTTTTCACAGGTTTATTATTTTATGTACATGTTTTATCAGACAAAGTATGAGTGCAGTCCTGTGACTTTACCAATCATGTATTGTACCTTTAAGCACAACAAATTTGCTTAAACCACCATTAAAATCCCATTTGATATTCATGGTCAGCGAACTACAGTTAAAGAGCAATCAAGAGTGAAACGCAACACATAGAAATTTGGTTGCCAATCCTGTTTTTATTAAGCAGCACATTTGTTGTGCTAGGCAGGGCTGTGAAATTGGCTCCTGTTCAATGGTACTGATGGAGTATATCTTTTAACTTCCTCAATTTCTGCCATTTGTGGGGTAATAATTTGTGTTTGCTGTCTCACTGCCATCTGGTGTTCCTTTAATGGCGGATAGTTGAAGTAACAATGTAGTATCTTTTTGGCTATTTTATTGCTATTTGAGGTTAATATGAGGTTGATATCTCAATACTATATTCATTCATAGTATCCCAGTTTGCTGTGTGGGATTTCCTTTGCTATAGCACACCAGGAATATCTTGTAATATTTTGCTGCTGTATCACCTCCCCTCAGTGGCAGTGCTATCTCATGAAAATACTTAAAAATATCACTTATTACTGTATTGGCAGGTTGCTCATAGCTACCCTTACATGGAAGTGTGAAAGTTGCAGACTGTGCTTTAACAATGACATTGTCATATGCACTGGCGTAGACAGGGGGCCAGGGGGGCCAGGGCCCCCCCTATTCATTCCCTAAAAAAAAAAAAAAAAAAAAAAAAAAAAAAAAGGTCTGAGGGCTCCTCCTCCTAACCCGCAACCCGCCCCCCCCAATACAACACCAACGTGCCTCAATGCTGGCGCGTATTCAGTAGGCCTAGTGCATCCAATGCGCAGGCCTGGTCAAGCCGGTATTGGCTAAAATGTACATGTTGGCCCCCCCTATTACAAAATCCTGGCTACGCCACTGGTCATATGTGATGAAATGTGATGTCATATGTGATGTAATCTGATTGTGAAATTCACACATGGTATGTTATTTAAATAATATGGAGTTTACCAATCAAGTATTATAGGGCTTTTCACACTATCCAAATTCTCTTTGCATCTCTTTGATCCCGTTCAAAACCTTGTCGAGCTGAACCAGAGCAGATCTGGAATGATTTCCACAAGGATCAAAAAGGAGACTGAAACCAAATCTGTCAGTTTAACTGCCACTACGACAATCTCATCATCGACCATTATTTTATTTCAGATTTGGCTCGTATCCTGAGTCTGTTCCCTGCTGCCAAGTCCATATTTGACTTCCCACCTCATGCAAAGAGGCCATCGTGTTTGAGCTGTGCTGTGGTTGGTAATGGAGGAATACTGAAAGGGTCTGGGAGGGGTATGGAAATAGATGACCATCATATGGTATTCAGGTAAGAAAGATTCACAGAAATACTCGCAATTGAATATACTGAGCCACAAAAGAAACTCAAACAATGAACCCATTCAATTCATTGTCATGTTCATTGCAGCTGTTTAAATTAATCAAATTCAACAAAATTTGGTACAAAGTTTCTGACTGTGTAAGAAACTTTCTGACTGTGTTGGGACCCCAACGGAAATAAGCCTATGTAATTGGCTTTTTGGGGTTATCCTAGAATGAACCAACTGTATCTTGTTTATTATTGTATGTCCTCTGTCTTGCTGTTGATGATTTCTGAATAAAATAATAATAATAATAAAAGAGAACAGCCACCATGAAATCTCAAAAATGTGATAATAAATTGAATGGACCATGATTTGCATTTCTTTTGTGGCTCAGTATGTAACTGTAATAGAAGTACTAAACTACATCACTCAAAGTAAGTGGAAATGGAACAGGTAGCAGGTCTTGTTATGGGTTGGAACAGTAAAACAGAGAAAACCAAAGAGAAATTAGATGCTCTGTAGTATGTATAGCCCAAAGGTTCCCATTAAATGAAAATACATTCAAAGATAGCTCTAGTGAATTTAGCCAGCTGATTAACGCTCAATATAGAATACATAATACATGCACTCAGTGTGACTTGTTTCTACATTGTAGCTGATCTTTTTTCCATGAATTGCCATTCTGTAGACTTCTTGATTTACATTGACTTCACTTCCCTCAAGCTGGAGGATTTAGTCACATCCCTTGATTTCATTTGGACATTCGGCCTCGGAAGATCCTGCTAGGATCGAAACACATCAGGCTCTCCTAACTCCAAGCATTTTACAAATTTCAGGTCATTATTTTGGCTGATGAGCAGTTTGCAGCAGATCATTACTTGTATTGAGTTCATATTTGTTTAATCTATACCTAGGTTAAATAATGCTGTACGAAGAGGACATGAGGACGATGTAGGCAGACGTACTACTCATTATTTCTTCTTTGATAGATCGTTACGAGACTTAGATAGACAAGATGTACCCAGGGATAAGGTGAGTGGATTGTGTAGCATCATAATTCATGGAGTCATTTGCACCATTAGGTTGGGGAGGGTTAGGTTGGGGATGGTATTGAAACAGAGATCATCCTGCCTTGATTAACATTGATCATTTCTACCTTCATGACAATTCTACGTGGTAACGTAAGTTACCTTTTAAGAGACTTTGACAGGTTCCTTGATCAATCATTCTCGAAAGACTCCAATTTAAAAATTCTTATTGGAATCAGCAAGTATACCACTTATGATTTCCTTGAAAAGCATGCAAAAATGCAAAATAAAGAGGTAACTTACATTACAAAATGTCCCAAACCGTGGAAATGCCCATCTGCATATTTCATTTTTATTTATCAAATGAATGAAAAATTAAATAATGATATTAATTTGGACAAAATTTGTAGCAAACCCCTTCCTTATATAAGTTATTAGCAACATGAAAGAATTGCTGTTTCCATGATATGAATAATTTTAAACCCGCTTCACCACACTAATATGAACATTCCCTCCCCTGCAAAAAAATAGTAACAAAACATTCAGTAAGAAAACCATTACAAAATTTTAAATTCTTATAAAATAGATAATAGAAATAGAAATAAATGCATTAGTATATAAATACAAAAATATAAGCAAGAATAAAAAAAAAAAAGAACATGTAGAAAATACATATTCCAAATTATGTCTTCAGTTCTATTTCTGGTTTCAATTAACAGCAATCCAGTGAAGACGATACCTGGCCCCTGTCACTAATTAAAGCTTGCTCAGCGGCCCTCGCTGCACAACCATCCAATTAGCATGACCTTCATTAACATATTAACATTCAATGCATCTCATTAATATTTAATTTTGTTGGTTTCTTTGAACAGGGTATCAAATATGTGTTCATTCCTTGTGAGCGTAATGACTACTTGTACATCAAACGTGTTGTGAGTGGTCTGGAACCCAAGATACATGCTAGAGCTGATGATGTAAGGATTCTACATCCAGACTTCATCAGATATGCACAGAGAATGTAAGTGATGTATTACTGTACATGGAAAGGCACCAGACCTTGTTCAAATGATGATGTTTACTTAAAGGTAGTATCATACTTTGGCAGCATACCAAAACAGAAGTCTTCACAGATTCACCACTGGTTTTATGATGGTGATGGTAGAAACATACCATTAAAATTTGTCTGCCTGAAATGTATTTTACAAGAAAAGAGAAAAACCAGTGACCAAATTTTTTTGGGATCTTTTAAAGATCCAAAATAAAAGAGAAAAGACTTAAGAAATATTGTTTTTCACTTTTTTTCTCAAAAAGTGGGCACCGTATGGAACTGAAATTTTCACAGATGACTGTTCAACTGTATCTTCCTTGATATTTGTGCCCATGAATCTGCATTTCTTTGACAAAAACCAAAGTATGATATTACCTCATGTTAAAATGGGAGAGAATTCTGCAAATATTTCCATTATATATAACCTTGTTGAATGTCACCAGTTCTGGCAACAGTTAGAAACCAACAAAACAGAAAGAAATCACCAAATAACAACAAGAGAAACTGACTGAATTTTGAAAAAAATTGAAAATTGAGCAAAGAAATATTGACTAGAGCAGGATTCGAACCAGCGATCTCCGAAATACTGTACCGGTGCTCTACCAACTGAGCTATCCAGCCCTACGTTTGTGGTGTCCCTAGATCACTGGTTTGAATCCCGCTCCAGTAAATATTTCTTTGTTTGATTTTCAAATCAGAAAGAACAAAAATAATTAACCTTTTTGGGACATCGTCAACTTAGGGCTGGATAGCTCAATATTGGTAGGGCATCAGTATGGTATTTTTTGGGTTGCAGGATCAAATCCCCCACAGGTCACTCATTGTGTCTTTCTTCATCTTTCAATGACTTCATATTAATCCAGTTAGTTTTACTTGTGGTTATTTGATAAAATCAGAAAGTCAGCTGTACATGTAAGAATGTGCAAGGAGGTCTCATAGATGTTGCGTAGTTCTGCAAAAAGTTGAAACTTTTTAGGGAAGCACAACCTTGTTTTCAGAAAAAGATAACAAAGAGAACATTATTTTGTTTCTATTTTCAGTTGGCTTGGGATTCCATGGACCTCCTCCAAGTTTCGACCCAGCACCGGTTCCCTGATGTTACTCACTGCATTACACGCTGGCTGTGATCGTGTGCAGGTCTATGGCATGGGTTACCAACCACAATATTCACTTTACTACTTTGATGATCATTTCAGAAAATACAATATTTCAACTTCAGTACATAATCTGTACAAAGAAATCAAACTGCTCAAACGTCTCCATGATGCTCAGATTGTAGACTGGTATCAGAGACTAACTTGAAACAACAGAAAATTATTTACATATTAAAAAGTGCAGAAAATGTGCAATTTTATTTCTGAATATTAACAAATCTTCACCTTTAATCCTGTCATCTGCTTGACATCTTAAGTGCTTTCTATTTGATTTTTTTTATATAACTGGTAGGTTTAAAGGTGCAGTTATCATTTGATTTCTAATACTGTATCCCTAAAGTGTTGTCAAGAAATTAAGAAATGTATTTAATATATACATGTATATAAATTTATTTACCTTTTTTTAGGTTCATTGTGCATATTAATGTTGTTTTTATTAATAACTGTTCCTGTAATTGGATTGTGTCGCTGTCAGGAATGCTGAATAAATAATAAGCCATTTGCTAGTTAAATCTGATTATTATCAGTTACACAGGTTTCTTTCATTGCATATAAACACCCCAGTTTCAATTTCCCAGACTGAAGACTCTTGCTATATCACATGATCTAGGGTAAGCAAAATAGTTACATAACAGATGTCTTGCTCCTATGCACTGTTGATAATTGATACGAATGGCACAAAGGAACCAGTTCATTCCCAGAGATGGATATTATAAACTATGCAAAGCTTGCAAATTATTGATCCTGGTGTGAATAATTGAGTGAACAGTTCAATGACCTGCTGGATCAAAGGGGACATTGATATTCTTGTATTATTGATATCTTTTGTCACTGGGCTGTATTGTCATTATATAATAGTATTGTACATAGTTTGAACAGTTGTAATAGTCTGTGATTTGATCATGCAGTGGTTAATATGGTGGTGTGTGCAAATTGTTACAACTTTCATTCATGGGAAACATTCCGATTGGCCATGGGGCAATGTTATATAGTGGTCGAATAACATCATCAAACCATGCAGTGTGGCATTGTGGATCGATACCTAGTAGGCTTATAAGGGAACTAGGGCTCCTCTTTCACATCTGTCAAAAGCTGAAACTGCCAAGTTTAACAATCCATTTGGCTTACTGTTGTGCGTGTATGCAGCTATACTGACACTGGTTAATGGTTATTGACTGACTTCCAACACAATGAGACAAAAAGGGAAGAAATGTATATCTGAATAATGCTACAAATTATATGTCACAGTAAAATATCACTGTAACACTATCTATACATATGAGGAAACAGAAGTAAATTTAAGAGTTGGTTCATCAGCTGTGAAAGACAAACACTATACAATAAAAATATGCTTATATTTTCTCACACGATGTGATCAATGATAGAGGATTGCGATGTGTTTTTTTAACAAACGCTATACAACATTATATCAAAGGCCTTCTCTTAACATGAGATATTGTTTTACATCAGTAACAGTCTTATATAGTTGATATTGGCCAGTTTATATGTCAACGGTCAATTCCTTTATTCTATTTTCATTCTAAAAATGTGGTAATTCAAAGTCCCTGGTATATATAGTAATAGGATCACATGGCCCTTCTATGCAACCTTCAATGATTTCTAATAACCTTGATACATGTATTGAAAAGAGAAATATGCAAATTGTACAAAATTACCAATAACCTGCTTGTCACTTCCAATGCACTGAAACCTGGACTCTAAAAAAAAGTTTTTTTCTACTTAAAAGATTCTTAATCCCTGGAGGAAAATATCAGAAAAATATTTTTGAAGGCCAATTTTGTGACAAATTTGACATCAAACCTTTGCTGTTTGTCCTTTCCGTGCAATTATGGCACTGGTGTTACTTCATGACAATTATTAAATGTATGCACTTTGTATGCAAGGCATGCATGCACTTTCAAGTGAATTTAATTGATTGTTTTTCTGATTATGTAAAATAAGCCAACATCACTAAATGGGAAAATACATGTCAACAGAGAGCTAGGGGAGTATCAACATTGCCTAAGGCCTCTAAGGGCATCCTCATTAAGTGCACTTTTAATGTCTTTCAGACGAGTACTGTGAAAAGTGAAATACATGAAATAAAGAGATCTTGTAAATTTACATTTATGTGTAATCGCTGGTCTGATATCATATTGCCTAGAATTTGCTTCAAATATTGGAAGTAATTGTTTACAATATACAGTATAATGTCCCAAAAAACTGATACCCATTTTCACAAAATTATGAAACTGAAGAAATTGTACGTTTTCAACTATTCGATTTTTAGTCTATTGCATTCACTATCTACCAGGCCATGTTCTGACCAAATTTCAATGCAATCCATTCATGCATCCCCGAGCAATTACTGATCGTCTGAAAAAAGTTCATTTTCCTACCATTAAATTTGAGTGACAATGGTGGTCATCTAAACATTCTTAGTTGTGATCTGTAAATCTCCCCTCAATGTGGCCGCCCACATTCACTACACACAGATCACCACTATAAGATGACCACAACTGTCACTCATTTGTAAAGGTAGCAAAATGGACTTTTCAAGACAATCAGTAATAGCTTGGTAATGCATGAATGGATTGCATTGAAATTTGGTCAGAATTTACCAGTGAGAAAGTGGATGCAATAGACTAAAAATCAAATGGCTGAAAAAATTCAATTTCTTTTCATATTATTCTAAAAATGGGTAGGTCTATCGTTTTTTGGGGGGAAACACTGAAAATTGTAAGCACCCGGCCCACACCTCATTGAAAAGTTCTAAATTGTTTTGAGCCATCCCCCAAAAAACCTTTCTACAATGCAGTACAACTCTGTTCCTAGCTCCATGCTACAACTAAGTATTAAATTAACCCTTTGCTTCTTACTCCTGTTCCAAACGAACAAAGGCAGATAACGAAGGGAAAGTTTCATGGAGAAAGAAGAAAATTATTGGAACCCACCGGCACCATAACACAGAGTGCGTTCAGTTAGTAAACACGGGGGCAGCCCTGGACTAGGAATGGTCGCGTATATTGGGCTAAACAAGCGGGAGTGTGCGGGCGAGGTCAACCGGTATCGACTCGTGGGATCTAAACGAACGCACCCAACGTATTTCTCTGTATCACATGACCAGTCACCTGACACGCTATATTACAGCACGTACAATGCGCGTGACATCATATGCAACTGTATTTAATGGCTTGTCGGTCAGCCTTGAAGTCGATGTATTGATTGATGTTTCTGTACTGAACCCCTGGAGAAGAAGTGTGTCTTTGTTTCCCGATAGCAGTTAATGAATGTAGGGAGGAGTAGGTATAGATCCTTGCTGCTTTGAGAACTAATGGACGGAGTGCTCACTGTGCAGAAAACACGGCAATTAAGGTGAAAATGAGACATTCTAAGTTAGCTTAGAGATCAGTGAAATTCACGTGCATTTTGTGCATTTACCAGTTGCGATATTTAAAGGGAGATATATCATACTTTGGTAAGAAGCCAAAACAGAAATGTTCACAGATTTATGTATAACTTACAGGGTATGAAGATGTGGTGGTAGAGACATACCGTTAACATTTTTCTGCCTGAAATGCTGTATTTATGATTATCCAGAAAAGAGTAAAACAACGACCGAAAATATTTGTGATCAAAAATAAAAGAGAAAAGACTTAAGAAATACTGTGGCAATTTTTCACTGTTTTCTCAAAAAGTGTGCACCGTATGGGACTAAAATTTGCACAGATGACTGTTTCTGTATCTGTCTTGATGTTTTTACCCATGAATCTGTATTTCTTTGACAAAATCCAAAGTATGATGTTACCTTTAATGTGAATCATCAATGTGTGATGCAGATGACGAAATTTAATACTGGAAACCAAACTTCTCTCATAACTATCACACACTTTTTAAAGATGTATTATTTTACATTCTAAATGATATAATGGTAAATACTGTAATTGTGGACAAATGGTTCCTAAAACTATAAAGGAAATGACAAGTGGGTTTCTAAAACATTTGTAGGGCCTACTTTTTCACTGAAATATTGGAAAAATTTCTTCAATCTAGGATTTTAACCATTTAACTTTTATTTTAAGGACTCGGGAACATTTGCAGAAAGTCACAAATATCATTTGGGAGCAGCAGAAGCTATAAAAAGTTGCTTTCCTTTCCTATAGATCAGCGCGGAGTGACATCATTCCAACTCGCCGATGAAAACAAAGCATTAAGTTGTATGGTTTTTAAGACAAAAATCTGTGAGAATTGTTTAATCTTAGTATACGGTACTTCAAAGAAGGATTATTGTCTGAGGAAAAACTAGGACTCGACAATGAAAGTCGTACAGAACACCATTTCTGCTTCTTGTAAAAATTATTTGAAAAACAATTCTCAACGACGGACGATTTGTGCATGATTTGTCAGTAGCTTGCGCAATCTACACGTTAGTTTTCATCGGTTGTCAAGTTATGAGAATGAAAGTACCCGGATGTCCGCGCTGATCTATAACTTTATAGTTTTAGAAACCACTTGTCCTTTCCTTTATAGTTTTGGGAACCTGTCTTGTCCACAATTACCAAGATGTTCGTGATGGATTGTTCTTAATTTGCAGCTTTTCATCTGTGTAAAACGCCTCAAGATTCCCCAAGTATGGCACAGTCAGTGCTGTGGACCATGTGCCTAGTGATATCTTTAGTAACGTCAGCCTACGGGCATGATGATGTGGGCAAAAAACCAAACATAGTCTTCATTTTGACTGATGATCAGGATGTAACTATGTCAGGAATGGTAAGCAAATAATGTGTAGTTTTATGATTCCTCACTGTTATTTTTGGCTGTGTACTCCCATCAGGTGACACCTGGTAATGGTATTGTCTGAATGTGACATGACAATTACAAATACAATCTGACAATGGCAGTGTACATTTTGCCGGCACCGACATTCTTTACTCTGATTGGCTAATTTGCAGTATTAGAACGTACCTTTTAATAACATTTAGAGAAAGAAGGCCGGCATGACGTATCGAGAATTGGCCAATCAGAAGAATAAGAGTGCTGGAAAAATATACGCTTCCAACTATGAGTTGGTCTACCATGTTATGAATTCAGTTTTGAATTTCAGGAAAATACACTCTTTCTTTTTACTCTTTCTCATACTTTTGGAAATATGAAGAATGAATGAAATGTGCACAACTAATGTAAACATTCTTTCCTGGCTCAGTTTTTGTTTCAAACTTCTTCTTAGCATGTTGTTTATATGATATGAACTCTATGATACTGATTGGTTTGGTACCCTTTTCCTTCCTTTGATATGTATACAGACTCCATTAGTCAACACTATTAGTCTGATTGGCAAACAAGGAATGACATTCAGTAACATGGTAAGTTACGTACACAAGATGTGCACTTATGTGCACATCTTGGTTTTTGGAATTGAGTATATCTGTAAGTAATAAGTCAAAGTGACTATAGGCTTTTATGTAATAAGGCTTGAGGCTAGGCTTGGTATTTTTTTGGCTACTGCCATTTTGTGTCCTGAATGAAATGAGGGGCTTGAGAAACGTGGCAAAGCTGGGGCTTTTCTTCGCCTTCGACGTGTTGCTCAATCCCTTCCTTTCCCTCCCTTTTGTGGGCCTCAAATGATGGTAGCAAAATAAGTACCAAGCCTAGCCTCAAGCAAAGTTTTGTAAAGGCCCTATGTAAAGCAAAAGTTATTTACTTTGAGTCACACGCTTAAAATCATGGCTTCAAATCCCATGTTATAAATCCTGCAACAATTAACAGCAATTATCCAGTGCTAATAATATGATTGCCAATAATATAAGGCCAAGCCTTGCTTTGAATTTCATTTTAACATTTACAACGGACTTCCATTTCTTACCTTGTTCTTCAAACTGTGCACAGTGGACTGCAATTCAAGAGATTTTCACATCCGTTCATTCCAGATAAAACATAGGTCGTTCATAATGTGTATAATGTTTATTTCAGTCAACCTCTAATTATAACCTCCTAGGGTGTGTTCAAAATCATACTAACTTTGTTCTTCGTATTTGCACAGTTTGCGACCAGTCCCCTGTGTTGCCCTAGCAGATCCAGCATCCTAACGGGAAACTACGTTCACAATCACAACGCCTTAAACAATTCAATAGAAGGAGACTGTAGTAGTAAGGCGTGGCAAGATGGACCAGAAAAGAACACCATGGCAACGTACTTGAAGGCAATGGGATATAAAACATTCTTTGCTGGCAAATATCTCAACCAGGTATGTGTGAACGTTCATATCAACCAACTCCAGCATTGTTAAGAGTACATGAAATGTGAGGAGACAGCTCAGATCAAAACAACTTTTGAATCTATCACAGACATTCTGACGAGTTATTCATCCATTTACTGCACAAATTTGCAATACATTTGTTCGTACATTGATTGAACATTCACAACTGAACAATCTAAGTTGAAATTTGAATAATCTGTATAATATTCCCAGCCGTAGTAACAGCTATGCAGACTTTATACATGGAGTCGCTAGACCACTGGTTCTATGTGAGAATGGCTACACATAGTGTTGCAACATTTTTTTATACCAGCTAATGGCTAGACTTCTGTTTTTTGTGTCTCTGTAAATAGAGAAAGTGTTATTACAATGATGTACCAGTCCAGACACTGGGTAGACGTTAGGCCTGTTTGTTTCACGCACAAGATACGTGATCTTGCAAATTCCTGTCCCATGCTGGATATGCTAAAATGGGATCCGGATCAGCAAGATCACTGATCTCGTGCGTGAAACAAACAGGTCCCTTGATTCATACTCTGTTACTGCCTCCAGACTTGTCAAATGTCATGTGATATTCATTGTTGTTGTATGTAGTATGGAACCAAAGAAGCAGGAGGTGTTGGTCATGTACCTCCAGGATGGGATGAATGGAACGGTCTGGTGAGTCTCATAAAACTTGTATCCATCTTATACCAACTGTCTGTACACACAAGGTCTCTTTAAGGCTCTCTGCTGTGCCAAACTCAAATAATTTTACATTTTCAAGTTTGGCACATCAATAGCACAACCTTTAGCGTCAATTTGGCTAGGTAAATTGAGTTTTGGCACGGCAAGCTCTTTGGCTCGACAGAGTCTGCCGTGCTACTGGTTTTCGGAACGGCAGTGGTGTGACAAATATAATTACGTTCTCCGTTTAGTGCAACTGCCACGCTCTTGCCGTGCTATTGCTGCACTCATTTGATTTGCACGGCAGTAGCACGTCCTAACAGTGCTGGAGGACTTGACGCCAGACTCGGGAGGGAAGGACTCGACTACAGCACTGCTCTGTAACAACCAATTTGCCACAGCATTCTGTAATTTTCTGTTACAAGTTAATTAATGCCACAATACGTAACAGAATCTCTCAATCTCAACACGCCTAATAGAGCTGGACTCCGCTCAAGCCGCAGTCTGATAATTCCATGCACATTCAATAGGGCAGGGGACAGGGCTTTCTCTTTGTCTGGTACTCGATACTGGAACTCTCTCACAATATACGTAGCATGAACTCACTCAACAACTTTAAGAGTAATCTGAAAACACACTTATATTCTCTTCACTTCCATTAGTTATCATCTTATTTGTTGTTTTTCTAGATCATTCCAATTGATGCGCATTGTATCCATTGGAAAATGTGCTTTATAAATCGTGGTATTATTATTCTTATTATTAATTATTGTACATCTTATAATGAAGTATTTATTTGTCTAATCTTTTTGACACACAGGTGAAGAATTCTGTGTATTATAACTACAGTCTGTCTGTGAATGGTAAAGAGGAGATACATGGCGACGATTATAAGAAAGATTACTTGACTGATCTCATTGTAAGTTGCATTTATTCCTTTCTTATTAGGACATCAGTTAAAAAAAGGGATTTGTAACTTTTTGATCGTGTAATAATATTTGTCAATACAGTGGAACACCACTATAACGAACAAGCCGGGATGCACAGAAATTGTTCGTTATAGTGGTTGTTTGTTATAGGGAACACTGGTCAGCAGGCCTATATACTATAAACATTGGGAGCCAAGGATGATGTGCAGTATAGCCAAATGTTTGGTATAGTGGTGTTACACTGTACAGAGAAAACAATGACAGATGGTTAGTTGCAAT
Organism: Astropecten irregularis; assembly: GCA_963971285.1. Classification (NCBI taxonomy): domain Eukaryota; kingdom Metazoa; phylum Echinodermata; class Asteroidea; order Paxillosida; family Astropectinidae; genus Astropecten; species Astropecten irregularis. The sequence continues at coordinate 38,218,214 of OZ020244.1, read as the reverse complement.
TGAATAAAATGATATGCAGAATGTCATTTAACGAGTTGTATGGCTTTCGACTGGTACCCCAAGCACTAAATATACATGTATGAGACATTAGGATGCTTCACTATAAGGCTAAGTAGCTCTGCTTACATTTATTTAGCGGTCTCATTAAAGTCCCAGTCCTGACTATTTATGTGAAACCTTAAGGTTTACTGTAATCAAAATTAGGAAAGGGGTGAAAGTGCTTTAAAATTATTGCTTAATACATAATTAATGACTATATAAATTTACATGTTTATGTAAGTGCTTACTTATGACAAAATCAGTACATGTATGCCCCGCCCCCCCCCCCCAAAAAAAGTCCCCCTTAGAACCGATCCACGCAACAAAAGCAAGTGACATCACATGCAGAACTAGTATAGGCTTGCCACACAGTATACTGCCTGGCGTTCTGCATGTGACATAAACAAGGTTTTTCGTTGCGAAAAGTGGGGTGCTAAATTATGGGCCTAAAATACCTCCGTTTTCTATATATTTTTTAGCACAAACAATGATAGGTTGAGTTTTATAACAATACAGAGCTATGTATTTAACTTCATATGTGTTTTGATTAAAGCCTTTAATTAGTTTTGCTGCATAAAGATCATTTGGAAAGTCCTTCTCCTTGTAATTTGTAATTTTCAATCTATTCTGTCTTTTGTTTCTGCAATCTCTTTTGTCCTCTTGATGCCAACAGAACAGACGTTCACATGACTTCCTTATCAAGCAAGATAAGACGACCCCGCCCTTTTTTGTCATGGTGTCTACCCCAGCCTGCCATGACCCTTTTGACTCCGCCCCTCAGTACATCAAAAACTTCACCACAAAATCAGCACCTAGGGGTCCAAGCTTCAACGTAGCCGGGAAGGTGAGTTGAGAACATGAGCCAATTTCACGGTTCTGCTTAGCACACAAATTTCCTAACCCGGCATGACATTTCTGTCTTAATGAAAACACGATTAACAACCTAATTTCCATGGGTCATGCATCACTTGTGATTGTTCTTTGGCTGTTGTTCACTGACCATGAATATCAAATGGAATGTTTAATGGTGGTTTGTTTCATTGGGCAAGACATTTTTGTGCTTAGCAATTTTGTGTGCTTTGCAGCTCTATAAAATTGGCCCCATGATGCTTGATGGACTAGATAAACATGTCAGGCTTTCCAAGTTTCCAAAGATTTTGGGGGATATATTGACAAATTTAATATTGTAAGTTTTACTGTGCACAAGTCTTTGTATTTAAGATATGGATCTGGCTGAACATGGAGTATGAACTCCACATTCACTTACTTTGGTCATCTTTATAAGGTGCCTATTGTAGCATAGTGGTGTGGTTTGTGGGTATGGCAGATTTTGTAAAAATGACAAATGTGTGAAGTCTAGTATGAAGGCCTATTGGGACGGCATACATGTACAGATTCATCTGTCAGAATTGCATATTTCCTTAAGGGTTATTCACTTCAGCACTTTTGGAACATACAGTACACCTTGATGTGCTGTTTAAAATTTCAATATAGAAATCCTAGTAAAAAAGTATTAATTGTGAGTAGGGATAAACTTGCTGGGGGATTTTGAATGATTTTGATTGATTACAATTGATTACAATTGATTACAGGACAAACATTGGCTGATAAGACATGCAACCAACCCGATGACCAAAGTATCTGTTTCTACACTGGATGATGCCTTCCGAAAAAGGTACAGAAATCCATCGAGTTTTAAGGACTTTCAGAATCACAGGGAGATCAGACCAAGAATGTTCAAGATTTACATCTGTGATTGCAGAGAGCGAGTTTGCATCAGTAGTCATAATTATAGATCAGGCTGTAACCCCCAAATCATGGGCAGATCCAGGGGGCGTGGTGGGCACACCCCCCCTTTTCTTCCATCAAAAAAAAGAAGAAAAGAAAAAAGAAAGAAAGTTGAGAAACAATATATAGGGAGGGAGAAACACTCAAAAATAGAAGAAAAAAAGAAGGGGGAGACAATATTAGCTAGCTTTGATCGCTCCGAAATGCATCCGTCACTAATGAATTGGTGCATTTTATTTCTACGCCCACCTTTTGGAAAATCCTGGATCCGCCCCTGCAAATCCCCCTCTAGATCCACCATTGAAATAACAACCATCTTGCCGTAGCCATTTACACTATGTGACAGCTTGCAACACCGCCCTCTATGTAATAATGAAAACCACACACACTGAGAATATGGACAGTAAACATTAATGAATAATGTTTGAAAGGAGTTAGTATATTTCTTTATTTAGTAAATTATGTTGGTATTTGAAGTAACGGTTGCAATGTGATAATGTTAAAAGTAGAACCATCAAATAAACTTTACTTTTAATTATAATTATTTGAAACTTCAACTCTCCTTCAAATTTTCTAAATGTTTGCTCTATTATTTGCTGCTTTGAAACATAATCTGTCAAGGAATGTTTGTAGACAAATGTTACAATATGTTTCCTCGTTTCTTTTCTGCACATCAGATGGAGGACTCTACTGTCTGTTGATGATATGGTCAAGAATATCATCGATACATTAGATAGTCAGAAGATATTGGATTCTACATATATCATCTATTCCTCTGACAATGGTTATCATTTAGGTGAGATATCCTTGTAGCAAATGTAGTTCTTGAGCAGGGAGCCAGTTAAGGCCTGCAGTAATTATTACCCTTTTACATGGTAACCATAAATTCCCAGATTGGCCTGTTTTCTGGGCCCAATTTCATGGAATCCGTTACTGTAAGCAAACAATCTTTGCTAATGATAGCAAACTTTAGCTTATTTCATGGGAGAGTTTTCTTTCTTGCTACGCTAAGCAAGGACTAACTGTAGAATGCATATGGCAACGCATTAGCAAAAACAATAAAGGGTTTTAATACCCTAGAAATTCTTCACTAAACCGAAAGTTTTGTTTACGGATTCCATGAAATAGATTTCACGCGTAGCAGTGCCCATAAGCACAAAAATAGGCCGTAACGGATTTCATGAAATTGGGCCATGCAGTAATCACACGTATTTAATCAAATGTCATAATGTTTCTAGTAAGGAAAAACTACTGAATACACTACTATAGCCAAGAAAAATGTATAGCATTGCAGATACATGCACAGATACCGGTGATTGTTTTACCGGTACATAAAACCTTTGAAGACGATATGCACATATAATTAACACTGAGATCAGTGTACAGGGTAAATCTATTCCTGCTTCCTGTTTCCTGCTGTTATTTCAGGTCAGTTTTCACTTCCAATGGACAAGAGACAGCTGTATGAGTTTGACATCAGGGTACCGCTTCTCATCCGTGGACCTAATATAAAAGCAGGATCGGTTACCGACTTTCCTGCTTTGAATATTGACATCATGCCAACTATCATACAATTAGCCGGTGACCCAGCACCGCAGGATGTAGATGGACTCTCACTGGTACCCGTTTTGGTGAGCTTGATTCCAATCTGCAGTTGATATCAGTTCATTTAAACCACAGTTCATGGCACAAGCTGACAAGTTGTGGTACATTTTACTCTTTATTGTTTAGCGACGATAGTTTTATGAAAGCTAAATTTGTATACGTAGTGCGTGTGTTTGTAATGTGCCAAACTTGCGCATTCCTAAGTTGTGGCCTAGTAAAAGTGACCCATTTTAATGCTAGCAGTTTTTAATCATCATGGCGAGTGTTATCAATGTTAATACAATTACTGACTAGAGTTTTCAGAGTTTTTAATGAAGATACCAGGTTCATAGTACTTATTTGAAAAGCATACACAAGAGGGCGCCATAATCAAACACCACGGAGAGTCCCACTACAAATAGAAATGACATTAATACATGGATATAGAATGGCAACTGATGTCATGTTCTTCAAGTGTGTGTAGGCATGTAGATGCTTGGTCACGAGTGCAAACTGTATCCAAAAATAGGACCCCTATGTCACTACACTCTACAGTGTGTCCCCCAAAAAACGATACCCATTTTCAAAAAAATTATGAAAAGAATGTATGTCTATTGCATTCACTATAATATCTCACTGGGTAAATTCTGACCAAATTTCAATGCAATCCATTCATGCATCACCGAGCAATTACTGATTGTCTGCAAAAGTCCATTTTGCTACCGTTAAAAATGAGTTACAGTTGTGGTCATGTGATCTGTGTGTAGTGAGTGTGGGCGGCCACGTCAAGGGGAGATTTACATCACAGCTAAGAATGTTAAGATGACCACCATTGTCACTCAATTGTAATGGCAGGAAAATGGACTTTTCCAGACAATCAGTAATTGCTCAGTGATGCATGAATGGATTGCCTTGAAATTTCGTTAGAACGTGGTCTGGGAGATATTGAATGCAATAGACTAAAAATCAAATAGCTGAAAACATACAATTTCTTTTAATATTATTTTGAAAATGGGTATCGTTTCTTTGGGGACACACTGTAGAGTGTAGTGACATAGGGGTCCTATTTTTGGAAACAATTTTTGGTCCTATTTAAAAAACAATCCCTTGAGTTATGACTTATGAATGTGATCTGAGGAATTTCTACTGACATGTATTATAAACAATTCCTATTCTTGCCTTAATAGATTCCTGGAAACAAGACTACAGATAGCAAACGTGATGCATTGATTGAGCACAGCGGTGAATATAGAGCACAAGGTTTTGACGGTTGTCCCAACACAAATAATCTTGACGTAAGTTGTGGCTTAAACATCCGTTCTGATATTCTAGTATATAAAGGGTTTAATATTATTACTTCATCTTAAAATGCCTTTTGATAGTGACGATCACATTGAAGAAGACGTGTAACATAGTGCACGCCACATGCAAACCGCACAGTACAGTCAGCATGGCCGTCTCTTTTATTCTTGGTTCAAGACGTTGTTGTTGATTTATTTGTCGTTTTGACTCAGTGCTCATATATATACCGGTTACTTGTAAAGACTGTTTTGCAAGAATCAAATAAATCTGGTTTGATTTCCTCTTCATTCATTAATGCTGCAATATTCAGTCTCCTGCAACCTACAGAGATTTTCTGATAGAACACGAAGGGGAATGGCTCCCTAACGGTGACTTTGGATGTAAAAATGCCAAGTTTTGTGCTGTAAGTAAGACGAATGCTTGCAGTATCAGAAACATTGCTTTCCTAGCTGGGTAGTGACATGCTAAACGCTGCTAAATAGCATGCTTTTGCTTAAATGCTGAGTTGCTCTTTTAAGTTCTGCTGGAAACTCCTAGATAAGATTTTCATTGTCTGACAGTACACAGTGAGCATCTGACATACATGCATGATATGTATACAGGCAGTGGAAACAATTGCTGCCGAGGCGGATGATGGATTTATTCACAATATTATAAGACCTGCCGCACTGAGTACTGCATTTACTTTTGTGTCATTTACTTTCTTCTTTTGTTAAAGGGAGGGGGGTGTTTTATCATGGCTACCCTCAGTCATCATAGAGGACATGTCTTCCTATATCTCGCTTTCTTTCCATATTCAGTTGCAGCTTTACTGCCAATTTTAGTCTACAAGTTCTTATGCAATCTCATTGTCTTTGGCTCATGAGTCTGTCTTATACGGGTGACGTTTACAAGCAAACTTGCTATATGTAGCTCAGTCAGTAGATTATTGCTCCTGGGGGTGGAATAGGGCATACAGAGACAGACATTGGTACTACACTGCATGCTATCTGGTAATAGTTTCAATTCTGATTGGTGCATTCTATTTCAGTTTGAATCATGCTCCATTTTTCGTGGTTTACTTTTCAATGATTTAAAGGGTTCCTGCAGTACTTTTTTCAGTCATGTTATTTTATTGCCTTCATACAGAGAATATACGGACAGATAATGAATGGCAGGTCTTATTTTGGTTTCAAACTAGCATTTGGTTTTCCTTTGAATGGCTTTGCAAAATGGGAGATTTTCATGCATGCTCATGTAGGGAACCAACAGCCAAATATAATGAAAAACATAATACTTGAAAAGGCAAACTTGACCCACAGAAATGGTTTGGCAAAACAAATTACACCACCAGTTGAGTGAAAGGACCATATTCGGCAAAACAAAACCTATTGAGGAGGAAAAGGTCTGTCAGAAAACCTATAAAACAACTCCAACTTTTTGTGCAGAAATAAATTGGGTTACTGCTCTCTAGATGACATCACAGTTTTGCTCTAAATATTGATATTCTAATTAGTAATTAGCATACAAACTAATACTTGCTGTTAACCCTGAAACAGTTGTGGAATTGGGTAAAATCACAGGCCCCATAAACAGCTGCTTTGTTGCACACATTCAAGCCATAATATTCCTATTGCACAGACCCTTTAAAGTATTTTAGTTGTTAACAATTTGCTATTTATTTTGTTTGGATCTCGATGCGTTCCATTCATCTTCAGTACAAACACCATCCTGCTGGTCAGTTTGATTCCCATCTGATCATATTTTGTTGCAATGCTCTCATATCATAGCTTCACTTCATTGCATTATTTTGTCTTTTATTTATTGCTGCATTACTGATTCAGCATTGCCATCCCAGCTGTGTGTGTGAGGATAGTAAAAACAACACGTATTCATGTCTACGCTCCATCAAACCTGGCATTAATACCATGTATTGTGAGATCAGCGATAGTGAGGTATTGTACCCAATCACAGTCAATACAAGGTTGATGCTGGACTGTATTAGTCTGGTGCCTGTCTTTGGTATAGTTCTATTGTCAGTTGTATCACTTCTGGTAAAATGAGCAGATGATATGGAGTTTCACATTTTGGGATATTTTGGGATAAAGATAGTTGAACAGCAAACATGTTGCTTGCTTCCCTGGACAATTTTCCTGTCATCATTTCTGACTCACTTTAAGGTTTTATCACTTTTTGATTTTTTTCCTCAAATTTGAGGTAGGCCTTGGGTCAGTGTAACAGGAACCCACCTGCATGACCTACCTCCAATTGTCACATTTCACAGTAAGGTGGTACAATGTCCAGCTACATGCAGACATTTGAATGTGTCTTGCCCACAGTGCCCATTCATCTAATTGATCAACAGCACTAATGAAACTACATGTACTGTATAACTGTTATCAGTGTTATGATGTGTATGGGGATGTCTCATACAGTATTACATATTAAAACAGGACAATACATGTATGTAATACCTCAATGAAATGTACCAAGAATAGGAACCTGTACTGATGATTCCAGCTACAACCTTGTCATTCTGTTGGCCCTTCCTCATGCTGTAGCTTAAAGTCTTGTCGGATATTATTATTATTGTTCAGCATTGCATCAATGCTTGAAATGAATTTGAGTAACATGACTCATTATGATAGAGCCTAGCATGAGGAATGGTCAGCAGGATTTATGTGTATGTCCAACGTGTCTGATTACATGTTCTGTTTCTCTTTACGACAATGACCGATCGATTGCACAAACTTAGCAATGTTCACCAGGCTGCGTGTGTGAAGACAGCATGAACAACACATATAGCTGCTCACGACACGTGGGCACTCAGTCCAGCTATGTGTATTGTGAATTTCGAGACAAGGAGGTATTTGTCCAATTCTCTCATAGCTAAATTTATTAGAATGCATTCAATGCCCAGCATTTTCTGACTAGACCATGTTTTAAAACCTTCAACCCAATGAGTGTGGCTGTACCAACTGAGCTATCCAGCTCCATCTTATAGATGTACATGTACATGTATTCCCAAATTGTCACTTACCTTTGTTTCTGGGCTTGTCAGAAGCCATGAAAACATACACATTTAATCCAAGCATAACACAAATGGTGAGGTGTTTCATATGTTCTTCACCGTGCTCTTGATGACTGGTGTGGAGAGCTGTTGTAATTCCAAAGGGCAGAACCAGTAAGTTTGTCAGGTTGTTACATTTCCAGGGAGAGTGCATTGAATTATACATGTGGAAATTGGCGAATCTTAGCAGTTCCAAGTTCCATTGAGAAAAGGAGTGTGCTCTGTTCTGGCCCAAACAGATGTTCTCAAAAGTGTCTGACTATAAAATGTCTAAATTCCGAGTGTTAATTGCTTCAAGTTATTAATTTACATTGCACTTGACCAAGTTCTTTTCCTGATTGATTTTTCAGTCCTTTCAGGAATACTATGACCTGAGCAAAGATCCACACCAGCTGACCAATTCTATCAAGTCCCTAAGCCCTACAGACCTAGCAGCAAAGCATAAACTACTCATTCTACTCCAGTTATGCCAAGGAAATGCGTGTCGACAATTAGTCCCACCGGGGGATCAGCCTCTAGAGGGCAGTGTTTATTGACGTCAACCAGGAACGTGAGTCAGTCAGTTTGATCAAAGAGGGTTAGTCAACCTGACTTGGGCTACCTTCTAGGTATAAGCTTCTTTGCTGATGCTTGATTACCATTCAGTTGCACCCGGCAGAGTTTAATAAATGAACCTAATGAGCTTAGGTTGGTTCCATAGGGGAGTTTACGAAACGGAGGCTCAGGCTCAGGCTCAGGCTCAGGCTCAGGCTCAGGCTCAGGCTCAGGCTCAGGCTCAGGCTCAGGCTCAGGCTCAGGCTCAGGCTCAGGCTCCAGCTCTGACATCCTATGCTGAAAATATAGGTAGTGGTTTTTCACTGAAGCTGAAGCTCTGTTTTCCTTTTCAAACCAGAGAATCTACTTCTGAACTGCAGCCAAAAGACTATATTTTGATACCTGTTATTTAAAAATAGATTCACGAATTGGAGCTGAAGCCTGAGAACATGCTGAGACGGAGCCCGAGCCTACGTCTTGTAAACACCCGTAGAGTTAACCAGTCATCATCATCATAAAGATCACATTGGCCCAATCATAGTTCACCATTCTTCTTGATCAAACTTGCTCAAAGTTAAACTGCCTTATAAATAAATAGAGCCTTATAGAATGAGAAGACAAAATTCCATTTATTTTTTATCAAATTGTTGAATTCTTGTCTTTCATTCTTTTCTTTGTTTCACTGAATCCGTTTGACATATGTGTGCATAGTGCAAATTTTAATTTGTTTTTACCTTCAAACAAAACAAATCAAATCAAAAAAAAGTAAATATATGTTATCATTCATTAACTAGGGTAGCAGCTTCTTACGGTGTTGGCATTTGTTTGTATACATTTTCTGCAACACAAAGATTCGAGCAAGTGAAACGTTTTTTTTTACTCTTTTAAAGATTGAGTCTTGAGTCTTGTTTCAGAAAAATAAAAACCATTCTGAGACAGTGTTGATATTTCATCATTTAGATAAAACCAAAAAGGTTTTTAAAAAAATATTGTACAAATATTGAGTCAAAAAGAACTTGACTGGGATTTGCAATGTTTTTTAAAAGAAACAAATGTCACTCCTATGTCTACTTTAAAAAGGGTTTTCATTTTGCAAGCTGCCCATGGAATACTTAACAAATGCATAGTGGGATTTTTAGCTGTGTCTGTAGTGATGTATGTACCCTTTGCTACTAAGATTCAGTCAAGTATTACTATCCCATGGACAACTCTCAAAATGAGTACATGTGTACCTTTATCAAAATAGACATAACTCCTCTTAGGAATGATCAATTTGTTTCATTCTTTTTTCTAACAAGCAGGAGAGAATGCTTGTTAAATATATGCTTTACTGAACTTTTGAGTGTCATTTGTTTCTTTTGAAAAACATTCACCAATCCCGGTCAAGTTCTTTTTGACTCACCCTGTATGTGATACCATTTTAACAAGTTTGCATTTGTTGATTAAGTAACATTTTGTTTACTTGTTATGTTCATTTGTTAGTGATAAGAATGGAATGTTTAGAATGTGTTAGGCAGTTGCTACATCTGTTTTGTTTACCTCAAACTTCCAAACTTCAGTTTTTGTAACTATCAACATGCCCATTGTTATCTAATTGGACAATATGAGTGACAAGTCTCAAAATTGATTTCTTGTTTATAATAGAAACCAAAAAGATAATCGGCCCAGTACAAGTCACTAGAAATTGCTGATGTTTCAACCCCAGGGATGTCATAAGCTGCTAGGGTATATAAGATATATAAGACCTGAATGATATTAAAAAAAGTTAAACAAATTTATGTTCTTTCTGATGCATATAAAATGGTAAAGTAAAGGTTAGGCTAGAACTTGTTGAGCAGGGTGCAATCATAACATGAAAAAACAACTATGAAGGAGAATGAAACACCACATTGTGAATATGGGTATTAGAAACAAAATAAAATTTTAATTTTAGTTGGTGTAAGTTTTGATCATGTCATATATTATTACTGTTATTCCTTATTGGTGCAAATTTGTATATAAATCCAGGTGATTTTTGATAAGATTTTTTTTATAATACAAGGGTTTCCTCTGATGTTTTTTAAGAACTGTCCGGCAAAATAACTTCTTATTTTGGTGATGAATCAAGATTCTTTGCTTGACAGTAACAAGTGTACTGAATCTGGCTTGTGGTTTGAATCTACACGTTTCTATGGTAGTAGCTTTGTCATTTCCCATACACTTATATGTTACTCCAAACCAGAGCTGAGTTCTTAGAACTTGGTCATTTAGTACATATATTAAATTATATTTTTCAAGTATATTTCTTAGATCTGTAAGATATTGCAGAAGGCCATTTTCTACAGCTACTCATCAGTGGATCAAGGTCTAATGTCATGGCTCTGCTTACCGCAGAATGCATCACTTGTGATAAAACTGTTAAGCACAAACATTTGCTTAGCACAAAAATGGCTCTCCCAATAAAACAAACCACCATTGAAAATTCCATTTGATATTCATGGTCAGCTAAAGATCAATCACAAGTGATACAAAACACGTGGAAATTTGGTTGTTAACCCTGTTTTTATTAAGACAGAAATGTCATGCTTAGCCAATTTTTGTGCTTAACAGTTTTATGAAATTGGCGCAAGGGCTAGCGCCAAATTTCAACAATAGCCGAGCAAGTGAGAAATCCATAGTTGTGCGAACTATGCACATCCCACAACTGAAAATTCCTTGCTTATCCATGAAATGAGATTTCATAAGCACAGAACTTTCTGCTTCTGTAAGCGTAGAATCCGCACTTTGCAAAAGCAGAACATCATGTGCTTACAAAATCCTATTTCATGGATTAGCATGGAAATTGCAGTAAGCAAAGCCATGAAATTAGGCCCAGTCTGCTTAGCAGAAAGGCTCGTTGTTTGCTTAGCACTAAAGTATGCTACTCATCTCTGCCAAGTATTTTACAAAATTTGGCCCAGTTGGAAAGCTATTCATCAATAAATGTGCATGTCGCAAGTAATATACTAATTTATAATAGCACAGGCCATGACTAACAATTTTCAGAATATATTTATAGTTTTATTATTTAGAAATTGCCTTCTATAAACATAAATCTCACTTTAGTGGGGCTTATTGTGAGTTCTGTTAGTATGTGAATACTTTTGCCAACTTCCAATGTAACTGCGCTGAGGTGCAGCTATTCAAAGTATGTTTTCTGAGACAAACATGTCTATAAACAGGTGTGTGTAAATACATGTCATATTATTTGAATTAGGCTAACCCTTCACCGACATGTATCAACATTGCATAATCAAGCACATGATTTGTTTTAATTGCACTAATTTTTCAAAACACTGAGCACGCGGTGTTGATACACCTCGGTGAAAGGTGATATGCTAATATAAATAATTCTGTCAATGTGACAAAAAAACTGTCTAATAATATTGCAAATATTGTTTGGTCGTCTCTTTTTGGATTGGGTAATGTTGTAACTGCAAATTGCCAGACAATGTGTGGCTAATGTGTAAAGCACTTGACTATCATCCTAGTGTCCTGGGTTCAACCCCAACTGTAGGTCACATTGTCATAAATGGAGACATTTGTTATCTGACGATTCTTCTCCAGTTTCTCTCAGCTGTAAAATTGCAATAATTTCCATATGTGACCATTTTCAATATGCCAGATGCATTATGGGTACTTTACGAGTACCATTGTGGCCTCCTCACGTTGTGAAAGGTTACCCACAATGCATCTGACATTGATACAGCTTATGTAATTCATCCCACGCAGCTTTCACAAGCTAAAAATGATTTAACTCCCAAATTATGACTACATGTATTATATATATAAAAATAATCAGCAACTGGCAAATAGATGTGAGTAGTATAAACAATTATTGTAAATTTGATTCTTATCTGGGGCTTCATTTATTTCCAAAAAATTGTATTTGTATTTGATCACAGTATTTTGCAGAAGTGAAGAGATGTCAAACAGATATGCCCACCATAAATATAATAAATTCTGTAAGAAGGGACACGTTACACCAGTCTCAGATTCGTCATAATTCTTGTGATATTTTATTTTGTAATTTAGCCTTTAATCATTTAATTAAAAAAAGTAATGCATTTTACAACAAAATTTAATAACAAAAAATACTGCTGGAGTGAAGCTGCTCTACTCTGAATAAACATACGCAACAGACATTTCATGACAATTACAGTTAAAAATATGTCATTAACATGAGTCCGCTTTTCTAAAATCTGTTATTATTTCCTACCCGAGGAAATCTTACTTACAGACCTATTGGCATGTGTAGCAAACACTGGTCATTTCACCCAGTTCCATATGAACTTGAAACTGAGTGAACATCAAGAAACACATTGAATAACGCTTAGTCATGATATTGATCTGAATCATCGATGCTGGGTTGAAATTGCAGGAATGTAATCTCCTCCTGAGATAAAATATTCTACTTGAAATTAAACACAATCTTAAATTATTCACTAAGAATGAAACCTGGCAGTCTGACTGGTTGATTGTTTGTATATTGAATACAAACTATTGATACATTTATGTCATTCTATGCAAATATTAAATACAAGTTTGCAGCAATGACAAATTAACAATAAGTATAATATATAAATAAATAATGTTCAATATTAACAGTTATATACACTTGAACAATGCAAAGCCTGGTTTCTGCCAGTATAAGGCACGGCTTATGTAATAAACATAACTCTACACTCTAACCAGGCTAGCTTTTAGAGACAGTAATAGGTGGATATTACCAGACATCTAATTGAAGTATTACATCAATGAATAGCTTGAATATCAACCATTCTGTAATCTAGTTTCATCTTCACTGAAGGATTGTCGTAGCCACAGCAACTGAAGTGCATAGCAATGCACAATTAGCTCCTTTCTCATATCACAAGAAAGTAACAGATGGAGTCTTTATTGCTATGGTTATACCATGGTTATACCAATGAAAGGTTCAAAGGTAGTTGTTATGGCAATACCAATGAAAGATTCAGAGGTCCACAAGGTCAAACAGTCCACATCTGTCTACTACTAGTGTGCTAGACATACACTCTATCATATCATGGAGGAAGGAAACCATGATCATATTATGCATTCTCAAAATTGGGCAGAAGTTATAACCATTTTAATCGAGACTGTGGACAAAACCACAACCACAATCTATACATGCAAATGATCAAATATACCATGCTGAGCAAACAAGACATTTAAGCTATTACGAACCATCTTAATATCTTTCCCTCATTGGTAACAATGTCATTTTCCACTGTTTTATCGAATTGAGAAGATTCCGGATTGCAGCATGGTCAACATGGTGCATTGGAATCATTAAGCATTTGCTATACATGCAGAAGATGTAAGAAATGTAGACCCTGATTGGTCAGTATATATCATGTGACTGATCAACCAATCCCCAGTCTACTCCTTCCTTCATAAGAAAGAATCCAAACCCCACATTAATTAGATCTGCATTTTGCTATAAATGAACACACAACATTCAGGCAAGATGTTGAAAGACCATTATATAAAGAATACAACATGTAATTCCATTAAAGAGAATGAGCGTAAAAGCTATGTGCCTTGTCTGTATAATCAGACTCTACATAAGTAGGATTTGAAGCTTGAAATAGCATGGTGGAAGTAACATAAGAAAAATAGGAAGTAAGGTTTGCAGAGGCACCATGTATAAACTCTTTTGTAGAAGTGTGGTTTTGAAAAGAACCGGAAAGATTCTACCTCTTGGCTTCAAGGTCACAGAGTAACTTCCCAAGTTTCTAGAATCTTACGAATCTTGTACACCATTCCTCTCTCCTCTGCCTAATTGTCTACCAGAGACTACACTCCAAAATGGGTTTATCAACAACTATCCATACAATGTCAACATTCAGGTTTCAATAACTGGCCGTGAAAGACAAAAAAAGATCGGCAATAAAAATTGAAAGAACGACAAAAAATAATAACTAAAATGAAAGCACCTTTGTTTTGGCAAATCTAAGTTCCAGAAAGCAACATTTGTATAAAATTTAAAAGGAAATCTTCACTATGTTAAAGAAAGATTCAAGGAATAAAAAAAACGTTTAAGTTGTCTTGGTCATGAAAATCTGCAGAACAGCTTAATAATGTGCTTACTTTACTTACGTGTAGCCTAATTGTTATCAATGTTATTGCAAAATAGTTTGAGGTATTCTTGTAAAAAAAATTTCAACAATTAATAGGCTCACTAAGACTTATGGTATGTATGGAAGACAAATTTATGTGTATGAATTTTATGAAATACAATTTTCACCATAGAATCCCCCAACCAAACCCAACAGGGTTTGAAGAAGTTGGATTTGATTGAAACACTCAACAATCATTTCACAATGTACAAAATAAAAATATAAACATAATTAAGCAATACAATTAAACAATAAACTGCTGCAAACTGCTCATCAGCCAAACAAATGACCTGAAATTTATCAAATGCTTGGAGTTTAGAGGGCTTGCCTTTGAGAAAGATCCTGCTAGGATTGAAACATGTCAGGCTCTCCAAACTCTAAACATATTGAACTTTTAATTTTGCTCATTTATGATTATGCATAACGACTATGCACACTGTAAACCTGCATAATTTAAGAACACAATATTTCCATGGTAACATGATCCTGTTTTTACACTGCATCTTCTGTCATACTAAGTACTGTCAGTGTCTTGCAGCATTCATGTATGACGCATAAAACGAACATCCTCATCAAATTACATAGCACAAAATACCAGAGAATACTGACTGCTTGACACTGAATGCAAACCAATGGACATAAAATGCCACAACAATGCACAGAATACATTCACATCAATCATCTTTTGAAAGCCCCCTTTTGAGTATTAATTTGTAGAAAATATGCAGAGGATAAGTCTCCCATATTTCCTTTTTTAATTCTATATCTAAATTACATTTATGTATCATTTATTCATTTTTTAATTGATAAACTTTTCCATCCCCTGTATGATGATTTACCATTCCTATCATCCAATCATCTTCAACTGGTCATCTCCATAGCAATCATTGAAGGCATTTCACAGTATTATTCCATGACACATTTGACAACATGCACAACTATAAACTGAACAGCAGTTCAATAAATTATTACAAAAAATAAAAGAACCTTTGGTTTTAAAATTGAGGAAATCTGCTGCGATGAGAAGCAATTATGTGTCTTGCTCAAGAGCAGTCACCATGATCTCCATGGCAACCTATGGGATTAACCACAGAGATCTTGATTTCACTCAGCCAACGCAGCCATGATACTGCCCATGATGAGGCTGGTATAGCTTGACCAAACAAGATCTCATTCCATTCACTTAGTATTGATCCTGACCAGCTTGTACATTGCAGTAACAGTGTTTGATATGTCTAAAAAATAATTCATCAAACATCCGATTCCAATCTCAATAAGAATGAGTAAAAAGTTTGCATTCAAATTTGTACAATTTCTTTTACGTTGCCCTGTTTGAAGAAGAATTCAATCTTCATCGGGACGTCAGCACCATTTGTTTGTTTTTTCACAAAAATAAGAATATTTATTACATTATATTACATCTTGAAACAAAAAAATAAACTATGGAATATTTACATGCGCTTGGTTCCACTAGCGGTGAAGCTCCCTGGAGATAAGATAAAAGAGGAAAAAGAATAATTAGGACTTCCTCTATGATGGCCGGTTGAGACATGTTTGTGTAAAGATCCAACATCATGGACTGGCTGAGGGGGCAAGGTAAAAATCCCAACTCCTTGATTTATAATGCTCATGTGCAAATGTTATGGATCTTTTGAAACACTTTCTTCTCTCAAGAAGACTTGCAGTCTCATTGCAATTACATTGTGCAAAGCCTCATAACTCATTTTACCATATTATGACACTTCACAGATAGTGTGGACAATGAGTATCTGATGAGTACATATAATGGTAAGACTTCATTCTGTGCACCTATAAAAGTCCACCAGGTATTTACATTCTCTTGGCGATTGAGATGAACCTAACCACTTAGCCACAGAGTGGCTTATGGTTATTACTTCCTTAAAGGTACAGTACAGGATTGGTAACATACCCACACAGAAATGTTTACAGATTTGCGTATAACCTTCAGGATATGAAGATCGTGCTTGTAGAAACATTCCGTTAAAATATTGCCGCCTAAAATGGTATGTTTATCCAGAAATTAGTCAAACAAAGACTGAAAACAGTTTTGATCTCAGGGTAAGATCAAAGCTTTTCTCTATATTTTATACAAAAAATTGAGTCGGGTTTTGGCTATTTTCTCTAGACTCAGATGTCCACACAAGCTCAAATTTTCACAGGTTTATTATTTCCATGTACATGTGTGATCAGACAAAGTGTGAGTGCTGTTCTGTGACATTTACTAATCATATAATATACCTTTAATGGACATTCTTGATGTTGATGTGATTTGTCAATATCTGCCCACCGTAGGCTACATCTACCCTCTACCTAGCCCCTCTACCTGACCCCATCTACCTTACCAACCCTCTGGCTGACCTAGTCTAGCCAATTAATGCTTCATGTCTATCCATTCTTACCTGAGTGTCATGATATAAATGTAACTTGTAGACCTCCTCTTCTTGTATCTGGGAAGCAAGTACCACAGAATCCACCACATCTACCTGCCACTCGTTGATTCAACTAAAGGAACAAAAACATCATCCCAGTCAAAGTCAACATATCAACCTCAAAATATTCTACATCAGGAAAGCGCTTAACACTTGTTTCTTTAATGCCTGGAATTAGGAGGACCTGATGCATCCAAACTCCAAGCATTTTATAAATTTCAGGTCATTATTTTGAATGATGAGCAGTTTGCAGCAATTTATTACTTGAACTTGTTTCTGTATTCATAGTTTAAGACCCAATGCAGAACATCTATTTTCAAAACATTTGAATTTCCTATTAGATGATGAATTTATGCCATAAAGAAATTATGTGCAGAAGACATTAAGTGGAGGAACCTACATGTGAATCAACAAACATACCATACTTCATTTGCTTGCACTGTATTTCCTGTTCAATATAACTTCACAAACTTCACGTTTTATCTGATTCCCCCAAAATAACAACATGATATGAGTCAGCTTCTTGTTACTAGGCAACACTTACCTCATCCTTGGATAGTCTCTTAGTAACTGCATAGCCATTGGTTGCCCAGTCAACCCCTGATGCCACTGCAAGCCGGGTACCAGTCAGATTAATATGGAATCTTCCTTGTGGACATTGTGCAGAGCTGTAGCAGTCACCAGCCGTGGCATACGGGATAAACTTGCCATAACGTACATCTGCAAAGGTTGGGTCCATTACTGGGAATAAATGACAGAGAGGGCAAATAATCATTGGCAATCACGATCAAAGAATGGAGGAGATGGTAGTTCCCTTCCAACTCAGTGGGTCAATGTTCTACATCTACGTACAGTATCATAAGTGACCTACAAGGAACTGTTTCATGATCACTATAAGGTGAACACTCCACTTCCAATCAATAAGCTGAAACAGAAATATCCAGTTTTATTTGCCATTTCAAGAGAGGAAAACAACTCCATATTTGAAGTGCTTCAAAAACAACACAAAATATACCAAAATCCATTTACTTTTAATGAAGAAGGTACAATTATAAGTCAATTTAATTTAAGGAAACTCAGAGTCAAACGGAATGGACAGCTTCACACAAATCACAGCATGTTTTGCTCTCACAAATACACCAACCACATCCTTAATCTTACCAGGCTCCGAAACCTAAACAAATATGTAACAGATTCACAACAGATGTCACTAAACCACTGATGTTTCTACCATTATCCCCAAACAAGTACAACATTAACTTGACTACAGTTCCACTGAATGATTGCACGCTAACGTCCTAGAAATCTTAAGGTATTAACCCCACGATAAATCCCCTTTTTATATTGGGTTGGGGCTTTCAGCTGGTGAGGTTGGAGTCCCTTAGGCTGACTGATGGCATATTTCCTGGGAAACAATCTTGTTTTGCTTTAACTTCCGACTGGATGCAGTCACCCTGGCTCCTCTTGGGGGCACACATATGGCAAGGGGTGATTATAAACCACTACATTGCAACATTAACCTTGAGCGGAATGGAAACATTGCCTCAGGCCATTGCAACTGGCAACAAAATATCTTAAAAACTAAGAAACCACACTTCCTATGCTTTCAACATGGCATGATCTCCATGTAATGTTCTCACGTCAAATCCCTCATTGGCAATAATTTATTTTTACTCCTGAACTTACACCAGCTTGATAACCCTAGCTGATGTCATGTGTAATGGAAGCATTATGTCTTTGATACAGTTGATGTGTATGCCTATGTGTGGTAGTTTATACTTACTGTTGATTTGCATGTTGGTGAT
Organism: Astropecten irregularis; assembly: GCA_963971285.1. Lineage (NCBI taxonomy): Eukaryota > Metazoa > Echinodermata > Asteroidea > Paxillosida > Astropectinidae > Astropecten > Astropecten irregularis. The sequence continues at coordinate 38,199,505 of OZ020244.1, read as the reverse complement.
GTTAAGACGTAACTTCTTGAAGGTAGTTAACCCAGCATCAGGATGGCCTTCATCAGTACATTCACATGCTTCATTACGATTGCCATGATACGGACATTGTGTAGGACGTAGTAATCTACAACGCAATACAGAGTCCATATCACTGTAGTCAGTACAATGTCAATACTAATACAATATCTCTTATATGAATACCATACTGATATACAACTTCAACAAGCCCACAAGTCAACAACTTGATACATAGCTGGACTCCACTGCCCTTTTTTCCAAAACTTGGATAAAGCTCTGGCTCATGTGTCATCTCAGTCACCTATCAGCTGACAATACAGCCATTTCACTGAAGACAAGACTATCTCCTAGTTCAAAATTTAATATCTTGTATGGACTGCAGCCAAAAGCCTCTATTTAAATTTCTGTGTCCCAAAACTGGATGCAAGACAAAGAGCTAATACCCGAGCGCTTGCTGAGGTTGGGGGAAGGCCTGAGCTTTTAGAATTGTAAAGATACGATGATTTGAACATCCTTCCCCATACTCGCACTATCCTGCACCTGCTTTCATCAGCACCAACTATCTCCAATTCACAATACTTAGCTTAGCATCTTCCTTGATTCACTATCTGGATTAAATTCTCACCTTTTGGGGTAAATCTCTGCAAAGTTCTCTGCTTCACCTACAGATAGAGTGATGTATTCCATGGGATTATCAGTTGTCATATCATGACAATAGACTGTTAATGCTGCACCTTTCACTAAGATGGAGTATTCTTTGTCTTCATGAAGGTTGTACTGGGTTTGGATATCTCGACAGCTCTGTGGATGACCTGTATAAGCATGAGGAGATATATCATCATTGATGGCAAGGTCATCACATGGTGCTTGTTCTTAGGGATTATGGAATAACAGTTCAAGGGCAACCATTAATGACTAATGACAATTAAAAAATCCATCAGGTAAGGGTGTTGCTCAAGCAGCACTGAATGTATAAGTTTAATATGTGTCTAGAGAACAATTCCAAGTGATGTGTTTTTCACCCGGTAATCTGCTTTCATGGTAAGCATATTGTTCTGTGTATAGCTACAAATTATTTCCTATAGTAGTGTCTTGAGTTCTACACATCCTATCAAAGTTGATATAACTCTGAATAATCCTCAATTCCACCATGGCATCATATAATAACTATAGATACTTACATGGTTGATAGTTGCATATTTCTCTGGTTTCTGGTCTGATGGTAGGTGGACCACAGCTGCTACGAGGTAGTCGCTTCCCTAGTAAGTCCCGACACTGAACTTTACGTTCCTTAATACCTCCTCCACATTCCTTAGAACACTGCACAGAGTAACAAATAATACAATGCCAAATTCTAAGCATAAGCATATAGATTGGATTCATCCATTCAATACGGGCGATTCACAATAGTGCGCCACCTTGAGTCAACAACATTTATTTTGTGAATTGTGAATGGCCAACACATTGCAAACTCATGGTGGCGCACTATTATGAATCGCCCGTATTGTAATGGAATGGCTGTTTTAAGGGTTTAAAGTTTAGGTTCTATAGGTATCTAGAACAACTATCTAGATCACAAATACAAACTTCCCAGCATAGGTCTTCCACAGCATATTGTATTCTTATAACCATACATGGAGATTGTTACCAGTTTAACCTTCAAATGTTCATTGGTCAGAGTCTAATGAGATGACATCACTTTGAACCAATCAACAGCCAGCTTATATCATACTGACATCTAGACATGAAGGTGTCCATACCTGACTCCAAGGTCCCATCATCCAGTGTGTATCTGATGAACATAATCTAATGAAGCATTGTCTGGTATCCTGTGGTCTACTATCTTGATGACATGCATCGTCATCTGTTGGCATGGCCCAACCATCTGGGCTGTGTGCTTGGCAGGTTATGCTACGTGTCTGTGTACCTGCTCCACAATGTTCGGAGCACTGGTCATGCAAATCAATACAAACAAATACAAAGGATTAAATCAATGCAATCAACGGAATTCATGAAATCAAATGAATCCATCAAACTGATCAAACTGATCAAATCAATCAAAATCGATCAAATCAATCAAATCACTTAAAATCGATTAAATCAAACAAAACGATCAAATCAATCGAATCAATCAAATATGTGAAAGCAATCACAGAGATCAATAACATACTTGAAGTAATCAAATTGAAGATGTCAAATGAGTCAACATCTTCTTTAATACACAATATGGTGTTTCCTTAGTCTTCTTATCTGATTCTATCAAGTACTTTATATTAATCAATCCTTTAACCTTAAACCTTTGTACTGACCTCTCCCCATGGTCCAGCTAGCCAGGTCATACGTGGTGTGTCACATTTATGTGTATTGCACTTGGTATAGTCTCTAGGTCGACGTTTGGTTGCACATAGGCTGTTATCCATCTCATTACCCTTAGCATCAGTGCAGTGGACTTTGCGGTATTTACGACCTCCATTGCAAGTCTTGGAACACTGTAGAGAAAGCACAGACAGAATATCACTGATTGTTATAGTCAGTGAAGCAACAGGAATCCAAGAACCCATGCATAGGTAGTCAGGGATCTAAACTAGTGGCCTTGCATGTGTGTAAAGCCGAGTCTCTAATCTTTGGCTGCGGCTGCAAATTGCACAGGCACCTATGGCAGCCACTAGCCATAGACTTGTGTGTTATTTGCGGTCGTAGCCAGAGATATGGGACACCGCCTTACATCCTATCTAAGGGAAAGTCTTTGTTCTTCTTTAAGCATGTGTAAAAACTTTGAACATGAACAATAAGATACCAATAGCAATGGCCATTGAGCAAAAGGGTGTCTATTACCATACAATGATATCATCTGCTATCCTTATACGTGGTAATGACACCATAGGGTCAACAGCTGGGTTCTGAAATTACCATCAAACCAGTCTGAAACTAAGCAGATGTCTAATTGAGAATTGGAGAACCTTGGATTATTCCATCAGTATCTGGGATTTGATATAATTGTTGACCTAATTATGTTGAAAACCATATAAATACAAGGTATACCCACTTAAGATTTGACATATTTCTGGAATTACAATTGTAACTGAGATGAAATTGTGCATCACAGCACCACAAAATAGGTGGAAAATTGTATAGATTTAAAACTTAGATGTTATAAATGCACTAAAATAAGTGGATGTATAGCTATTTCTTCCTTTATTCATTGCAAACTAAATAATTCAGGAAGTTTCAATGATCAATGGACACACCAGCATAACATTGCCAAGACACCAATTGACTTTCCATTCGTTTGGTCAGGCTTATTAACTGTGTGAGTTCGGTCTTTGAGGTTATGATCTTCATCCAATCTACATGTACATCCTCCATCAATAGACATTCTGGGGCATCTTGGCCCAACTTACCGGACTCCATCTTCCTTTCATCCAGCGGTACTTCTTGCATTTATCTCGACTGCATTTCTTGGAGGACTTGGGTTTCTTACGGAGACAGAGAGAGTCATCCACTACTAGGCCTTTCATCTGACAGGATACATCTCGGATGCGGATGCCTTTGTCACAAGTCACTGAACACTAAGAAAAGAAAATCAGAAAGTTTGATAAGATATATCAGTCTGTGGTCTGTAGCTCAGTCTCTGGATCCATCAAGACCCAATTTCATGTCTTTCCCCTCTACAGCAGACGTTTCTGCACTTCACAAAGGACATTTAAAAGAAAGGCATTTTGGTTAATTTGTTTCCTGTTTGTAAGGGTTCTTGGCTTGCAGTTCAGGGGTTATTTCTGGGCCAGTGGTGTGAGTATGGAATGGCAATGGTTCCTTGTTGGGCAGAGCAATGCCATAAGAGCAATGCTGTTATGATTCTAGGATTAGTCAGTAATTTTGGCATATAAAGGATTGTCTCTAAACAATTCCTGATCCTTTCTCCTTTCTTGATTTGTGTCATCAGGAGTCGATTTCATGAAGCCCTACGATCGATCGTAACTTGAGTTACGAAGGATAACCCATCGTATCCTACGTAGGGCTGCAATGCATCATAGGTCCTATGATTGATAGTAAGTTATGATGAGTTTGGTGAAATCGACCCTTGGTCTGCAGGTTCAACAAGAATATCTGATATTTGAATCTGACTCTCCTTGAAATACTTACCTCACTCCAATCTGCTGCTACCCATTTGGGTCTTGGGCATCCAACTTGGCGACATTCCTTCTGAATGGATGGCTTTTCCTTGACCTCCTCACATTCACTGTCTGGTCTCTCCTCTCCAGTTTCATTTACACAGCCCACTGTCCTCTCCTGTGTACCCAAGCCACATGTCACTGAGCACTGGCTCCAGTTTCCAACAGACCACTTTGATCTAGGGCATGTCACCAGCTGACACTCAGTCTCAGCAGCTGGCCTAGTAGATCCTCCTTCCCCTTCCTCACATTCATGGTCTGGTCTCTCCTCTTCTGATACACCTTCACAGCGGACTGTCCGTTGCTGGGAGCCACTGCCACAGGTTGCTGAACACTGAGTCCATTTGCTGACTGTCCACTTAGGTCCAGTGCATTCTCCAAGCTGACACTCCTTCAGCATCACAGGTTTCTGGACCCAATCCCCTTCAGACTGGCACTCCTGCTCAGGTCTTTCATCTCCTGACTCATCTACACAGCTAACTGTCCGTTGCTGAGAACCATTACCACATGTCACCGAGCATGGGCTCCAATCTCCGAGTGTCCATGTTGGCCTTGGGCATTCTCCCAGCTGACACTCCCTGTGTGCAGATGGTTCTGCCTCCTCAGGAAGTTCACACTCAGTGCCTGGTATCTCAACATCTGTCTCATCTTCACAGGAAACCGTCCGTTGTTGGGTACCAGTGCCACATGTCACTGAGCATGGAGTCCAATCTCCGAGTGTCCATTTTGGTCTTGGGCATTCTACTTGTTGGCACTCTGTCTCCGTGAAAGGTTTTGCGACTCCGTCATTCCCTTCGTCGCACTCCACGTCCTCCCTCTCATATCCATCTTGACAGGTTACAGTCCGTTGCTGGGTACCAGTGCCACATGTCACTGAGCATGGAGTCCAATCTCCGAGTGTCCATTTTGGTCTGGGGCATTCTACTTGCTGACACTCCTTCTGCGTGGCAGGTTTGGAGACTCCATCTTCTTCGCACTCCACGTCCTCCCTCTCGTCTCCATCTTGACAGGTTACCGTCCGTTGCTGGGTACCAGTGCCACATGTCATTGAGCATGACGTCCAGTTACCAAGCCTCCATGTTGGTCTTGGGCACTCAACTTCCTGACACTCCTTCTGTGCAGATGGCTTTGCCTCCTCCACAAGGTCACACTCAGTGCTTGGTATCTCAACACCTGTCTCATCTTCACAGGAAACCATCCGTTGCTGGGTACCAGTGCCGCATGTGACCGAACACTGGATGGGGAGAGAAAAATACATTGAATATTCATTAATGCTCAATTAAATACATTGAATATTCATTATAGATACACAAAATATATTAACTGATACTGAATTGAATCCAGCTGATTATATGGATAAAATAAATATGACTGTTTTGAGTACCGTAATGATTTTTTCAAGTGTGCTTTATGCTTCACATCCTAAAATGATCACAACAGAAACATTGCTAGTTAAGACTGAAAAGTATGCAAATCAAGAATCGTTACAAAAATGCAGTTAATCTTGTCATTCCAGTTCAATACATTCTGATGATGAAGAAGAGAGTCCAGTAAAGGAGTCTACAAACCCATAAAAAATGCATTGAAATGTAAAGCACATTACAACAACAAAATCAATCAAATTTTGCCTTGTTAATTATATTGTGCACATATGTGAACAAAAAATGAACAAACAAATGACAGAAAAGTGTTCCAGTATTTACAATATTCCAGATAATTAATCTTGTAGAACCCCTTTTGTTAGTAAAATTTGCCCTGAACCAAGACCAAGTGCATGACTGTTTGGAATATCATACATCCAAAGAATTTTGAAAAGCAAAGTTCAAACTTGAAAGAAAAGTTCTTTTGAAAGGAAGGTAACCTTTTCCTCCATTTCATAATTCAGCCTAAGGCAAAAGATGCTGAATAATAAATATTTTTAACTTTCAATCAACTACTAATAAATATTTTGATAATTTTGGGGGTATGTCCCAAAATATCATAGGTCAACTTGAGTACAAAATTCTATCATGTGAACCAATGTCCAATAAGAAAAGGTTGTAAGCCATTGCCCAAAGACATTTAGTTATATGAAGCAGACTGAAGTGTGGGAATGCTCAGGGGATAGCCTCAATTCAGACCAGACATTAATCAAATTTACCCAGAGACATTCCAGATTATCATGTGTGTCTACAGGTTTATGCCCAGATCCAAAATGGCAGACTGCCAAGATCTCCATGACCCAGAAAATCAACTACAACTTGGTAAGGATGAGGATCTGATTACCGAGCTGTCACATAAATCAACGCTCCCTCCTTCTCAAGATAACAAACATCTGATGCTGGAAGTGGCTTTGTATAGGTTAGGAAACTTGCAAACATACTGAGCAGCTGTGGCACCAAGTGGTGGTTTCAATGAAATATGGTTTCATAACGGTGTTTATTAAGGTGTGGTTGATATCCATGGGTGATCTTATGCAATGATATGTCACTGGGAGACGGGTATGCCTGATTTCTTTCTGGAATCACAGTGGGAGCCCAGATATTGTAACACATCTCAACCTCTTTAGGATAGTGCACTCAACCTAGCACCTGAAACCAAAGCGGAAATCTCCAGTTAATAGTGACACATTTAGATCAATCCTTAAGATAAAAATCTCAACAATTTACTTTTGTCTCTAGTGGGTGTCCGAGACTTTCCCTACAGAGTCTACTGGTAAAATAAAACGGCTGCTTTTCAAATAAAACCCAGTGTGTGGCGTGACCAAAGACTATTAAACTGTCTGGGAGCATTTTAGACATTTTATGCTCCTGTTGATTCTGCAAAAGGTGGCAGTAATCTGAGTAAACTAATAACCTGTTTGTCAAGTTTGAGCTGAAGTTAGCCACAAGTTAGTCACTCCATCCATTGGTCTTTGATTGATCCGCAAAGATAACATCTTTCATTATATTCTAATAGGACCCATATCTTGAGCCTTTGATAAAGATCCTGCTAGGATTGATATGCATAAGGCCCTCCTAACTCCAAGCATTCGATATATTTCAGGTCATTTTGGCTGATGAGCAGTTTGCAGCAGTTTATTACTTGTAGGGTCTACATGTATATCTCATGCTTATGAATTTAAGTTATCTTAGGTCATATCTGGTTTTATTTTTGTTGACCTACTTTCTACAACCTTTTATTTTTTTCAATATTGTGCCTTTACCATGTCAAATACATTTCTATTTTATACATAAAATGGTTTCCACTTAAATTTCAAAACTCTCGTAATTAGTTGATTCCTATAAGCTGTGATGTCACAGCATCATGCATCTTACTCAGTAACAGATGACAGGGCATATCTTATAACAGTTTCTACTGGAAAGGAAATGATTTAAGACCCTATGTCCATGTTTAGCTTATGTTTGTATCAATGGTTTCATCAGTCTCATCCAGCTCATAAGTCAACATATGCCATGTGCAGAAGCCCCGGTGGTGTTACTCATTAATACACCTGCTACATGGTAATGCACCTGTAGGCTAATATTATTCCTAACCACAAGCCCTGTAGGCCTATACATTGGAAATGCCGCGGAGCACCAGGCAGGCATGATGATAGCTGTTACTGAACCTTTGATGTAGGCCTAAATGTATAAATCATGTTCTGTAAAACTATACAGGATGCAGTATGGAATACGTGACATTACACTGTAAATGAATGATATTTATTTTTAAAAAATAACAAATTTCCCAATTCAGAAGACAACAAAATTACGGTTTGGCTTAATCCAATTCTTAAGGCAATCAGCTGAATTACAGAAGTGTGCACTGCTTTAAATCTGTTCACGTTATGAACAATTTTGATAACCCGCCTAAAATGCTATGGAAACTGTCATTTATTTTAAGAAAGATCATTTGAAAAGTTCAACAATTTTCATTTCAAGTTATTATTACTGCAACAGAACAATGATGTAATATTCTACCATCGCTGTTTGTGGTTACAATGCCTTCAATAAGAGGGAATTTGAGTCAGTATAATAATAACTTGAATATTTTCGAACATCCAGCCTTGTAATAATGTTGTTTGGGGCTATTTGGGGAATCCTAATAGGATCATATGGAAGTCAAGGTGTGCAGGTGCATGGGCTATAGGGACAGTCTAGTTCCTGGGTGATGATGTAAAATCCCTATGACTGAAATAGCAGAGATTTCCTCTAGGTAAGGATCGCTGGGGTGGAGGCCAAGATCAATATTTGGACACTTCAGGCTTCACTCTCTCTTGAGCTGGCTCTAAGCTAGAAAGCAATGACTTCAGAGTGACACATGCACAGGTGAGGCTTGACGAGTTCTTCTAAATTTTGAACCCCTTTCAAATCACAAGACGGAAGTTCCCTGCCACAAATGTTAAGTGCAAAACTTATTATGGAAATATCATCGTGGTAACGGGGTAATCAAATATTCACCTGGGATAATTAGTTGGAAGGATCTATTTGTTCATGTGGAAACTCACATAACATGCGAAGCGAACTAAAACAGCAGGAATATGTAAACTCATGTATCACTGACACAGCAGTTTCCTGCATGTTTGATAATGATTGATGCTACCACTGTCAAGAGACCGCTGTGTTTAATTATGTTTTCCTGGGATAAAATGAAACTTCATAGGATTTTCCAAGGTCATATGTTTATCTTGAAGGCCACACACTATGGGATTGAATGAAGGGATGGCTCCTTAGCTGCCATATTAAATCAATTACTTTTTATGAATGTTATTCAAAGGGATCGTCACAAATTTGTAGGGAAGCCGCCTGAAGAATCTGTGGACGGAACTCAAACTGATAAAGCAGAGGCTAATTAGAACTGGCTGATTATTTTCCATATCTTAATTGTCTTTCAACAACTGATTATCCCATTAATTACACAGCATTAGTTATCTTCAATGGATTGCAAGTCAATCACATTGATAAAGGCAGAAACTTCATGCGCAATATCTCACACGAACCATTGGCATGTTCACGAGTTAATTCCTGACAATCCTGGAACCAAGCAAAGTTCACACATCACACGGTAGGTCAAGGCGGTCCCAACTCCCAGGGTTTCAATATTATGGGTCGCCACGGCAATGATTGATCGCATTCTGGGATATTTACCATGAAAGTATTTTCGAACAGATTCTGTAGATTCTTGACACGCTTGGTATGTGCAACCAAACATCTGTTCTGTGAAATACTTGGCAGTCTAAGGGCTAGTCAATTTATGGAGCTTGCGGTTTAACAAGGAGTGAGTGATATTCAAGAAAGTTCAGAATATAATCTGGAGGTATTTACATTTGTGTAACCCGATCAGCCTTGTATAAATGGCTTACAAAATGTCCGGGAATGTCTGGACTTGAGAAAAACCTACCAGTGTTAAATTCATATCTTCATGTTGTAGCTTGGTACAATGAAACACATTGAGATCTCACCACGATTCAATTCAATGAGAGCTACACAGTTAAAATTCGTCTCAGAATGCAACATTGCAAATAGGTGTGACGATGGTGTGACCCACCAGTGACCATTTCAGTTTGGTGTTTAAAGATCAAGGTTTCTTCGAGACCTGCTAGCTTTCTCTCTATGGAGTGAACTTCAGTGACCTTTCCTGGCCTTTCTGCAACTTCATCCACTGGATTTGTCTGAAATATCCTGACCAATTAAGGCTTAGATCCAGGCTTAACGTGGACAGACATTTCTGGTGAGAGCCAACAAAATGTGCAAATTTCCTTGGAATTCTCCAGAGTCATATGAAGCATCCTAATGACCTCTGACCTCCTTCGGGCTCAGCTGAACCTAAGTGGCTGTAAATGTCAATCTGTGTGTATGTGAAGACAAATAAACAAGCTCAGATTGCCCTTAGCCAGGACAACTGATGACCCCTGGATGACACAAGGTTGATAGGGGGGATGGGAAGGGCAGATCTGAAATTAAATATCCTTTACAATTCCTTAATGTCCCTTCCTAAGCCACTCCCTCTCTCCGCCCCTCTCCTCCCATCATTACAAAAGATAAACCGGTGACACTGGAGGCTACCCAATATACTCAAGTATAAATTTAAACCATGGAGGAATAAGGAAACAAACACAGGTAGGCCTATACTACGTAAACCCTGATTTCAGCTTGAAGTCTCATCCAAACCTAAATGTTTTGGAAGCCAACGAAACAATATGTGATGGGAAAATCACACTCAGGAATAGGCGATATGAACATGACAAAAAAGACAGTAAGACAAAAACAGCAGAGAGCATTAGTTGAAATGAAACACTCGGGGAAAAAATATAATCAATAAGTGATCTGGTTAAGTTGCTAATCAGTGATTGATATATGATGCGACTACAGGATAAGTGGCTCAAGTTAAAACTAAAAACTAAATCGGTTTTGATAATTACAAAACAGTATTTTATAAATGCAAACTTTAGCAAAATGTGTCATTCCAAAATGGTTTGCTTTTTAACATTCCAAGACCAACGGCAGCACTTATCCCCTCGGCCTGCAGGAACAGGAACAGGAACCATCTTGAGATCACAGCCCATGTCTCTCCGATCCAAACACTCTGACAGCAGATATCCTTAGCCAAACAAACACAACTTGAGAGGTGAAGTGGCCCAGAAAACCCGCCCCAAGGTCGGGAAGGAAAGGGTGTATTCCATAAATAAACATCATTTACAAGGATTAGATCTTGATTCTGTGAGAAGGAGATGCTTGTATATTTGTCAATGGGAATATTTCAGATGAGATACAGCTTTTTACTTGACTTGTTGATGTCAATGAGGCCACAGAAACAAAACAAAAGTTGAAAGGAAGATTTGAGAGTTGGATTCAGATTGCAGATGCTCGCTGGTATCATGGAGGAAGGAAAAGTCTTTTCCTTCCTCCATGCTGGTATCTCGGCGTGTTATTCTTTGATGCCATTCATTGTCACAACAAGTTCAAGTGAGTTAAGGTATGCAAACTCTTAATATCTTGTTTTCATTGTTAAGTAAGAATAAGTGATTGGCTTTCACAATAGTTACCTGTCATTCATTTCATTCATTTCATACATTCATCATATTGTCATACCAGTGCTGGTGGCATGGTACATAATAGGCCTACAGTGTACCATGTTAGTAAACCACAAAATGATGTGGTCTGGCAAACTGAATATAGTCTGTCCCAAACATGGCGCCTCTTGGCTCACCACAACTTCTCAGAGGACCTAGGAGTTGCCCCTAAGGGAAAATACAACACAATGAGGTTCCAGTGTGGGTATGCCTAGAGAGAGATATTAAAAATTTGCAAAAATATCCCTGCTTCAAAATTTGGTTCCATCTCGGATAAAGGTGGAAACTGGAAAGATCAACAAGAACTACCGGATATGCATCACTGATCATGCTTAAGTTATTAACTAAGATTACATGATCGCCTTTAATGTAATCTTACAAGATTTCCTGCTACTTACTTGATTGATTGATTAATTAAATAATTGATTGATGCATTGATTGATGCTGATCAATGGTTAAGAAAACTGAATAATTAATTGTTGATTAATCATCAACAATTAATTTTCCAAAGATCAAAAAATGAGCTAGGGGTTTGGGGGCTCACCTCAAAAACTCAAACTAGACAATGATTTGCAGCAATGTTTTAAAAAGACGCCTGAAAATACTGAAAACCTACAAGAAGTATTAAGGGTCTATCCATAAATGCATCTTTGAAGTCTGCAGAACAAACCACAAAGTCTTCTTGCATGGGTATCAGAACAAGATAAACTCTCCATGGACCTGTATTTAGCTGCAAGGCAAACCACAACGCCATTCCCCAGAGGATTCTGATAAGTCACTCCTCTCAGGTGTAACAAGTCAGGTTTCATCATAGTACAAGGAGTATTGAGATAGACCATGCTACGCTGAATGTAGGTGTGTCATCTTTAATGCACTAAACAAACACTACAGATGAATCTTTATGAGGCTAGAATCTTCTCAGCAATTTTCTATTTGCTTAGTTCAATCATGGAAGGAGAAATTGTTCAAGGAGTATTCAAAAGACAGATGAAACAAATGTCATACATTTTGCAGCCCTTTTCTAAGGTTGATATTAATATTCAATTTTCTACAGCTAATTTTATCATAGCATATCCTATAAGCCAAGTGGGCTATTTTGCAGCAGATGAAATAAAAAGGCCACAGCTTGCTGGCCCTCTTGATGACACAATATCTGAGATTTCACCCCTTCCTCTAAGCTAAATAATGAAAACAGAGTTAAGTGCTAATTTCCTGACCAAAAATCAGGGACCTGGCAATGAAAATAAACCAGACCTATTACTGGTCTGTGATCAATGCCGAACCTCAATATTCTATGAAAATAAACCCATTTAGATCTTAACAAGAATTCCTTTGTCAAGGTTCTACATTTTTCAATTTTGTATTTTCTTTTTAAGGGAGATGGTGGTGGTAACTCAACGGGAGGAGTTTCCCACACATGTGTTCGCCACATGAAACGCCGGCCCGCACACAGCGAGATGCACACAGTTTCTGGCGTGGATATCTGCGGGATAAGGATAGCAATGTAATAAACTTCTCAGCTTGATACCAAGGAACAGGTTACAGATCCACATGGATTCCAGGACAAACCCTGGCCTTGTCTGAGAATGCTGGGCTTGGTCTAGTGCTGTGGTGGTAGGGTAGGGTAGGGTAGGGTAGGGTGACAGACCAGCATAATGCTAACCTTCTCTGCACTGGTCTACCGACTATCCCTGGGACAAAAGTTCAACCAGGCAGTGGCTGAGGGACTATGGCGGGGCAGGGAGGGGGGTCACCTTGTCCGGATTTTGAACTCAAAGTAGACGGTTTTTTTACCAGGACCAGTTGGAGCGCACGGTGATGAGATCTCACTGAACCCTAGTTCTACTTTCCTGTAGGATCTGTGACTATGCACACAGGAAAACACGTTGGAAAACCCAGACAGTAGACACTGCCTTGTCAAAATAATCTGGCTGACCAACCCAAAAGTCTGAATCATACTTCAAACTTTCATTTGTTTCATAGTTTCTTGCTTTATGTCTGTGCAAACTCGACTGGCGCTGTAAAAACCCTATGTGGAAAAACAGAGTCACTATTGAATTAAATGATTTGAGATATTGTGTGAATCATGCATGTGACTCTAGGCCTACATGGAAAGAGTTGAGCAGGTTTAGACAAGTCTAAATTTAACCCATGCCTTCTCATGAATCAAATCACACCATGGGCCAATATATATTACTGGTCATAAATGTCTTCAAAGTGTTACAACCTAGGGGATGTGTGTGGTGAAGAGAAAAGTTCACCAAGTGTTAGCATTTAAATCCACACATTTAATGTGACCAAAGTTTAACAATGATGAAGGCATTATAATATAATGTGGTGCACAAAAGCAGCATTTCACCATGCTAAAACCCTACTTTCCCTCTTCAAACCAAACAGCACAAATTTAACATTTGCTAACATTTAATGTATGATACAAATATTATTTTGTATAGGAGTGGTCTGAGTGCTTAATCATTGGTCAATTTCACCGCCCTGCTTAGCACAACAATTTGCTAACCATGTAATTTCAGTCTTTGTAAAAACAGGATCAACAACCAAATTTCCATGTGTTGTGTACCACTTGTGATTGTTCTTTGGCTGTTGTTCACTGACCATGAATATCAAATGGAATTTGTAATGGTGGTTTGTTTTATTGGGCAAGACATTTTTGTGCTAAGTAGATATTTGTGCTTAGCAGCTCCATGAAAAATAATGCCTGACCACTCAGCCCCACAGATCCACACTCAATGGAAATCAGTGCTACAAGAAAACCATTCAAATAAATTCCCACAATACCCAAAATCACCTGACTCTTTGGTAACACTCAGAAATCCCCTCCTTTATCTCCAGCGTAAATTCCTTTTGTTTTTTCCTCTTCAGCAAATGCTTAAGATGTACATTCTTCTCTCCAAGTGTCGCACCAATAGAGACTTGTCAGATTCAACACTCTTAACCCTTAGGAATTGTTTCCAAGCACCTGCCAGGATTTTCTGTTTGTTCCCAGTTCAGGTTTTTTTTCCCATGATGGCATTTCAATTTTCAACAAGTTGTGTGACATTTAGGCAACTTGTTTTGTAATTTTCACGGTTGTTTAAATCTTGAGTGTTTACAGATAGGTTGGGATGTCACAGGTTGACAATGTTAGGCCCAGGGGACGTACAGAAAGCTGAGAGTAAGTTACCAGACACAAACAATAAATGCCAAACTCCTTAGTGATTGGTGAAAGGGGCATAAAGGGGTTGCTTTGCACTGAGGATGAAGACATTGAATTCCCTAGACAGGTAGACAGACAATAAGAATGGTTCTCTAGACTCTAGCTGTAGGACTTCACAGGTCATCTACCTGAGCAAACTACCAAACTGAATACCTGAACTAACAACAGTCATCCAACCCCATTCTAACGTCTGCACCCTGCTACGTGTATCTAAGCATTCAACCATAAAAGGCTATCTCTCTAACCTAACAACCTGAATAACTCAAAAAACAAATAAACTGAATTTAACACAAAACATGATAACCCTGTATTGAACATCTAACCTCAAACTTTATCCAAACTTAATATAGGATGGCCTCATTCACAATTGGACAATTTAAAACAAAACTATTAGATAAAATCCCCTACACATACAAGTTACAGACACAGAAATCAATGAATGCAATAATAGTCCTCTTACCTTCTTGAAAACTGGACATATCTGAGCTCAAAGTGATAGAAATTCCAATTCCTGTCCATGGACTAGGACTACAGAGATGTGAATGAGTGAAGGTTGCCATTTGCAGCCACGAACACTGAGACATATTAGTAGTCCTTGACACCATGGTACAATACACATTATGTAGGCCTAGAGGAAGGGGCTACATGTATATCCTTAGCATAATGGTAAACCATAATTAAGTTCACCAAGCTCTATAAACATGTATACAGGAATACATATGTATTCATGTTAAACAAGTCACTGTATTTAAACAAGATGCAATTAATTCATGCTGAAATATATTAAGTGGATTTTAGGAAAGCTAGTTTGCTGATCCAACTACTGGTATCCTGTGATAAAAAGTCATAGTAGGTCCTATGTAGAACACTTCCCATTGGTTGGTTGTCATCAGCAAGGGGAGGAGCAAAAGGAATCCTGACCAATGATTAATTACCTAGTAATCTGATCTAAATACAGATTTGCATAGTTCAAAGGTCACCTGATTTAAATTTTAAAAAATTATGCAGTGTGGCTCCCCCTGTTAAGGGAGAGCCACACGTATGAGGGAGGATGGCACTGGCTGGAACAGCCTGTGGCTGGTCGGCCAATCACAGGCATCACACAGCTGTGCACACAGGCTGTTCCATTCATGGGACACAGAGGGGTGCCCCAGGGACCTTGAGAATTAAGATGTGGACTGCAGGAGCTTACGGAGTGGTCCAACTTGATCATTTTGTACAAGGTGCACTTTTTGGTTCAACTCTGTGCCTGAACTTCTAAGCTACACCAGTGCCAACCACATCAGTCCAACCACACCAAATGATACACATATTGAAAGTACACTAAAACAAATATACTTCTATTTACATCAAATAAGTTAATAGGAGAAAGAACATTAAAGTGTATCATCTATATTACAATAACTTCTCCTTTTTGGTCCTATCTATAATTAATAATATGCAATAAAATATTCAAATTTATTCAAACAGGAGGTACTAAAGATGTAAACTTATGAATATGCAGCATTGCAGCATATAGCACCATGTTCTTTAGGAAGTCACTATGTCACATTCATTATTTAAAAAACAAATATTCATACCACTAATAATTCCTACAATTTTCATTAAACTGACATTTTCACTAATTTAGAGTAATTCATGCAAAAAAAGGTCCCTAAATAAAATATTCATCACGTTTGCAAGTTGATATCACAAAATAATTTAGACATTGAAAACATTATCCTGCTCCCAATTGCAGCATATTATGAGTTAAAAGTCAAGAGAATGTCAAAGTTGAGAACGGCTGTCTGGTCTAGACAGAACCTGCTGAAAGTCTACAAATGTTCAACTCAATTATGTTTTGTCCTTAGCTCAACCCAGTCTGACATATCCAATGCATAAATATACCTTTGTGTACAGTAGCTGACTCATAGGATCTTCCACACAGAGACAGACACACACAGTGTATACAGTGTAACGTAATCTAGAATCAATGACCTACAAATTACAGTTCACATTGACATTTTGAAACTGAAAACTGAAAGATTAATCGTTGTCAAAATGGGCCAATTTCATAGAGCTGCTTAAGCACCAAAACCTTGGTAAATAAAATCAGTATGCTAGCCAAAACTCCTTGTGAATGTTTACATTTTTTGCAGCTCTATGAAATTGCCCCAATTTCTCTTGATATAGATACAAATACTAAAATACTCCAACTGGCCAATGTAATACTCTTGCTGGAGCTGAGCTTGCTAGTGAAAGTCACCTCACATAACCTTGAAAGAAAGTTTCCCAAGCTGTTCACACTCATCACTTGAACACAACAATTATCCCCCTCCCCCCCCCCCCCCAAAAAAAAAGTAAAACCAACAACTTTTGGTGCAAATGGGTTTGACATAAAATAAAATCACTTGTAAAAAGTAGCTATTTTGTGTGTTTGATTTGAACACTCTAAACCAACTCCTGATTCAACAGGTCAAGTTTTTATTTATCCAGTTCTCAATAGCTAATCACAATACATACACTGTACATGTACGACTATTACAAGAACTAGTTTCTTGAGAAAGCATTCCAGTTCTAGCTCACACATCAGATCAAACAAAGAAAAGGACAAGAAGTATTTCCTTTCTTTTAAGAAGGACTGTGTAATACAGTGACTGACTCAGGCCATACTCCTTTGAGTAATGAACTGTGAAAACTGTACATACATGTATGTGTACAAGGAAAGACTGAAACTGTGTTGCTAATACTCATATTAGATACTGTATACTGTATAGGAATATTGGTGACTTGTTTCTGTACACAAACTCCCATTATGTGCACTCCTGTGCCTATTCAGTTGTTCTTCGCTTAGCATAAACAATTCAGCTACTAATGAAACAAAGGTTGTACCAACTGATATTCCTTGGAAATGTGACTGGTACTAAGTTGTTTTTCGCTTAGATTGAAATTTTGCTTAGCATTTTTTTTTTTTTGGTAAATGAGAATCGACTCATACCACATTCTATTCTATGCAATGTGTATTCCTTGAAGAATGAAATACATGCCACTGCCAACATGATACACCCAATGAGATGGGCAATGTATCGCCAATTGATAGGGAAGACATTTTATGCATGATCTGGGGCCAATTTCATGGAGCTGCTAAGCACAAAAAATTGCTAAGCACAAAAATGCCTTGCCCAATAGAACAAACCACCATAAAAAAAATTCCATTTGATATTCATGGTCAGCGAACAACAGTCAAAGAACAATCACAAGTGATACACAACACATGGAAATTTGGTTGTTAGTCCTGTTTTTTTATCAAGACAGAAATGTCATGGTTAGCAATTTTTTGTGCTAAGCAGGGCCATGAAATTGGCCCCTGGATAGAAGATAGTGATAAGATGTGTCCTTATATGAATACATGGAGAATGCTGAATAGAAGTCCATATAGGCCTACATGAATGCAATACAAAAGTCCACCAACCAAAAATACCTATGTACTACTAATTTATACATGAGGAGCTGCATGCCTTATTCATACTGCACATGCTACATTCATGTTGATCTTAATTCAACCAAGTCTCTACCCTAAGGCCTTGTACATCTATCACAATCATCAGGTACATGTGTTTTCAACTGGGACGTCTTAGCAAAAGGGTAAGATCAGCCCCAAATTCAGCCAGCAATGAGGTAGGATGTTAACAGCTCATCCCAGAAGACATGGAAATCTGTCATGTCACTAAACAACATGCTGTGACTAAGTCCGCTATAAGCCCCTTGCTAAGACACTCGGAGTTGGGTATGAATTAAGAAAGATCTTTCTTTGATCTGTTTGCTGGTAACAAATCAAGCCCACCTCATTGACACCAGGGTCCCATTTTGGTTCAACAAGGTACATAGGGAAAACACAGGCATGTACATGTAGCCCTCAAGCTACATGTCATCATAAGTGGCAACAGGTTAGCCTTAATTCTCTCCAAATTGGACAAGTCAGAAGCACATGGTCTAATATCTAGGGCTTGAAAGTATCAACTGTCCTGTTCACCTGTTATTGAAACATAGCCATTTGTCCATGGAGGTAGGAACTAGGGTCACTGATTCCTCTTAATACCAGGCTTATCAAGTGGATATTTGGCAAGCTACAAACAACGGACAGTACCTTGCAAAAGCTCCTCATTTAATTGACAAAATGCAGAATGTGGATGAGCATTACTATGTGTTTTTCCTACAAAATGCAATCTTAGCAATGACAAAAATGGAGGTCAACAACATAGTCACAGATTGAAGTGTGGACGTGCCAAGAATTCTGGATATTTTCAGGACTGAAAAATAAATTTCCAGAGAACTGCTTACTGTCCCCGGATCAGGATGTCTAAGACATATTCCCCCTTGGAATGTGACATTCAGGATACAAGTCTGCAAATGAAAGTTAGTTTCAGCATAGAGCTAGGAACAGAGCTCTATGGTTCCAGAAACACACAGCGTCCTAGCCTGACAGTCCCTTTAATCAGTGGTGGGTAGCCTTGGTCACTTCCAGTAGCACTCTAGGCAATTAAGGACCAATTAACTATCAACCACAAATCTGTACCTACCACTGTGCAGCAAGTGCCCCTCAGGCAAGAGGCCACTGATTCCACAGCTTGATTCTCAGTTTATTTATACAAGATTCAGAGTAGCCTACTAACCAGTGAAAATATTTGGATTCATTGGAGTTTACCAGCATTTTCTATAGGCCTTTTTACACTATCACCTTTTCAATCCGTGTTGAAATCAACTGGATCTGTCCCGGTTCAGGCTGGCAAGTTTTTGAACCGGATCGGAGAGATGCAACATTCACACTACATTTTTGGTGAACCGGTTGATGACATGAATCATGGCAAAAAATGCAGTTTGGAACCGGGTTGAGATTTTCAACCCTGGTCCCTACAAGGCTTGATTTCGATCCGGTTCCCAGGTCCTACCCAGATTGGCTCGGGGTTGAAACTTTTCAAGTGTGAAAAGGGTTGAAACAAATCTTGGGGTTCGATCCGCTTCCAATCCCAAGATTTTGGATAGTGTGACAAGCCCTTATTTGTACAAGTTCACCATGGTTTCCGACAAGGTTGCACCAAAGTTTCACCAAAGTGTCTCTGACATTAATCAATTCATTTACTTCAATATTTTAAGTAAATTCAAACTTGAACCCTAGCCAAGTTTGAGGTCAATATCAAAAGTCAATGACAATTTTATGTTTTGCATTTTCTTTCTCCTAACTTGATGCACTAAACAGAAAAATCAATTGTTTTTAAATTGTTTTCATTCAATGTCAGAAAAATCAAACAATTATGAAAAGTCTGACAAACATTTTGGAGGAACTTGATTGATGTTGCTGAGGTTTTGTTTTGATTTATGATTTATGATGGATGATTGATTTAAAGAGAGGGGGGAGCGGAAATGGGGCCAAGGTTGTTAATTGTTCCACTAGTTCCCTCCAAGGACCGATACAATCTGAGTCATTCAGACTCTCAATACCCATGGAGAAACCAGACTACCCTGAGTGCCAGGATGAAGCAGGACAGAGCTAGATATTCCAGGGAAGTGGTAGGCCTCCTCCCTACTGACTGTCAACTAGGTATTATCCCTGGCTACACTGCTCCCAGCTGTGTCAGCTAAAAACAAAAACCCACCAGGCTTGCCCGTGTTACTGGGGTCAGGCTGTGTTGGTGGTACTAACATCTGACTATGTCGACCCTGAACACCTGTGTACTGGTCCTAATTCATGATCCAACTGCTAAGTCTTCACCACTAACCCTGGCATAGTGTTTATTTTTGAAATCTCCCAGGGGCTGGAGTAGGGGAGGGTATTTGTTGGCTCAAGTCAAAGGGAGTAAATCATATATCAGCAAAGAGGCCAGGTCTCAATATAAAGCAACATTCATAGAATCTGAAAATAATTCATGATTGTTGGTAATTTCAAGGTTAGCACAGAGGCAGAGCTTAAACTATGGTTGCTATGGCTTCATACATGATTGTAAATTTTATGAAATTTGGTTTGATTAAGCATTTTAAGTTTGTAATTTCTTTCACTGAAGTCTGAGCTGGTTTCAGACATAAATAAGAGGCAAATTTTCCTCTCAACTAAGCAAAAGGAGAAGTACAATATCAATCAGCAGAACCCAACCACCTAATTACATGGTACAATGAGTAATGACACAACATCAATCTTGTTTGAGTAAGTATTCTTAACCAGCCTCTTGCAGTAAATATGTTTGCACCTTGTCACAAACCTAGAACATCATAAATTGTTAGGGAGTTGGTTAGAAAATGCACCAGCATCATGGGCTTTCAACAACATTGCCAAGCTCTGCAGTCTAAATAACAGTGACAAGTACATTGTTGCTATAAGTCATTCTTGACATAAAATTAAAGAACTTAGATTGTAATAGCGTAGTGGGAATCTGTACCTCCCAAAAATTCACATATTTGGGAGAAATGTATCAAGTTCAATTATATTTTAAAGCATAGAATTCAGGAATTAAGAAGGAATATTATTGAGGATAATATACAGTGTAGTTACAGTGTAATTTATCTCGTCTTATTAATAGAGGGGAATTCTGGATGGTGTAATGGAGCTTTGAGCTGGGAAGAAGGAATGTTAAGATCAGATGGGAAAGCTAACAGGAAATTTAATTGATGGTCCAGCATCTTAGACTTAGACTTACAAATCAAGCCACTAGATGGGGTATGGCATTCCCAATCAATGTCACGGTAGAATGAGTTTAAGTGAGTAGGACAGCCACTTCAACTTGAATTTCCTTGTTCAGGTTCAACTCAGAAAAGGTGTGTTGTACATTTTTCGGTGGAAAATAACTTCTCTGCATTTTAATTGCGATCGCTACTTGATTCTTGGGAGATGATGATAATATGCTCAAGCTAAAAGTGCATGGGCAAAATGATGCTTTTGATTATGTCACTTATGACAGTGTACATTAAATGTTACATTTCAAACTGAGAAACTTATACTACTGGAAATGCTTCCTTATTTTCCTCACTACCTTAAAATCAATGCCAAGTAATTTGGACAAACTACTGAAATTGCTACTTCGATGCAAGAGATACATTGCTGGGCCTGATGTGTTTTTGATCCTAGCAGGATCTTTATCGAAGGTTAAATGGCAAGAGGACAAGAACATGCAAGTGCATCTTTACTTGCATGATCTTGTCCTCTTGTCATTTAGCCTTCAGTAAAGAACCTGCTAGGATCGAAACGCATCAGACGCTTCTAACTCCAAGCAAATTGGTACACTTTCTTGCATATATGATTCAACTAGCTTGAAAACCATGAAACCAATGAAGCTTCAAAAGAAAAGGTAACTATCTGCAAGATTCAGACATGTCCAATGGAGATGCCTATGTCTTTCATGTTTAGATCATCCATTGGAAAAGCAAAGGACAAAACTCCAAAACATGCCTGGAATCTCTAGTCGTGAAGGCTTAGCTTCCTTCATGCGCAACTAGCGTGTGGTTAAAAACATTCAGAATTAGGGTCAAGCTGACACTTTGCAAAGAGCTCAAGGAAGGCAAACTTGCCTGCTTGAGGAAGGCAAACTAGCCTGCTCTAGGAAGGACGGATGGTGAATTTCCTTGGTCTCTAAAGATCGCAAGATTGATAATCTATGCATTTACAGACCAGATGCCAAGGGGGATTTACCTACAGATTGCGGATGGATACTTCTGCTTGTTGGGAAGGTAGCTCAATGTGTAGAGAGGACAAACTAATTAGAAACAGCTATGCTCTAGTTAGGGGGCTTTGTTCAGGTAATGTTAACAGCCAGCAGGGGAAAACTTAAAGCAGGCCTCAAATATCAGATTCATACGTCACTTTGAAACTTTGTCCTAACCTCAAAGGCCTAACAGAATTGTAAAACCTAATGCTTTGAGTCAACTACATGACTATACATAGCGCACTACTGTTACTTCACTATGATACACCCAACATCTATTTATGTACGGCATTCATTTCATTTTGTCACCATCAATATTTTGCAGTTCAAAATATGTTCAAAACGTGACTCATTCACTATTTCTAATCAAAGTATATGACACATACTTCAACTTACAGTATTTTTCATAGCTTGCAGGTTGAGATATCATAAAATCTTTAACGAGAGGCAAAATATATTTCCACTGGCAGCATTTGAGCAGAATGGGTCTATATTTATTATATTAATGTCAGAGGT
This sequence comes from Astropecten irregularis, assembly GCA_963971285.1. NCBI lineage: Eukaryota > Metazoa > Echinodermata > Asteroidea > Paxillosida > Astropectinidae > Astropecten > Astropecten irregularis. Next base: position 38,176,891 of record OZ020244.1, on the reverse strand, counting down.
AGCTACATCTGACATTAATATCCTGATGGGTCAAAAGTTCAACTGAAATAATTCTAACAGGAAAAAATGGATTTGATAAAAGTCCCAGAGTCTAGTAGGCGTATGTTATTTGAAATTCAAGGCACAAACAGATTCTAATGCATTCCTTCAAGTTGTGCTGTCCGTGTGTTGGCTCAACCAGACAATGCAAGTTTTTGTGCTAGAAACAAAGGTTTGTAAAGTTGTATTACACACAAAAACTATTTTGTTGGCAGTCGGCACATCAATCCTACATTAAACCCTAACCCTCTACACTTACCACACAAGACAAGAGCTGATTATCACACAATACAATGTACCACAGTCTCCACAGGGGGAACTGGATCATAAACCATGCATTACCACACAAACCACGCTGTGGTGTATCGTGAAATTCAGGATACCACAATACACCACAGGACAAAAACCATGTGTGGTAAACTGTGGTATGCAGGAGGTTTAGGGTACTAACCAAGTATGAATCTCTCTTTAAAGAGTGATATTTTGACGTGGGAAATTATCCGACACTCTTCCTGTCGGATAGACCGTCTCGCTGAGTTACTTCAACGTTTCAACAGTCTGACTCATAACAAAATAAAAACTACCAAATATATCTGATTGTATTTACAAGACACAACAATGAGAACTGGAACAAGGGCGGAAACAAATCAACAACAAAAATGATGAAAAAAAACCTCAATAAAGATATTTACAAGATATGTCTAGACTGAAAAGAATGTGCAGGAGTGTACATGTGAATGATATCAATGAATACTGTATCCATAAATGAAAACATATGTACAGAAGGACGCCGCACACAACATCACTTGAAGAATATACTTATATAGAGACGGAATAAATAAATAGGATGTTGAATACATACAGATTGCCATAGGCTCATGAATAGCACTTGTATCATGTTGGATGATTGATACAATGAGTGATGCAGTATAACTATGTACAGGTTCCATCTCAGATTTGTACAAGTCGTGAAATTTTGATTGAAATTGATTAGTTAAAGACTAGAGGCAAATAAAAATCTACAAAGATTTGATGATTTAAACAAGAATATGATGAGATGATTCTTATGAGGTAGGCTAAAAGCTAAAATTAAAATATAGCACCGATCCCCAAATCAGAGCATTTAACAACAAAAACCTCAGCATCAAAACATAAAAACAGACATCACTATATAATAGCATGACGGCAACTTCTAAAAGTCTAACACGCAAATCAAACACACAATCAACAAGACTGATCAGAAATAAATTAATACTTGTATTTTGCATAAATTAATAAGAAACTTTCTTAGGGGAGGGGGAGGGGGAGGGGGGTCAACCGATCTGGATCTGTGTGTGTGCTTAGCCTAGTTGCAGATGTGTGAGTCTGTCAATTCCACGGCCTCTTTCCAAAGGTCACTGCTACAAGCCTTGGGGCCTCCTATCCAAGATTATTTCATTTAAACAGAAACCTAATCAAAAATAATCTTGAAACTTAAACTGGAACGTGAGTCTTGAAACCAGGTCAACTGCGTATCACATTATGTTGCATGTTGCTGATGAAAGATAAAAATATTGGCTCAATTTATGGAACTAGAACAAATGTTTGCCGGGGCTGGTATTGTGTAGGCATGAACACTGCCACCATGGTTGAAATACAACTCTGTCTGGATAATAGGCACAAGAATCATTTCCATAATAGCCTCTGGACTGAACAAATGGTAGTACATGTATTAATCAAAGCCACACGTGTCCTTGCATTACAGATGGCCATTTACGGGAAAGTATGTAGATTTTTTCAATGCAATGATCTCTTGGCTGGCATTTTGGAAGTAAGCAGATTTTTGTCACGTTTCTTTTCAGTCCTCATTATACTCTGGTTGGCATGAATCAGTATGCATTAATACAAGGTTATAGTTTGTATAAACCAGACATTCTTAGCCTAATCTCTAGTGGCATTGGAGGAATCTGAACTGCCCCCTCTAGAGGCTCAGATGGGCCAATGTAAATGGTGTGTCTTCAGTAGTTGAACCCATCGTAACTTACTATCAATCGTAGGACTTATGATGCATTGCAGCCCTATGTACGATACGATGGGTTATCCTTCATAACTCGAGTTAAGATCGATCATACGGCTTCTTGAAAATCGACCCCAGGTATGATTAAAGCAGATATTCATTGCAAATGTACAAACAGCTCACATGAGCTTGCTGTAAGAACAAGTGAATGGTACTCCTTCAGTCCAGGGATGTGTTTTCTCAAATTCATTACATGTTTCTGTTAGTTTTTAGACAATATTCTTTTCTATTAAACAAAACAAAACAATAACAAAAATAAACAAGATACACCATTGCCCTCATACATTAGGCAATTGTGCAACAGTCACCACAAATAATGTATGAAGTCAAACATTCTTAGTTTGAAATGAAATTGAGTCCAAGTCAATATTCGCAATGACTACATTGCGTCCACATTTACTTGGACTATTCATAAAATCACTCATCATCTGAAGAATTTGAGACAGCCAAGGTTTCAGCCACAAGATGTCTAGGTATCTCATGGACACCATGTCCCATCAGCAATGAACAAGTTATTTCCCATCATTTACTTTGTCACTCTGAAATTCAGCCTAAACTGGATGCGTTACTTCAAATTCTGGCTAAAACCTTGGTACTGTCCAAACTGATTCTGCAGTGACATCATTATATAGAAACACAGTGAGAATGAAACATCAATGGATTCCTACCCGTCCCCATGGGCTAGTCCTCCAGGTGCTTCTACTTGGGCAGGGATTGGAGCTACATATCCTGGTCTTCTCTGGTCTGGAGAGGATGTTGCAGGAGGTGTCTGGTAGAGTACGGCCGCTCCGGAGACGACACAGGACGAGACGTGATTTGATGCCTCCACCACAGCTGGCTGAACACTGTAGGTACAGTCACATAGTAAAAGGCACATTAAGATGTGTAATGTTGAGGAACATTTGACTATTATGCAATTAAAAAGGGAAGGTTTGTAATTTCATGAAGCCCATAGATGCCACAGCATCCATTCCCCTAGTCTTGGCCTCGGCACTCCCTACAAATGTTCCCATGGACGGTAAAGGTGCCCTTTATGAAGAAAGATCTTTTTTTGTTCTTCAATGTAAAATTGAAGATTCAAAATTCTGGAGGGTTAACAACCGAGTACCAGTGTCTACTTAATTAGTTAAAAGTTAATACTACCCAGGTGTTACTCTAGTGCTACCCCACTGCCAACGAATCACCCCACTATCATCCTAATGCACCTTTGCCAACCCACTGCTACCATACCTCCCAATTGCTACCCCAGAGCACATACAGTATCCCTCACCACCCCAGTACATACATCCCTGTGCCATCTTTGTGAAATCTTACTGACACTCCATTGGCAACTCGGTAACACCCCAGTGACACTCAAGTGACAGCTCAGTATACTGGGCTGTTACTGTTACTGCTGTGTTACTGCAGTAATACCCCAATGTCACCCCTGTGTAACCCCCAGAAACACCCCAATGTCACCTGTGTTAGCCCAATATCACCCCAGTGACACACCAGTTACACACCAATGTCACCCCTGAGTCACCCCAAAACCACACAAGATAGTCTTATTCAGATTTCTTTTATTGAATGCAATGGCACATAGCATTGGTTATTTCATGTTCTCACCCAGTCCCAGGCAAGTCAAAGTCAACCTCTGGGCAATAATTGAAGCCAAGACCACCAACCACACGTCTAAAATGAGGAATTCCCTCCAAGTTAAATGGAAAATATTTGGTCAATTATGGTCACTTTTTGACGGCATAAAAGCTTAACGAACAGAAAAAAACCCTGATGTATTCCTGAAAACGCAGTGAAAATGATTCCTGAAAAGAAGTGTGTGAGTTTGACCCAGTAATTGAATAAGAGGGGCAAGGAGACCCTCCCAGGCTCCCAGGCCAGATTAGCTAGCCCTTCAGGGTATACGATGACCCGCTGATAGAAGACGTCATATATAGGATAATCAAATTGTTCTATTGCCTTCTGGGGCTAGTACACACACAGGGGGGCCACGTTCCACGCAATTTGCCGAGTCTTCCAGGCAGTTTACAAGACCAAAGCAGAGATGATGGGGTTTTTTAGCTTTTGACTTTTACTTCTTGGCCAGGGAAATTCATCTTTGTCTGCTAGCTCGGGGAAATGAATCGAGTTGAAGGAACCAGATATTTGTAAGCTCACTCTTCCGTGACTTTCACAACAACCGTGGAAATGTCAGGGTTGAAAATGGTTCATTACAGACTGTCACTTGAGGACAAGAGGCTAGGTGCATAGATGTTGAAGGCTATTGAAATGTTTGTGACAATCCTTATGGGATGATGCTTGTCTCTTAGCATTTCCAGTCACATATTACTCATAGAAATGCATCATCACCCATAATCTATCTACTGAGATAGTTTCACCAAAATACACTGGATACATCGTGGTAAAATCACCAGATTGCCCCTCTTTTCAAAATAGATTTCACAATTTGAAGAATTGTTCCCCCAAGATTTCTATCTCATTCCAAGAAATCAAGATTCATTTGCAGATCTCAAGATGACAGTATGTAACGATAGTATATATCGATATTCATCGATAGTTGAATATTCCATTCAAGATATAAATATCAATTAGGAATTGTGCTTACTTTGAAGGGAAAGTCACCTGATATACGATTAAAGGTTCAAACAGGTACCGGTACATCGCATGATTAGGTCAATTACCTAAGACCTACATCATAAGATCCTTCTCTTGAAGTCATTCCAAGTTCTCATAATGTTCTCTTAATTTCTCAAACTTCTTCACAATCACATTTTTCACGGAGGACGTACACCCACCATGGCTTGGGTTGACTTACAAGCACATATCAGAAACATTTCCAGGGCAACATTCTCAAAATCTCCCCACATCCCATCCCAACCCTCCTTCATCATAGCAACTCTCAGATCAGAACAAAACAGCTTGGACATCATAGCTTGAGTTTCAGGGCAAAAACTTGAAACCCGATACAAGACGAATGAAGACAGGGGGCCAAGGCTCAGGCAGGAGATTAAACCGGATTGATCGCTGATGGAGGGCTAACACCGGCATCATTTCTTAAGGGGAAATTGGTTCTAATGGACACTGGTGATATTTATGCTACCCCACTGTGGACCCCAGCTATCTGCTGAGAGAGTTGAGTTACTTGTAATGAGCCCCCCAGGGGGTGGGGCAAAGGTTCACCCCTATCTAGACACTGTGAACCTCCATGGGTCCTAGATTACCACAGCTTGTGATGAAGGTTGCTGTCGGAAGGTCTTAGCCTGCCTTGGTAAGACCTCATCACATTATGAAACCACTCAAGGAACATAAGTGACAATTATTCTTGAAGCTATACAAGTAGGTCACATAATGTGCAGAGTGAAACCTAACACATTTTACAGTTTAAAAACAAAAGAACCTTTTTTCCTACATATATATGCTTAAACAAATGTTTAAAATAAACTTTGCTGTTACTTACTCACAAAAGGCTAGCATATTACAGTATATTATAGTTAACAGGTTATCTGGAACATTTGAAGGGGCACCGATGTATGGACCAGGGACATCAAGCAATGAGAGGGGGCACCAAGGCATTGAACAGGGGCGTCAAGGCAGTGACCAGAGACACCAAGGAAATGACCAGGGGTACCAAGGAAATGACAAGCGGTACCAAAGCAATGACAAGAGGCTCCAAGGCAATGACCGGGGGCACCAAGGCAATGACCAGGGGCACCAAGGCAATGACAAGGGGCACCAAGGCAATGACCAGGAGCACCAAGGCAATGACCAGGGACACAAAGGAAATGACCAGGGACAACAAGGCAATGACCAGGGGCATCAAGGCAGTGACCAGAGGCACCAAGGAAATGACCAAGGGCATCAATCAGTGACCAGGGGCATCAAGGCAATGATCAGGGGCACCAAGGCAGTGACCAGAGGCACCGAGGAAATGACCAGGGGCACCAGGGAAATGACAAGGGCCACCAAGGCAACGACCAGGGGCACTGAGGCAATGACCAGAGACACCAAGGCAATGACCAGAGGCACTCAGGCAATGACCAGGGGCAGCATGGAGATAACCAGGGTACCAAGGCAATGACCAATTTTTGCTGCCCTGGGATTAATAGCTTCAACTACAGACATAATGTGACAATGGTTAATACATACCTGACCCCATTCACCAAAGCTCCATAGCGGACATGGTACCCCAGTATTACAAGCTTCTATATTCTGTGGTCTGGATGCTTCTGTGCATGTTTCTACATCTCCTGAATCATCCTGACATATCACCATCCTCTGACGTAGACCACTACCACACGTTGAAGAACACTAAGAGGATTCAAAACAACAAAAACTGAAAGCTCAAAACCAAATCCTGTTTCAAATAAGTTAAAAAAAAAGAATTTGGGACAATGTCAACATAGTGCTGGATAGCTCAGTTAGTACAGTTAGTGTTGCTACATCTATGGTCAACACGTTCAAATGCATTTGCAACAGACCCAGACCTAGACATAGCTCTAGGCAACTGGTTTCAGAAGCAACCTTACCTAACATCCACTGCCCCAATCTCAGATTCCCCATTTTAAGCCCCTGGATGGGACCAACTACTACCTGAGCCTAGACTACTAGTCTTGCTGAAGCCTTTTCCAACTCACCTTACTCCACTGTCCTGTACGCCATCTCCCTCTAGACAGAACCACACCTCTCTCACTAGCCATCCCTGAAGACACTAGCTGGTCTGTCGGACATTCCTGGTGGCTGCAAGAGTCTTTGTCTTTAGGTCTGTCCCTTAAATCACATTCCTCATCTTCGGCGATGGAGCTATCACCGTTCACACAGGCCACATAGCGAGAGGTTGTACCATGGCCACAGGTTACTGAACACTGAAATAAAAAAAACAACAGAAAGACTGAGAAGTTTGGACCAATCAACAAAGAACTGCAAGTATAGAAGTTTGATTCATTTCATTGTTACACCTTCGGTGTCATGGCAGCCGAGGAGAGACACATCACAAAAGCCATGAGGAAGCGTGAGCTGGGGAAGGCAGGAGCCACCAACATCTCCAGCAACCCACCCACCTACTGGGGCTCTACTTGAGGGAGAGGCTTCATGGGCTCAGAGAGGCCTTTCCAGTCATCTCCAAGCTCATGCTAGATCAAAATCCCACTATTAAAGTCATGAACCTGGCCATATTGGACTACGAATGGCAAACAGCAACACCTTCTTACATTCAGGATGCGTACTGTGACATGGTAATCATGTACTATGCAGGAGTAATGTATCGAGTACAGGGGTCGATTTCACTAACGCTTTGCGATTATCGCTTAAGCCCAAATCCATCGCTCATCGGAAAATTGCTACGCAAAGTAGCGATCGATTTCCCGTTTAGCTATGGATTTTAGCTTTCGCGAAGATAGCAAAGCATTAGTGAAATCGGCCCCAGGGCTGTTCATAGGACACTACTAGGAGCAATCTTGGCATGCTTACCCTATTCCATTGTCCTGTCCTCCAATGAGGGCATGGTTTCAGCTGACATTGTTCTATAGCTGGTGGCCTGTTGGATGTATCACAATCTCTCTCCTCTGAGATGTAGCCATATCTGTCTCTGCAGCTCACATACCGTTCCCTGGTTCCATACCCGCAAGTTGCAGAGCACTGAAAGTGTCAAACAAGATTCTGTTTATACAAATATCCCAAGGCAGAGTACCAAAGAGTGGCATAACCTTTAACTGTAAATATTAACCTGTGACCTCCTGATTATTGTGCTGGGGCCGATTTCATAAAACTTACGATGCATCACAGAGTTAAGACGCATCCTTTCTCTATGGACACACCGCATAGGTAGGACGCGTCGCAAATCGAGTTGCGACGCGTCGCAGAGCTTTATGAAATCGGCCCCTCGTGCTCTACCAACAGAGCTATCCAGGTTTATGTTGGCTGTGTTATAAACAGTCCATTACGTTTTATGTATTGCTAATTAGAAGCCATGAAACCACACAAATTCAGCTAAAACCCAATGATTAGTTCAGATTCTAGCAACATTATCAATGCTGCCAACCTGATGATTAGCCTCTCAGGGAAAGATAGAGCTTTGTTTTAATATCAAAAACATTCATTTAAAATGTTCTCATCCACTTACCTCTGTCCACTTTCCAGTCCTCCACTGACTGCTATATCTTCTCCTAGGCTGTTCCCTCAATACCTCCATAGAGGCAATAGGTGACGACTGTGGAGGTGACGACCGTGGAGGTGATGACTGAGGAGGTGCTGACCGAGGAGGTGCTGGCTGTGAGTATGATGGTTCATGGGAGACAGAGACAGACGGTGAAGTGTCCGTCAGTGATGACCGCTGGCTGGATGATGATGGACTTGAAGGTCTCGGTGACTGCCTTGGTGTTAGAGCTGAGGGTCTACGAAGGAAGGCCGGTACGGGAGCCATCTGGGTCGACTTGGGTAAAGTCCGGGTGGGTTTGACGGGGGCATGTGTTGGTGTCGGCTCTATGACTGGTTCAGTTGGAAGAGGACATGTTGGCATGTGGCATTCTTGTTGCTTCAATGGTTTGCCATCTTGATCACAATGAGCATCGGGGAGTGGAGTATCATTAACATGTCTGCATTGGATACCTCTTAGCTGGTAACCAAGACCACAGGTTACCGAGCACTGCAAGAGATCAAAGACAAAAACTAGTCTCAAATAAATTTAAAACAAGATGACCATGTACAAAATATAAAACATTATTATTTACTTCCATACAATTTCATGACAGTCGAAAGACTTACTGGTCCCCAATCTCCATGTCGCCATACCGGGCATTTACCGAGGTCACATGATTTGGAGATGGCAGGCATAATGGTCAAGTCACACTGGTCATTGTCAACGTTGTGGTTGCCTTGGAAACAGTTGACCTTACGCAGCATCTTGCCTTGGCCACAGGTCACCGAGCACTGTAACAGGGCAGGACGATAATCATTAGGATTCGCCTACTTCAAGATCAAGGTGATGAAACAGCACTGACATGCTGTGTCATCTTAAGATAAGTCAAGACAATTTGACTGATGTAAGACTACAACACAGGGCCCGTGTTGTGCCAGTACTCTACCATTTGAGATATATGGCGAGACCTCCCTATTGTCAGTTATCTTTGCTACACGTATTACCACAACTGCAGTGAGCTGAAATAGGCCTCTCCCATGGCATATGGCACAAGTGGGGAGTTATCTGTCTTTGTGTGAGATGTACAGTTCTGGGCAAGTCTATTCTTTCAATAGCTACACAAGCTTATTCTAGACCTTTATTCAATAATATGTCAATTATTTACCTGTGCCCATTGGCTAGCATGCCATGATGCACAACCTGGCATATCACATCCCTTAACAGTCTCAGGCATGAGAGATCGATCACATCGGTTGATGTCAACATTACGTCCATTCTGTGAGCAGCTTACTCTCCGCTGCATCTCACCATGTCCACATGACACTGAACACTATGTAGAGACAGGACAAGAAAAGAGCAGATAAGAGGTCATCCCTGATGAGACTCCAGGTTTACGGGAAACAGGGAATCAGAGACACAAAACATACACAATGTTAGAGGGTGGTGGCAATACCAAAAGTTACATGCTAAGCAAACGTCACTAGGACACCAGTTGCAAGCAATGTACATGGAGTTGAGTTTGGGTTGGTAATCCATTTTGTTAAGCAATACTCGATGTGCGGAGAGTGTCATGGGGATGCACCCAAGACTGCTTAGCTCAAAACAGTTTGCTTAGCAAAAATCAGTTATACACACTGCTTGAGTCTGATACTCTGTCCATCTTGTCTTTAAACTTTGGAGTCTGATTTTGAAATCGTTGTAACTAAAAAGCAAGTACTCACCGGTTCCCATTCTCCGATGTACCAGCCAGTACAATCAGCCATCTCACATACTCTAGTAGTCTCTGGCATCAGGGTCAGGTCACATTGACTCATATCAACCTCCTGGTTGCCTTGGTAACACACTGGTCTTCTTTTCCTGATCCCCTGGCCACAGGTTACCGAACACTTTTCACAGAAATTCAAACAAAAACTTCAAATTAGAGAATGTTTGGTATATTGAGTGGGAAGATTATTCCAGAAAATGTAAAAATGCAGGTTCATGAAATGATGATGTTACAACAACAATACTGGCCAGTATGTACAGGCATTGATACATGGCCTGCTATGTATTGGAGTCCATGTATTGTAGTGCTACAACGAACACAGCAGGATCCACAGTTCTTGTCTGTTATATCAGTTGTTCATTATAGTGATTTAAACAATAATGTTTGTTATGTTTTGTACAAAGGAATGGGGAGCCAAGGATGATGTTCAGTAAAGCCAAATGTTTGGTGCAGCAGTGTTCGTTATAGCGGCGTTCCACTGAACTTATTCTTGGCATTCAGAAGATCTCATAGACATTTTGAGTTTTCCTATAAATGCAAGCGTGCAACTTAGACTTAAAGGTACTATCATAATAGTAAAGATGATAGAACAGCTTTTTGTCATGAAATAAAAACAAACCTGTGAAATTTTCAGCACAAACAAAAGTTGTTGCAATTGCTACTCAAAATTGTGAGGTAATGGGAGACTTTTGAGAACCGTTCTTCAAGTCAACAGCACACGCACATGCACAACAGTGCAGGCACAAAACAACGTGCGTATGCTCACAATTGCGTGCGCGTGTGCTGTTGACTTGAAGAACGGTTCTCAAAAGTCTCCCATTGTAATTGTGAGGTTTTGATCTCGAGGATCAAAACTATTTTTGGTATTTTGTCATACTCATTTCTGGATAAATACAGCATTTCAGGCAGAACGATTTTAATCTGTGAACATATCTGATTTGGTTTCCTACCAAAGTATGATAGTACCTTTAACAAAAAACAAGGAAATTCCAATCCTTACAAGAATTGTGCAGTGTTTTTAAGTGTGATGAGGAAAAAATGAAGAAAATCAGCTGATCCAAGTGAAAGTTACATGCCTGCCAATGAAATGTGCAATAAATAGAGATAGAGACCCCGCCCTTTACAAGGAGAGAAATCCCAAAACCTGGTGATGCTTGCAGTGAATGAGAAAAATGAAGTTTAAAATGGGTTAGTAAGAGTATATAGAGCGTTTACGAAACAGAGGCTCCGTCTCAGGCTCCAGTTCCATTTCATGAACCCATTCTGAAAAAACGAGGCTTTAGGCTGTGGTTCAGAAGTAGATTCTCTGGTTTGAAAAGGGAAAACAGAGCTTCAGCTTCAATGAAAAACCACAACCTATATTTTCAGCATATGTATGACAGAGCTGGAGCCTGAGCCTGAGCCTGAGCCTGAGCCTGAGCCTGAGCCTCCGTTTCCTAAACGTCCTTAGAACAGGATAATTGTGCTGATGATGAATTGTGAAGTGCTTGATGAGATGGAAGTGAAGACGGAGTGAAGTAACATCACAGAGGTCAAGGAATCTGTTGCTGACCTGTCCCCAGTCCCCATCCTTCCATACTGGACATTCCACCACCTGACATGGGGTTACTTTGACCGGCTTCTTGGAGGAATCGCATTGACTGTCCACCACTATATCATTGCCACGGAAACAGTTAACAGACCTTCGCTTCTTGCCTTCATCACAGGTAGTTGAACACTTCAAACATGTACAACAAAGGAATAATCAATATGGCTGTCTATTGGACACTGGTAGATGCATAATTCAAAAGTTCTCTTCCAAACATACGTTGAGCAGAACTATAATCTCTGTACCTTCAAGCACCTTTGTTTTTTTGCAAATAAGCTTTTGTCATTCCGACTTGCCGCCACAAAAACAAAAATTAGTTTCAAGAAAGATTTGATGCTTTGCATGGTGACAATTGGTATGTGGATCGGTTTGCGAAAGTACAAACGATTATTACATGGTGTTTCCGCTGATCCACATAAAAATGAGTTTGGTTGCGAGGCAATATGTACGAATCAGAATACATATATACAGTTACCACTGAATATCTCTCCCTTAAACTACCTCAGCTCAGCTATTCAGCAGACATAGAGGCCAAAGGCATTTTTGCAATTGCTTTGGGATTCAAATGTGTGTTAATTTGTCCCCAAAAGGAATTTGAGCCATTTTTGTAAAGCGTCTCGCTCGAGAACACAAGTAAAACACACCGAATGTCATCTTACCGGTCCCCATTCTCCATGTTGCCAGTAAGCACACTGAGTGACCTCACAGGACATCACAGACTCAGGCATAAGGGTCAGGTCACATTGGCTCAAATCCACCTCACGGTTGCTTTGGTAACAGGCCACTACTCTGTGTTTCTCACCCTCATCACAAGATGTAGAACACTAAGCGGGAAAAAACAAGATATTTTAAGAATTAGCCACTTATTCAGAGGCAAACCACAACTTACTGGCCAGCCTATGATACCAAATCAATCTTAGAATCTCTGTAGTCAATACTCACTGGTCCCCACTCTCGCTGGTGCCAGACCGGGCATTCAGGCATGTCACATGATGCAACATCATCTGGTCTCCTATCAGCATCACACTGACTTGTAGAGACCTCTCTGTTGCCTTGGTAACAGGTTACATATCTCTGCATCTCCCCTTGACCACAACTACCAGAGCACTAGTGAGGCAAGCAAATGATATACTGCAATAAGTATGATGCAAATGACACATGTCCAATTCAATTTCAGATTCGGAGCTATAAGGATGGTAGTTCAAAGGGCATGGAGGGAACCAAGCTTGAGGCTTGGCTTCGGACTTATTTTGCTTCCGCCATTTATGGCTCCAAAACAATATGAAGGGATTGGGCCACATGATTAGAGAAGAAAGGCTCCAGCTGTATGTATGTTAAGCCCTTCATTTCATTTAGGACACAAAATGGCAGTAGCAATATAAATCCCAACCCTAGCCTCAAGCCCCATTTCATAAAGGCCCAAAGTTTATGGTAAAGTGTCTTGCTCAAGAACACAACTAAAACACATCCAATATATTCTCACCGTTCCCCATTCTCCATGGTTCCAGTAAGCACACTGAGTGACCTCACAGGATGTCACAGACTCAGGCATAAGGGTCAGGTCACATTGGCTCAAATCCACCTCACGGTTGCCTTGGTAACAGGCCACTACTCTGTGCTTCTCACCCTCATCACAAGATGTAGAACACTAAGTGACAAAAAAACAAGACATTTCAAGAATTTAGCTAGTTACCTATTCTCCAAATATCAGACTGTGTCTGCATACACATGGAAGCTAGTGACTGACATCATTTGCATAGACTTGTGCACCACAATGAGAGCCACCGTTTTCAAACCGGAACGCGATGTTCGCCAAACATGAACACAACGTTCGCCTAACATATCTAACGATGTAGAGGAGGTGTTTGCTGAAGTTGGCTAACTACATTGAATGAAAGATGGAAGCAGTATGCAACACATGTTCGCCATTTGCTGCATGTGCGTTCCACTTCAAACTCCAAGCATAACGCAAACGTCGCAAACACAATCGGGTATGTTCATGCAAGGGGAATGCACCCCAGGGCTAGATTATTGTTAACTGCATTCTGTAATGACATTACATAAACAACCTAAGAATAAATAGCCAATTTAACGATTAAACAAAAATGGAAAAATTTGTAGGCCCTAGTGTATACTCACTGGTCCCCATTCTCCCTGGTGCCAGATTGGGCATTCAGGCATGTCACATGATGCAACATCATCTGGTCTCCTATCAGCATCACACTGACTTGTAGAGACCTCTCTGTTGCCTTGGTAACAGGTTACATATCTCTGCATCTCCCCTTGACCACAACTACCAGAGCACTAGTGAGGCAAGCAAATGATATTTAATAATAAAGTTAACCATTTCAGTATGATGCAAAAGACACGTGTCCAATTAAAATATTTCAAAGTTGAAGTAATATGGAAGTTAAAGGTACCGGTACAGCACAGGATTGGTAACATACCCAACGTTGTCTGAGTGAGTCGAGGACACACAAACTATGGTTTTGACGTTCACTAGCCTTCGTGATCGATGAGAACGAGATCCACGTTCACAGTAATCTAAAGCACTCTAATGTTCAATTCTGACCAGCAATTTATAGTTTCCTTCTCTCTCCACTATACCAGTCACACACTGCATTGAAATACACTACAAGTTTATCTAACACACAGACAGTATTGAATCTTACAGGGCTCCATTCACCGTAGCTCCATACAGCACATTCAACCATCTGACAAGGTCTAGTAGATTCTGGTAGCAAACTCGGATCACACTCGGTCTCATGGACTAGTTGGTTATCACGGACACAGCTGACATCACGTTGCTGGGTCCCCTGACCGCAGGAGACAGAACACTAGTTGGAGGAAACAAAAGGTAGACATAAAGATGGCAGGTTCTAAGACCAGTAGATGACCATTCATGAAACATGTGCCTGTAAGTACAAGAAATGTGATAGTGACCAGTTGATCAATTCACTGGTTGATAAGACGATCAGCCGACTAGTTGACTTGCTGACAAATTGGCCAGTTGTGTGGTTGACAAATTGAAGAGTTAAACGGTTGGTTAACTGACTTGGCAGGCAGATAACAGCTTTGTACATAAATGAACTCTGCAAGTAATAAACTGCTGCAAACTCAGTCAATAACCTGAAATTCATCAAATGCTTGGAGTTAGGAGGGCCTGACGTTTCAATCCTAGCAGGATCTTTCTCAAAGGCTAAAAATGTTCTGTCCTTTAGCCTTCGATAAAGATCCTGCTAGGATCAAAACATCAGGCCCTCCTACATAAACTCTGCATAATTCTGTGTAGAAGTATAGGTCTTGTGCATCTTACTAAATTCATAAACTATCCCTCTAATTGATCAATAATATTACCTGTTCCCAATCTCTATGCTCCCACACAGCACATTCACTCAGTCGACATGATGTAGTCTCCTCCGGTTTGTGCTGATCATTGCAATAACTGACATCTACCTCCTGGTTGCCCTGGTAACAGCTGACTCGTCTCTGTCTCTCTCCTTGGCCGCAGGTCACCGAACACTGGCACAAAGATGTCAAAGGGCAAATTAATATTCAAACTGGACATCTGTGAGGTGACAAGCTTGTTTATGCAAACTAGGTTTTTCCCAGCAGACAAAGGTTATCGGCTGAAATTCCATGCTATATGGACCTTGCCTGAGACTATAATTTTGCTTAAACGTGAAGCATGCATAATTTCTGCTGAACAGATTGATGAATATGGCAGAATTGTAATGACTCAAGTAAATGACTCGAATCGAGTCACATTTTTTGGCAACTTGACTCAAGTCCCGAAGGCTAAATGACTTGATTTGACTTAATTCGCAAAAAACAGTGACTTGTTACAACTTTGGATTATGGGTCCAACTTAAGAGTACATCAGTGGAATTACTTGATCTTCGTGAAGATCTTTCTTTATGTCATCCCCACAAACCACACCAAAGACCAAGAAAGATAACTCACTGGTCCCCAGGATCCTTCCTGCCAGTTTGTACATTCCCCCATGTTGCAGGATACCGATGACTCTGGCATTGACCGGCGATCACATCGACTGGAATCAACTACATAGTTGCCTTGGTAACAGCTGACCAATCGCTGCCTTTCTCCTCCGCCGCAAGTAACAGAGCACTGTCAACAAGAAGCAGATGTGTTAATAAGCCGATACAATCTTGTTATAAGAAGAATTCAAGAGAGGAAGGTAGCACTATGATGAAAGGAAGCTTAGTGTTATTTATTTATACTTTATGTTTGACTACTTCTAGCTAACAGCAATGCTGCATCCTGAGAGCAGGACATTGCTGATCACTCAAAGAGGATGCGGCTTTTTAATTAATACAATCATAGTTCATGGCTTCTGACTGCAAAACAAACAAAGATAATTGACTTTTAGGGACACCACCAACATAGGGCTGGAAAGCTCATTTGGTAGAGCGCCTGCACGGTGTTCAGGAGGTCGCCAGTTCGAATCCCGCTCCAGTCAATTTTTCTTGGTTCACTTTTCAATGAGTCAAATCAAAGTTCAGATTTGGGGATCCTAAGAGAAAGAAAACAATTCCTCACCAAACTCCATTCTCCTTGATGCCAGAAAGGGCACTCTGCATTGTCACATGACCTGGTGGTATCCGGCATGAGACTTGGATCACAACGAGTAGGTTCAGATGGCTGGTTGCCCGTCATACAACTGACTAATCTCTGCATTGATCCAAGGCCACAGGTAGATGAGCACTGAGGAGAGAGGAATGGATGGTCATCGTGAGTGTCTCTTGGGGTAGGATGGATGAAAAATCCTGAAGTGAGGTGACTCAGGAGTAATACTTTGGGCTAGAAGCTGGTTTAAGTTTAGTGGAAGAGTTTACGAGTAGGAGTATATCTATCATGAAAGGGGCTGGAATGTGCTGGATTGTGTGTTTGGCAGTTTGGGAGAGAAGCTAGCTTTGTTACAGAGATGGATACTAGACACTAGCAGGGAGAAGAGGGTTCTTGTCTAGCATAACAGCAGAAGGCAGCTTTAGTTACAGGTGCTGAAAGTTCTGA
The DNA here is from genome assembly GCA_963971285.1 of Astropecten irregularis. Lineage (NCBI taxonomy): Eukaryota > Metazoa > Echinodermata > Asteroidea > Paxillosida > Astropectinidae > Astropecten > Astropecten irregularis. Next base: position 38,160,279 of record OZ020244.1, on the reverse strand, counting down.
GTAGACAATGAAGGGTCCCAATAGGATAGGAGCACTATGTAAAAAGGTTATACACTGGCTGTATGAAGCTCCAGTATGATGAGATGTAGCAGGGGTTTGAGTAAGGAGTACAAGTATTCCACACAATAGGAGCTCCATCTAGTCTTCCCTGAATGTGGGCTATAAATAGTTAGATTGAGGGTCTTTTGATGAGTAAGAGACTTGATTACTCACCGGTCCCCACTCTCCCTGGTGCCAGATAGCACACTCCTCCATCTGACACAGCTTTCTTGTCTCTGGCCTCGAACCTGGGTCACACTCACTCCGGTCCACCTCCTGGTTGCCTTGGTAACATCCGACTGACCGTTGCATTTCACCATCTCCACAGGTCACTGAACACTGAGAGAAGATGTAAGAGTATACATGTTAATAGCCACTCGCTGAACAAACTGAATCAACATAAAAAGGATAAACCATATCTGACTAGGGGGTCGATTTCACAAAACCCTACAATCGATTGTAACTGAAGTAACGAAGGATAACCCATCGTAGGGGGCCCATCCTGCGTAGAACTGCAATGCATCATGAGTCCTACAATTGATAGTTACGATCAGTTTAGTAAAACCGACCCCTGTTCAACTTTATAGAGGCAAACCATCCTGATAACAGTTCAAATTGGTTCTCTTTCCTTTAATTCAATCAGCTTGGATAAATCCTTTCAGTCTTTCATGAATACGTCACAATCTACTCCTTAAGGAATCTAGTGCTCATTTTCCAAGGTTGTGCACATTAAAGATTTGGCATAAGAACAAGTTCATGTGAAAGAAGACAAACTGTCTCCCTATAGCATATATGGAACTGGCAAGGGCACCTAGTCCACAGCAAGCTAATCAATGCCTCCACCCCTGTGGTGTGGAGAAACCAGAGTCCCTCATACTGAGCCAAGTTGATAACAAAATTTGCAATAATGAGCAGCGAGTTGCGGGTTCATATCCCACCTGTGTCAGCACATGCACTTTGGTCACATGTGCACTGAGAAGCAATGAGAATATAATATTAATACCTTCCGAAGGATAAAACATTATTTGAAATATTTCCAATGCCCAAACGAAAAGGTATAAGAATGAGAACAACACAAGTCCAACTCAGTACTTACCTCACTCCATGACTGTGCAGCCCATATAGGACATTGCTGAGTGTTACATCTCTCTACAATGTGCTTGTTAGAACTGTCACAGTTACTGTCTTGAGCGTAATAGCCATTAGCATCACGGCATGAAGCACTACGCCTGCGAGTACCACTATCACAAGATCTTGAACACTACAGTAGGTAATTAGAAAGAGGTTTCCTCATTAGAATGGGTTTAACAAAAAACCTGGGTATTCTAACCATGGACCTTCCAGAATCTGCTGAGTTGAGTCATCTATAAGCCAATACAAAGTTGCGGCATTCAGGTTCAACAGTCTTGGGTAATACAATAATATACAATGCAGTACAATATCCCTGTGGCATATTCTTTTGACTTGAAGTTGGGAAGTAACCCCCATATAAAGCTGCAATGTCTTGATTCTATGTGTCCTCCAAGTCCAACAATATAATTTAATGGAGTTTGATGGGAATGGTAAGAGTGGATTCATATTTGTTATATTATTTTCAAATTCAATTATATCTGGACCAGATATGAGCAAAGACTGAGCATGTTTCACTACTCGATGTATCCTATGATGTCCGCAGCACATTCATAATAACAAGATGATGAATATGCAATGAAGAAGAAGACACCATGACATCACTGGGATGCTGTTCCTCTATCAGGCCTATTTGTGGAATGACTAATTACCTGAGTCCATGCAGAGTATTCCCAGTGAGATTGCTGGCATTCAGTACCACATTCAATCACCTCAGCAGGTCTATTCTGATCCCTGCAGTGTGATTCAGCTACTACTACTGAGTAACGTCTCCTTCCTACTGTCTTCACACACTGGACACGTCTAGTACGACGACCAATGCCACACGTAGATGTAGATGAACAATCACTCTCAGCAGTAACCTCCCAGCTGAGGAAGATAATCAGCACATTATACATTAACATTCATCGCTGGTTCGAATCCCTCTTCCACATCCATTTGTCAAAAGTAAGCAATTGTTATGAATCATATTGAAGTGACATTATGATTTGTGTTGGAATGATAGTTAGAGTTGGCGCTCTTCCATCCTGTATACTCACTGCACTAAGCAAGAGGTCATGGGTTCGAGTCCCACCTGAGCTACCATTGTGTATACCACGCTAATACATGACTATCAATCAATCAATCAGTGGGAGCATGCATTGTGGTAGCGCGTTGCCGCATCTACCTTTGAGCGGTACTCCTTTGGTCTCCTGATGGCCATCCCCAAGGCAGCCATGCAACCCATCCCCATCCCAGCAAAATAACAATTCATCTGACGCAACCACGTGTCATATGGATGTCGTACCGAGTTAGTCCTACCATAGGTTCTCTCATAGTGAGAATTCGCCTGGCAAGATCGCTGGCAGGGAATCTAGCCACATGACCGCATCTTGACAATACATTAAATGAAGAGCAATCTCTTATCTAACTATCACTAATGACTACCTGCTTAAAAGTGAAATGCCGCTATAACGACCACCACTATACCGAACATTTGGCTATACCAAACATCATCCTTGGCTTCCAATTTCAAGTACAATGTATATAGGCATGCTGAACATTGTTCACTATAACTAACAACAACTATAACGAACAATAACTGTGCATCCCAGCATGTTCATTATAGTGGTGTTCCACTGTACTACAGGTGTATTGACATACCGTACGTTGCATCCAGTGTTGCATTTAGCTGTGACTGCCTCAGGACGTCTACCCCGGCATCTCTCATCTTTCACTTGAATACGATCACTTTGTCTCAAGCAGCGAGGACGCCGTACTTTTTCTCCTGCAAATACAAACAAATGGACATACACAACGTGAGAGGATATAAGCTATGAATTGTTGACAATGAAAGCTGGGCTGGCCAACAGCCGTATTTGTCTCATTACAGGGTGAGGGACTGTTGTCTCCAATTGATAAAATCTGAGAACTTGGTACTCCTTCTGGGGTCGATTTCATAAAACTCATGGTCAGGTCGTGGCGATTTCTCAAAGCAGAATGATTGTATCCATTTAACTTCTGTGGGTCCTGTGGTGATTCAGGAGACCCAGCCTTGATGGGCATTGTCTGCTGCAGATATTGCATACTGTAGTGGGAGGAAGTCTCTGATGATTTTGAACTCGACCTCAGATCATATTAATTCTGAGGCCACCAGTCTTTTTCCAGTGTGAGGGAATGGTTTCTCCACACCACACTGGTGGAGGCATTGTTTGTTGCCTTGCTGCATCTGGGTACCCCGCTAGGTTTATACCGTGAAAGTGCCATTTTAGAATATATCAAATTTCTCTACTCCTCTCTACACAACTTTCACCTCAAGTGGTCATTTAGCGTTGAGTTGGGCACCTTCCATACAAACAGGTAAAAGAAATGAATTCATCATCGGAGATGCTCTGTGCTTCCTTATTTATCTCGACAGGAACAGCACTGAGTGTAGATGCCAGAGTATAGGATCAACAATCAGTATTACTTACAGGATAGAGACATAGCTTATCCTCCATAGTAAGTAGCACAAATCAAATGAGAAAATAGTAATTCAATTAAAATATTAAGCAAAATCCGGGAAAGCTCAGATGTGCACAAAAACACAACTAAGAACAATTGAAAAACAGTTAACATGCCACATGATTGCCACATGATTCAGAAAGCTTTATGTTCATGGAAATGTGAAATCAACACCAAATTTGTAATGGAGCAGGCAAGTATTAAAAAATGACATTCATTATAAAACCAAGCGAAACCATTCAACATAAAGCACAACTATTCACACCACAGGACAACGACAATCCCACTTTCCATGAAACAGTGGAACACCGCTATACCGAACATCATCCTTGGCTCCCAATTTGTGTGCACAATATCAAGACCTGCTGAACATTGTTCACTATAACGAACCAGTCAAACAACCACTATAACAGACAATTTCTGTGCATCCCGGCATGTTTGTTACAGTGGCATTCCACTGTACATGTACAAATCTTCAAACTGAGGAAAAAAACAACAAAGTGAGATAACATCAAAAGCAAACAGCAATGGGGCATTGGTTAATTATTACATGTGATGGAATGAGAAAGAAATGAAACCCTTTGGCTTCCCCTTCCCGGTACCCTTCAATAACTTCAATAATAAGTCAGCATTGAAAGATGTGGTAACCAGTCTACCAAAACAAAGTTTTGTGGTCAACCAAAGAAACGCAAATACTCCCAGAGGAAGCAACAAGTGTATGTGATGTTACGTCTAGCCAATTAAATATCGGCGCCAAATATGTTTCCATCAAATCTTATTTTTGGACAAGGAAGTCCCACCACAGAACCTCAGAACTGGACAGATGTAACGTCATGTCAATCAGTTTGAAGACAAATAGCCCCAAGTCCTGCTAGTAATTGAGGAAGAATCCACTATACACAGTGAGCCACTCATATTCAGTCAATGGTATATTATCTGTTGAACAAATATTGATTGGTGCTAAGATTCGGCTGCTTTGAAAGCTACTCTACCAAAGCGCATACTATTGTTAACAAACAATAAGAATGTGGAGTCAAATGGGTTTTACCAAAGTTACCAATCAACATTTGTGGCAAAATCACAACCTATGGTTTCTGTTTATCAGTCTGATCCTACAGTCTGAAATTTCAAACCTAGATTTCATCAAAACAGCACTTGTTTGTGAAAATCGCCATCAACAGTTGATGTGAACTTGATGGAAAACAGGAAACTAGGCTAATGGGTTTATCTCTATCCGGACCAACGATGTCCACCCTTATGAATGTTGGTCCAATCAGACATGTTCAACCAAACTCTGAGACTTGTTGCTCTTGTTAAATTGCATCAATCATTGGAAGTTTTCCAAAACACAAGATTTCAGGATTGGCTGTCGTTAGTCAGATGTCTGGTAACCGCGGTTACCTGTTTTTATTATCCGTTCTGCTGACCGCAGAGAATCATAACAGGGACATAAAACGAAGCTCAGACCACACCGATATGAATGACAGATGGAAATGGATGAAGGAGTAAACTGCAATTCATGCAATGTCAGCAGCAGGACACATACTGGAATACTCAAAGGCTTCCTAGTGATACAATATGTTCTACAATGTCATTATATAGTTAGTTTACAGAGCACAATGTTTCATGAAGCCAGGTTGGCTTAGCGATTCTTTCCTCGCCTTTCACCTCTGGCGGACCAGGGGCCGATTTCACTAACGCGCTGATGCCCAAATCCATCACTAAACAGAAAATTGCTATGCAAAGTAGCGATCAATTTTCCATTAAGCGATGGATTTGGGCCTTAGCAATGATCGCAAAGCGTTAGTGAAATCGGCCCCTTGTTTGAGTCCGGCTCAGCCCACAAGTGGATTGAGATTTCAGTCCCTACCTGATTCTATGCGTTTTACCCAGAATTTTACTCCGGGGTTTTCCTCTAACCTCTAAAACTGTATCTTCTTCTCATCATCTTTCCATAAAAGGTTTCATCAGGCTTGCGAGCTACAGTGCCTAGGGCGCTTTTGAGGAATCCTTGGTTTCATTACCAGAAATAAATAATAATAATAAGTTTTCTCACCTCTACAGATCTTGCTGCAGTCATCCCATAGTCCATACATATCCCATATATAGATGACTTTATTATCGATGGGAATGTTGTAGGAATACCTGATGTCTGGTGGAAGGACTTTACCAACTGAGAGAACCTGTCACAGAGCAATTCCAACACTTCATAATCAATTATCATAATTACATTGATTAAGAATATGGTCATCATCCAATTTACAGATATGGGGGATACAGGGGTCAATATTATAGAGCTGCTTAAGCACCAAAAACCTTGGTAAATAAAAACAGTATGCCAGCCATAACTCCTTATGAATGTAGCAGCAAACATCTCATGAAAATTTGGTTGGTAATCCTGTTTGATCAAGGAAGACTTTTCATGCTTAAGCAGTATTTTTTCTTAAGCAGCTCTATGAAATTGGACCCAATAGCTAATTCCCCAAAGCACCAAGATTTATCTGAAATTGTGAATCCATCATAATTGCTTAGTAAAGAGTCATGTCACTAAAGGTAACATTGACAAGTCAAAGGTAAGATTAATCTTAGTATTTGGTGAAATCGGCTCCGGGGATTGATTTCAAACCGATTCAAACGATACAACCACTTGCCTTTGAATAACTATCAAAAACCATTGCCTTTTAAAAGCTAATGATTAATTAATGAATAATTAATGAATAATTAATGAATAATTGGCAAATGTCTATTAAGCTCACTCACAAAGATGGTGATACCGCTGATAATCTTCTCATGACATGTGATCTTCTCGATAGAGTTATTAGAACCACTGTACTCCAAGATGATGCTACCAATCTTGATCTCACGCTGGAACTGGCTGACCACAAAGTGTCCATTCAGAAGGTACTCTCCAGTGCTGCTCTGTATGGCTGTACACAATGTAATGTACAAAGATTCAATGAAAAGTGAAAAATTGACTGGAGCGGGATTCTCTAACCTGCAACCAGAATACTGTACCGACGCTCTTACCAACTGAGCTATCCAACCCTATGTTGGTTGCGTCCCAAATAGTCAATTATCTTTAATAAGTCATTAGGCAGTTAGAAGCCATTTGATGATTTTAGAAAGATTCAATGAAAAAGCAGACCAAGAACACTCCAGCCAGGATGTGCCAAGTGGTTTCACTGCTTTTCCACAGGTAATTACAGGTAGTTACACTGTAATCACACCATAACCAGCTAAACATTTTTTTTTTTTTTTTTTGGGAAGGGCCGGCCATTCTGGCTCCCCTTAACACGCCTCTCATCTCAAAAAGGTATTCATTCTGTGTATAATTGGTTATTTTCTGCAATCAACAAGTATGATGAAAATATCTATAATAGTCTGAGTACAGTAACAGGTGGCATGCACCAATGTATAGTGTCTGCCAATTCCCATATACCATAGAGATACTCATTACTCACCTAAGTAGTTGTCATCTTTAGGTGCTCCTGGGTAGCTATGCTGTCTGATATCAATCTTGGTAGCACCTGCTGGTATATCTACTACCTTATTGTACCCTGAACACACAGAATGTAGAACAAGTTTTAGAGCATGTGCTATACTACAGAAAACAGTATATCCTGGTTCAGGCTGCGAGTTGTGGTCAAAGTACACAGAAATCTAAGTGATCATCAAATAACCACAAGGGAAACTGACTGTACATAAAATTAACCCAAAGAAAAATTGGCTGGAGCTGGATTCGAACCAGCGACCTCCGGAACAAAGGTCAAAGCGGAGCAACAAAGTTTAGGTTTTTTTTTTTTTTTACAAATTATGGAAAACTAAATGCTTTGCAATTAATGCACTGTACAATGCTACCACTCATTATTGGTGGACATAGGTGGACACAAATGGAAACACATTACTGCCTTTTGTGCACATGTTTCTGTTCATTAAATTGCAATCTTGATTTGCTTTTATGTTCGATTACTGTGTTATTTGTTCAGTCGCCAGTTTGAATCCCATTCCAATCAATTGTCTTTGTTAACTTTTCAATAACTTTAAATTCAGTCAGTTTCCCTTGTGGTTATTTGATGTTTAGTTATTTGTTTCTTTGGTATGTTCAGATTCACAAACAAAATTGAAGATATCTTCTATCATCTGGAAAACTTAGGCTTTGGAAATATTTGAGAACCAGAACTCCATTCCAAAACTCTCCAACGTGTGCGTTATCCCCCCCTCCCTCCCCCCATCCCCCCACCCCAAGATGCCGCCAATAATCCTGCTAAGTTTCACAATCCCTTCCAGAACTCCAGAAGGTGTTGGGGCTTTCCGTCCCATGACCCTGTCTGACCTCTGGGTCATAAAAAGCCCCGAAACTGGCCGATTATCTGCAAGGTATCTGGATCTTAGCCCGGTACTGGAAATAGACCTGACTGGAGGGGGGAGGGGGGGGGAGTGGGGATTCGTTGAACCGTACACCTGTTATGAGAAGTCAGCACTAATCCTTATAAATAACTGGAGACTGGGACCTGTGAAAGTGGCTCTTATGGACTATTTCCTTCTGGGTATTAACTAGCAACGGATGAAAGATAAGAGAATGGTAAAAGGGGGACATATTCTGGAAATATTTAGGGCTCTTTTAGGGGAAGGAGTGTAATAGATAGTCATTAAGGTAGGAAATATACCGTGATAACATTTCATTTCATACAGGGCATCAAAACATAAATAACTTTTGACAGTTTTCAGGCTTTTTACAATTTAATTCAAATAAGCTGCATAGGTTTTCCAAATGATCATGAAAGATCTCTTATTCAACACAGGGCCATTTCAAATATCTGTACCACAAATTCTGCTACAAACTTCAAGGTCATTTCACAAATGAAGCCCAACTTCAATCTTAGCATTGCAAACCTAGCTAAAATTCATGGCGCTGATCAGCATAAAATATCGCTAAGCAAACAAATCATGGAAAGAAATAATAGGCTGAGAATCAGTCACCAGCTATATACATCACATGAGATTTTGGCCAAACCAGTAATTATGCTCAGCAATATTGGGTGTTGAGTAGTTCCATGAAGTCTAGGCCAACTGAGAATAAATTACCGATTACAGATAGAATGAGACTTACCATACTGTGTCTTGTTATATGTACCAGTCACCGTGGTGCATGCTTGGTTATCTCCACCACATATTCCACAGTTATCTCTCTGTGTTTGGGAGCCAAGTATATGATCACAGCCAGCACGCTATATAGAACAATCAACAATAAATCAAAGAGTTTTATCAATGCACATTCAACAGCTCTATGTAGCTATATGGTCAGAACAAGTGCTACCAGCCAGAAGTTCCAGACCATAGTAACTTTACACCTTACATGGGGATGTTTCATACATTTTGTACACATCTCTGAACAAAATTATCTCAATCAAAACCATGCTAGTTCTCAAATTGTCCTTTTAGGTACCAGTGATCATTAACACCTATGGGCCTTGTCTGAACCTTCTAAAACTACCCAAAATACTACACTAGGAAGGATCCTTGTATGAAATAAAGAATTAATAGAAACTTTTTTCAAAGTTAGAACATGACGCCACACATACAATAAGGGTGCTAATGTGTGGTCTTTTTCAAAACCTGCAACAATATGGCATCAAAACAATAGGGAATCAAAGATGCTAGTCAAGTTCTTACCCACAGTCTGGAATTTAGGAAAGAGAGGCCTTTATGCATAACTAGCTAAGGCCTGACATTAGACAAACATTGTATAACATGAGAACCTGTAATCAGGGCTTGGCCTGCAAAGTGGTTAAAAGGGGGTCGAGACTTTGAGGGATCTGTGGTGGTTACAAGTATGAATATTGACTACAGGACAGATACACACCCAGCATTGTCCCTGTACACATATATCATCTGTATCTTTTCCACATAGTGTACCATCGATGACTTTCTTGGCCAGTTTATAGTAAGCGATACTTCCTTCCACTTGACAGATGAGACTACACCGATCCTTGGGCTGCACTGCATGGCCAAACAGAGAAATCATACATCACAAAATCAAATCAAATCATATCACAGGACATTGAGATAAAGAATGGCAGATTCCTAGCGACTCTGAAGTACTGTGCCCAATTTAATGGAGCTGCTAAGCACAACAAGTTGCATAGCATAAAAATGTCTTGCCAAATAAAACAAACCACCATTAAAGATTCCATTTGATATTCATGGTCAGCAACCAACAGCCAAAGAACAATCACAAGTGATACACAACACATGGAAATTTGGTTATTAATCCTGTTTTTTTCATGGTTAGCAAATGTTTGTGCTAAGCAGGGCCATGAAATTGGCTCCTGGTAATGGTGAAATTGGAGCAGGAATTATCCACAACTAGTCTTGATGGTGTAACTCATGTCATGTGATCAATATGCAAATCAGCTCACGTTATAAAAATCATTTCATGGATCTGAAACTTGTAAAAAGCATGTCAGATGATACTGAATGAAACACTTCATGCAATCGTTAACCTGAAGAAAGTGAAGGTTTGACAGGCATGCAACTCAGACTTAACAAAAAAACGAGGGAATTTCAATCTTTGTGCAGTGTTCTTCTAATTTCAATGGCATGAGTGTGATGAGAAAAACGATCAGCTGATATGAGGAAAAGTTGCATGCCTGCTTTGAGAATGCAAAGTAAATATTCTATTTATAAATCCATGGGTACAAACAGCTATAAGCGTGGGAATTGCTCTCCCAGAGGTTCACTCCTAAATGTGGGTCAGGGGACTATACCGCTCAGTCAGCGACAACCATAATGACAAAAGTCTGTCCCCGACTTCAACAAACATCATTTCAGTAGAGAGATCCATTAATCCACACTTTTATTGTACAGTCTTTACAAACAGGGGGTTGGAATGTCTACACAGAGAGAGAAATAATGACAAAACATGATGTCCATTGGCCAGGCAGACTTGATTGTAATTAGTCTAGTCTAGGCACCATCTGGGCTGGGTTTAGATGGGATCCTAAACCGCACCCTTGAGCTGTATGGTAATACAGGATTGCTAGCCACCACCTACTGGGATGTCTGTACCCTACACTCCCCCTTCCATCTTGATTCTTGTCTCATGATGATTAAAGGTAATATCATGCTTTGATTTTTGTCCCAAAAAAATGCAGATTCATGGGCAAAAATATCAAGGAAGATACAGTAACACACAGTAACAGTCATCTGTGAAATGTTTAGTCCCATACGGTGCCTACTTTTTGAGAAAACCGTGAAAAACGCCCACAGTATTCCTTAAATATTTTCACCGTTATTTTTCATCTTTAAAAGATCCAAATTGTTTTTGGTCTTTGTTTTTACTCTTTTCTAGATAAATACAGTATTTCAGGCAGAACAATTTTATTGGTATATTTCTACCATCACCATCTTTATACCCTGTGAGTTATAGCTAAATCTGTAAAGATTTATGTGTCCGAATGCTACCAAAGTATGATAGTACCTTATTAGTCACTGTATCCTACCCTGACACTCCTATTTTACTGAGAGATTGAGTCAGTAGCTTGATCATGAGTAAATACTCATGAGTACAATACTCACCACCATCATACTTAGCTATCCATCGTACATCCCTAGGCACATCATGAATGTTGAAGTTATTATTGTTGAAATCAGCACACTGCTTCTCTCGGAATGGAATGGCGTTTACTGGACATGTCTGCCAAAAACATTTACAAAACAACAACAATTAATTGTTTTCCCTTCTGTCTGTGAGAAAAACAATAAAAGGTTGCTATAATCCAAGATGAGATTGCACAACTAAAGCAAGTAGATTCATGGCTCTGCATTCTGTCGGCAATGAATCAGGAGCAAATATCATACTGCTAATAGAAAATGTACACATTCGTCAGTCAATATAGCTCATAACATGTATGGATTGTGACAAGTTTGAGATGTCATTGGTAAGAATGACAATTGCATGAGGTTTTGGCTGGTGACAAGTTTTTGCCCAATTAGTTATTTTCGAGCTTAGCACTCTTATGAGTGTGATCAGTAGCTAGAGCCATGCTAGTATTAGCTACATGGTCTTGGCCCAAATCCTGTGTGACCAGGGTTTGGGCCAAGACCAAGATTTTGCTCAGATTGATGTATCATGGCATATCCTGCAGGTTAACGTGCCCTTCTACTAAGGATACTATATTGCTTATTGCTCATTCTGTATTCAAGGACAAGAGAGTCAAAATAGGAATTGCTTTTGAGATGAAAAAAGAAGACATTGATAAAGTAGTGTAACTTTGCATATAACAGTAACTAGGGCAATTTGCAGCTTAAAGACAATCATCTCTTTTCAAATTAGATTTCTAAAATTACTACAAATAAATTTACAATTGGTAGATTACTGTTAAACATTGATTTTATCTTAATCTTAATCCAAATCCAAATATCACTATGTTACTAAAAACACACAGATCTTCAAAAGGTTCAAGAAGTAAAAAGATTCATACTTCATTTAGCATTTTTGCTACAAGTCCCTGAAGTTTCAAAGCAGTTGTGTAACAGGTACTTCACACTTTCAGATATAAGAGGCTATAAATTGTCCAACCCTCTAAAGATTGTTTTTCGATCTTGTGAAGAATCCAATCTGTTGGCACCAGGATGGCTTAGAGGAATTGTCCCTAATCACTCATTTCTATGACTAGTTCACTTTCAGAAGATTATATACCATGTGAATATTATGAAGCTATATGGGACAAACCAACTGTTGCCTTAGATCTCCTGAAACCACCACTGACACGCCTCTAGCATCTGTTTCATATAATACCTAACTCCTTATCAATCATAAAACACCAAGTCCCAATCCACCTTGTCCTGAAAATAGCACAGCTCAAGCATGGTGTTTCAATAAAGGGAGGAGGATATGGACTTGTTTGTTTGGGAATGGAAATTGGGGTATGGGGGATGCCTGCAGAAAGAGAATTTTGGCTAGTCATGAAAAATCTACAGGCCAATTGTTTCTGGGTTAGGGAAAGGGTAGGGAACAGGGTGGGGGAACAGGGTGGGGGAACAGGGTGGGGGAACAGGGTGGGGGAACAGGGTGGGGGAACAGGTGAGGGAACAAGTTGGGAAGAAGGGTGGGGGACAACATGAGTGAACATGTGGGGGAATGGGTAGGGGAACAGGTTGGGGGGACATATATGTGGGGACAACTTGGGTGAACAAAGCGGAGGACAGCGTGGGGGTAGAAAGGTAAAGTAATGGGTAAAGAATGGAGAAAGGGTGACAGAAGGGTGAGGGATAGGGACAAGGGGCTGTGACAGTTACTGCTAAAGGTCATTAGACAAATAATACAACTTGGCAGAAAGATCAGCTATGAACTAAGCAGGTGAAATTTCAATCTAGTAACCTATGTATGCTAAGCTAAACTGTTTTGTGCTTAATACATCTGTGTTCAAATATTAGATAAACATGCTCTGTTGTAATTCTTACCCTAGCATTGCAGGATCTGAATCGAACCCTTCTGCCTATACAGTACTTGCCACCATTGGATGGAACTGGCTGAGTACATTGACGTATAGCTTGCTTGACTCCTCCACCACATGTTCTTGAACAGTCCCCATACGGTTGCCACTTGCCCCATCCACCGTCAATAGGTATGACATTATGCTGCCTTCTGATACATTTACCACGGTCACACCACTGAAATAAAACAATAGGAATGACATTATGCTGCCTTCTGATACATTTACCACGGTCACACCACTGGAATAAAACAATAGGTATGACGTTATGCTGCCTTCTGATACATTTACCACGGTCACACCACTGGAATAAAACAATAGGTATGACGTTATGCTGCCTTCTGATACATTTACCACGGTCACACCACTGAAATAAAACAATAGGTATGACGTTATGCTGCCTTCTGATACATTTACCACGGTCACACCACTGAAATAAAACAATAGGTATGACGTTATGCTGCCTTCTGATACATTTACCACGGTCACACCACTGAAATAAAACAATAGGTATGACGTTATGCTGCCTTCTGATACATTTACCACGGTCACACCACTGAAATAAAACAATAGGTATGACGTTATGCTGCCTTCTGATACATTTACCACGGTCACACCACTGAAATAAAACAATAGGTATGACGTTATGCTGCCTTCTGATACATTTACCACGGTCACACCACTGAAATAAAACAATAGGTATGACGTTATGCTGCCTTCTGATACATTTACCACGGTCACACCACTGAAATAAAACAATAGGTATGACGTTATGCTGCCTTCTGATACATTTACCACGGTCACACCACTGAAATAAAACAATAGGTATGACGTTATGCTGCCTTCTGATACATTTACCACGGTCACACCACTGAAATAAAACAATAGGTATGACGTTATGCTGCCTTCTGATACATTTACCACGGTCACACCACTGAAATAAAACAATAGGTATGACGTTATGCTGCCTTCTGATACATTTACCACGGTCACACCACTGAAATAAAACAATAGGTATGACGTTATGCTGCCTTCTGATACATTTACCACGGTCACACCACTGAAATAAAACAATAGGTATGACGTTATGCTGCCTTCTGATACATTTACCACGGTCACACCACTGAAATAAAACAATAGGTATGACGTTATGCTGCCTTCTGATACATTTACCACGGTCACACCACTGAAATAAAACAATAGGTATGACGTTATGCTGCCTTCTGATACATTTACCACGGTCACACCACTGGGATACAAGAACATAAAAGATTCCTCATTTAAACAGGTTCTGTGCACAGTGGACTTGTCGTAACAAAATGAGCTGAAAATTGCTTTCAAAAAGCACAGGAACAGTCTAAAGTTTCCTCAGAAGTTCAGACACATGAATGAAAGTAACATTCAAAATCCAGTAAAAAATTGATATGAAAAGCATATGGCCATTTTTATAAAATGTTCTAGATTCTAAATGGTCAATTAAACAAAGTGATTCGATACTCCATCATAGGGCTGGACAGCTCAAGTAGTGAACAAAGAACTGGAATGGTACTTTTAAATTTTGCGACAAAATAATGTGCATAATTTGTCAAGAATCACCCTATAAATGAATCTGCATTATCAATGACGGGACATGATTTTGAATACCGGTATTTAAGATTCATGTGAATGAGGTGCATGTGACTGAAATGATTGAGATCTGAAGCCAGATATCAGATATTGGTTCTATATTATAAAAGCACACTTGGTGAAGGGTCATTCTGGAAGTGTTTTTTATAGCCAAGGGCATTGCGGTCACTGTACCAGTATTACAACTTTTAAGTGCAGGCATATTACCCTGGGAGCTGTGAAGATTGTAGGAATGCTTGTCCATTCATCAGGAGTTATGGCTTTCATAAATAGCTTGGATATTCTATGCTAATGCATATGACTGTTATTTAATACAGGTAAGTGATGCCATGTATACCCACGTGAGCATAGGCTGATACTTACAAACAGGTGTAAACTTTCACAATAGGACCTGCATGATGGAAGTATGACCCCCAAATGACCAAATATGAAATGGTACCTCACAAATACCAATACAAACCTCCTTGTTGGATACTTAACCCATTAACTTAAATAAGGAAAACCATCAATTCCACGTTTCAGAACAAAATACTTTCATATCTTACAGAATGTATGCCTGTATAACACAGCAGTGTATCATATCCTGCATGTATTCTATGACAAATATTTCCACAGGACCAATCTGTGCTTTCCATTACCAACAATGACCCGTTTACTGACCAGCACATAAATCTTTCCACAAGACTAGCTATATCCAATGAAAAATGTCAATAAAATATCTACATCAATTTGTAAGTGCATAAGGTGCTAGAAATGTCGAGAACTGACAGGTAGAACCAGAAGAAGAATGGTTGTTGTTGTTGTTGTTTTCAGATTTATTTTTGTTGATTTTTCCAGATAAATACTGCAAGGGTCAAGAGGATGTTGGTGGAGCAAAACCTTCCAAACTTAAAGTATTAAGGGAAGTATTGCATTGCATAAGGTAAAAACATACAAGCAGTCAAGCAACATCTAAGAGAGTACCACTACCTTACAGTTACTCCTTTAAGTCAGCAACTACTACAACCACACGATGATGCAAGACAACTCAGCTTACATTCACTGGTGTTGGGTTTAGGGGGAGGACTGAGGCTCATACATTGGTCATGTCTCTGGGTCAGCAATTAGCACAGAATCTAGTGCGATTTGTCAAGCATGATTGTGTCAAGCCTGGAGACGCCTCTCTCAATGATCCGACCTGTCAAAGCACTTGCAGGAATCCAGATACATATAAGGACAAGCCCAAGAGACTAGGATGACCTCATAATAGTGCTGCCATTGAATGCTGTCTTGGTACTGGGTACGTTAATTTGGGAGGAGACACACGTAGAATTGCTTGTCACAAATTGATCCTTTTGCTTGCTAAAAAACAGATTTTAGTCTTTTCTGGCTTGTGATCAAAGGACAAAATTTGAGGAATAGTCTTCTAATGGAGATGATAATAGGAATTTGGGATGAGGATTACAGGAAGTGAACTTACCATGTTATAACCACAAGGAGTGCCGTCAGCCCAGGGCATGTGCTGGGTTCGACACCCAAGCTGCGATCCATGCGATGAACCTGTGCACCATAGTCTATTACAGGTCCTCTGTCAAAAGAAGGATAAGAGCAAGATAAGATTGCCGGAGTGATCTGGAATGAAAAGTGCAATAGCTGAGGGGTAAGGTCATGGGAGATAGAGGTGGAGGAGATGTTACCTCAGGCCTGTCTGGGTTTATTAAGCCTCTTATAACAACCGCAGTCTCCACCTCAACTTAGCCTCAGCACACTGACTAGAAATACACTTAGAAGAATGTCGAACTAGTAACCTGTCTCTTTTCAAACCTAAGAATCTCCAACAATCTCCAGCAACATTCTATAATAAGGTCTAGTCTGAAAATCGAGGCCAGTGGCGCCGTCATAAATATTAGTTCATAACTACATGAGACATAAGATGCACAAAATAAAGCCTGTTAAAAGTACACTAACATTTGCTCATAGGCTATGCTAAAAATGTACGTGTAGGAGGCATCATATGATATGAAACAGAGTCAAACTACCCTGGTAAAAGTCCAAGACAAGCCGAGCTGTACAAAGATTTATGCCATGACAAAAGCTACACCACCCTAAGTTCTCAATCAGAGAGAGAGGTTCAATCAGTCAGTCATATCTCATAGACATCATGCACTGTTAACATCCATCAAACGCCAATTTAGTCTGGTCCCTTGTGGCAGGACAATGACCCCAGCATGCCAAGACATTCTTTGTTTTATTGCTGAACAACTGTAAGCACTGGGAAATTGGACGGCAATTTGGTTGCAAAGAGAGTTACAATTGGCCTGATGTAGTACAAATTGGAGGCAATGGGGCTGTCTGGCTTGCCAATCAATGATAGATTTGAGAGTCAAAAGAACACGATACCCAGGGATTGAAATTAGTTCAATTGTTCCATAAATGAGTCTATAATGATTCGCATTTCAAGGCAGTTAAAGTGCCACTATTCAGAATAGATCTGAGGAGTGAAATATCGTCAACATCAAACGTCAGCAGTTGTCAATGTTTAGTAGGGTGCTACTACTACTAGAGTCTGATGACGTGTCAAGCAAGGACAATTCAATGCTTTTTAGAAGAAATCTTGTAATATTTTTGTACTTTGCACATCTTTAGTCATTTGGACTTTCCATAGAATTAACAACACATAATCTGCATAAACCAAAATAATGACTTGAAATATAAAGGCCCAATGCTTTGAATAGAGTTTCGATAATAGCAGATCCTACTCTTCTTCTTCAAAGGTTAAAAGCTTTTAGACGTTGAGAAAGATCCTGCTGGGCTAGGATTGCAAAGTCATGCCCTTTTAACTCTAAACACATAATTTGCTGAGATGTATCTGGAATAACACTCATAATTTCAGCCTAAATGACTCTTGAAGTGATGACAGCTACAAAAATCCTGTTCCCCGAAATATGTCCCAATTAACCCTTTCTAAAAACAAAATTTGTCAACAATCATTTAACTAAAAAAAACAAATGAGTCTCTGAGAGATTATTTTTCTCACAGAGACCTTGACATAAACACCCTCTAGACTCCCATTCCTCCACTACGCCTTCATTTCTACACCATACATCCCCTGCCATACAGCCCCCAACCACATCACATGGTGTTTCCATCTGAACCTAAACCTAGATTGTTACAACAAACACTTGAAACTGGATCATAGCTAAATGGCAGAAAATCAAATTATGCTGGAATGACTCCCTAGGCAATGCTTCATTTAACTCCCCTTTCACTAAGGTGCAAAATGAACCTGTCTCCTTCTCTTAATCAAAACCTACAAAGACTTCATTCCTCAGGATAACAGGTGTTGCTTGGGGCATTGCCTGGGGGTCGGAAAGATTTATGTCTCTGAACAAAAATCTTAATGGGTTATTTCCTTTCAAAATGACAGCCAATTCATTAAAAAATTTCAATTTGTATAAATAGTTCTTTTTTTCTTCAACATTGCACAGGATACGACTGATGATTTATAACTTGGATAAGTTAGCCTTTATCTTAACAACGACTGTAGAAAGATGTCAAGCATTTTTGAGAGTGTTGATTGTAGTCTGAAAGAGATATCAGAGCTAATAAATTTGTACTTCTAAAAACAGGTTTTAATAATTTTTTATTTGGAATTTATTTCAGGCAGTTTCATGTCAATCGACAAGCAAAGTCCACATTCTCAGACTTCATGAAACTGATCGCAACAACATTTCACTCAGCACTCTTTGATTATTAGCAATGAACTTGTTATTTTGATGTTCGCTGTTTGTATACTGTGCTGATACTTTCTAACTTGATTATTTTTATTCATTGGGATGTGAACAAAGAAAAACTGACTGGAGCAGGATTCAAACCAGCGACCTACGGAGTACCGTACCGACGCTCTTACCAACTGATCTATCCAGCCCTATGTTGGTGGTGTCCCTGATCATTTTTAAACATTATCTCCATGACATTGGCTCCATACATCACTAGGTTCTTAAATACCAACAGCCAACTACTAGAAGACGGAGCAGGATGAACCTCTCCCACCAAACTTCAACATTCCCCGGCTTACCCCTCCCAACCCTGCCTTACCCCTACCCCTACACTGTCCAGCACCTCACCCAACCCTAACCCCCATCCTACCTTGTCTCTAACAAGACATGGATGAACTTCTTCCACCAAATTTCAACTTTCCTCAGCTTACCACTCCAAGATACTACTTCACCCCTAACCCTACACTGTCCAGCACCTCATCTTACCCTAACCTCTGTCCTATATGTACCCTACCCACCGGTGCTTAATCTCATCCTACCTTACCCCAACCCATCCCACATCATCCCTGGAAGCTGATCTTCTACAACCCTCATTTAACCATTTACGAAACTGACACTCATGACATAGACTGATATTTTCCCCTAACCTTGTATACAGGATAGCATTGGCATTTCATGTCCTCCCTCTACTGATTATGACAGATGGACTAAGGAGGAGTGATCAAGGAGTCTGCTCATGAGAGGCTGGCGTGGGAGGAGAGGGGATTTCCTCCTAGACTCTCTGGGGACAGACCTAGAGTGTCCAGAGAGGGTCAGCAACTGATGAGCCTTGATGAGGGGTCAGTTAGGGGCTGAGCGCTCTGACACCAATGACCGATTGCTACACTTGTCCTAGACACTCTGGTCTTTAAAGATAATGATAAACACTCATTTCAAATCCATGTTCATGCTAATAAGTCAAATCCATTTGTGCCTGAAAATTACAAATTATGACACACTAATCAGTGTTCGTATCCTCCATTGTTGCTGCATCCCCCATCCCCCCAACCAGCCTGGTCAAGGGATGAGTGAGTGAGTGATCCTCCATGATGTAAACTATGTTCCTGATATCTTAACAGAATGCATTTTGACTGTTACTCTCTGCATGACAAATGCCTGAGTGGAGATTGTCTAGAAGGAGTTGAGAGCCTCAAACAGCCTCAAGTTTCGCTCTCTGGGGAGTCAATTAACACCTCCTCTTTACTTCTTGTTTCAGCATAGAGTAAGCCTTACCCTATTAGAGTAAGCCTTTATTACTCTAGATGGTTTCAAATGAGTTAGATTTAGAGAATTGTCTTGACTTACCATGATCGGACAGACGGAGGTTCCCTCACCAAAGACCAGTTCACACTGCCTGCTGACATTGTATACCTCACCAGGCTGATATCTGGGTAGGATCTGGGCATCGGATGGAGAATCTAACAGGCACTGACCGTATCCCATACTAATGATGCAGGTGGATAAAATGGAATATAGAGAGAAAAAAAGATGAGTTGGATTGTCAGGTGCTAGCCAGGAGTAGAGACAGGAAGATGGGCAGAGTATGAGAGATCGTCGCTTGACAGAAGGCACAGCTTGGTTAAAGATGTCAAAACATTGAGCCAACATCTAGAGATTACACGTTAGTTATTACTCCATCTTTCCATTGGTTTGTCTCCACTGGATTCACAATTTTCACAAATTACTTGCACAAAAAATGAGATTACATTCTAGTTTGTAAGTCATATTAATTTGCATATTCAGGAGAAAAAGTTGAAATGTTTACTAGCTTACAGAATATTTCAAACAAAGAAAATCAACAGGTGCAGGATAAAATTAACATTAGCAATGCTGCACACATGAGAAATAAATCGATAAGAAATTATCGTATAACCACGAGGGAAACTGACTGGATTAATTTGAGTCATTGAAAGGTGAACAAAGAAAAATGACAAGAGTGGGATTTGAACCATCAATCTACCAACTGAGCTATCCAGCCCTATATTGGCACTTTTCCATACTGTGAGTTATCTTTGTTCGTTTGGCAGTCAAAAGCCATGAAACCACTCACATACTGCTATATCCAAAGGATCATTAAAGATACACGCAACATTACTAATGCTGCAACTTGAGAAACAGTACATGGGGGATCACTCAAAGAGGATGCGGCTATTTGATCAAAATATTATCAAATAAATCACTCAAATATTGCTACAGATTTTCATTAATACACACAATCTTAAGGTTGATTAATATTCATTTTACCAGAAGTTATTTCTTAAAAAAAAAAATCAATAAAATATTAAACACAATGTGAGTGTTTCAATGGTTTTAAGTTTACAAGAAGAACTTTAAGTCATTACAAGTTTGTTTGGTTAAATACTGTGAACATCAGTATCGCCGTGATGAGTTTCACACCTTTTAAAAATATTGTAAAAGAAAAATATCCACTATTAAGAACAATAAAAATGAGTTTTTACACAGAGTGTCAATTTTAAGTAGGCCACAACCTCTGTAATGGTCAGTCAAATGTCTGACGGTCAGTAACTGACCATCGGTCCCTATAGGTCAAGAATTGTCTCCTTACTAATCCTACAAGTTTCCCCTCAGCTGTTTGACTTGTTCACAGTTGGATCTCCTTGTAGGCATTTATTTAGTCATCAGCATAGATGGGTCATGTTCACATTCTATACACCTAGGGGTGCAGCTACCTGTGTCTGGCTAGTTCAACTCACAGGAAGTCTTAGGGCATATTCACCCACATAATGACTGGTAATTTTCTGCTGCCTTGGGCTATTATCATAGGTGATTGAACTACGAGTGGCAATGAGAGGCATCTCAGTTTACATCTGCATTTTTCTCTTCGATTAGTTCTCAATTTTTTCAGGTTATTTTTTCCAGGGCTTCAAAGTTTTAAAAGATGGAAAATAGTATTTAAATGATATAGACTGTTTGCTTTGAGCTTGTATTTCAATAAGAGGAATAATGACAAAAGTGGCCTGATGTCAACACGTTTTGACACGGTAAGCTAATCTTCCATGAATGTAAATTTATGGCAAAGTTTTCTTGAGAATGTCCATGTCCTTATTTCAAGCCTGATACTTTGGCTCCTAGGAAGACTGACATGGCAATAAGATCTTTAAGAGCAAGGAACCTGGGTTTGTCACTTGTCTTCTGTCCACTCCTTTTTTAGAGAAACTGAGTGAAATGAAAAGTGTCAAAGTGATGCCTCTTGGGGAACTATAGCCAGTTTTCACATTAAGAGATTTAAGGATGGCTACTCAGTGTTCGCTTTGGAAAAAGCATACTTGTAGTTGTACATGTGTACATTTATAGGGATGTCTCTCTTATTCAATGGCAGAGTCACCACACAATGGCCCTTTTGTTCTAAATTCTTTCAATCCTGCCAAAATCCCTCTAAAACACAAAAATCCAACCCTTGCTGACAACCCAGGATTATTGCCATTTAACCAACTGCACTGCCTGCCTTTGTACACCTACAGACGAAGAAACCTATAGCATGGTGAATGCAAGAAGGTATAGTTGGAGGAATCTGTGGAGCTACCTCATGTTGAGGGCTGCTAAGTCCTTGATGGTTAGAATCCGGTCTATTCCACATCCTTTGAAGTAACCCAGGAAGGCTTTTATTGAGTATTACCTGTAAAAAATACTCCCTCGGAGATGCAGGCTTTACGCCTATCTCCTCTGGCTTAAATCATAAAAGCTGTGCCACAATTCAAGTGTCCAGCTAACCTCCTTGGTTCAATTAAGACCTTCACTGCTGGGATCTGACCAATTAACTTGTGAATGTACATCTTTTCCTCTTGGAAAGTACATATATCCTTTGCAAATGAAGGATGTAGAAACAGTGGAAATGAGGAATAAAGGAAGGTGAAGATGTGACAGTTAGCAAGGCTGATTGACACCAGATATATTAACTGCACATGTATTTTGTATCATCCCTGATCTGAGGTCAGGCCAAGTTCCATCTTGAGGTATGAGATTCAGTTGCCTTAGGCCATGTCCAAAACAAGCTTCCAGAGCTACGGCTAGGTCTATTGTCTTGGTGTCTCCGCATTTTTCCATTGGAGCGAAGACCTAGACCTAGCTCTAGACAACAGATTCGGATGCAGCCTTACTTTTACTGTAGTCTTGGCACAAATTTCCTGGGTCTGGCCTGGTCAGAAAGTCAAAAGCGGTTCAATGTTCCATTGCCTTGATTGTCACAACAGAATATCCTGGCCAGTGTGCATATGGATACATATTTTGATGATTTTCGCACTACAAACCCACTCAACCAGTACATATCAAATCAGTATTATATATTACCTGAAATTGTTGTTCACAAGTTCATGGGTCATGTAAAAGCAGAGTAAAATGCCGGTACACGCCCCTTATTAGGCAAATTTGAATTCTAAGTGATCATATTTTTTAATTATAAGAAAAAGATATCAATTAGCAAATCGTGGTCGTTTTTTTGTTAAGATATATTCTTCACTTTCTTCAATTGGAGGTTTTTTAAACAAACATCCTCGAAAAGTTTTTGGTTGGCAACATTAATTTGCCAAAGATTATCTTCATTTGGAGCAAATCCATGAAATAGAGACCCTGGATATCAACTAGGGACCCTGGATAATAAACAGGGATCCTGGATATTAAGTAGGGACCCTGGGAATGATATAAGAGAGTTCATTAACCTGGCTTGTATTTTGGCCTTGGGCTGCAACCCATAGGCCAATGTAAGGCCTGATAGATTACATGACGTCTCATGGGGGGAAATACATATTAATAGCAACATTAGTCATATTTATTTTTAGGATAAGGACTGAAATTAATTAATTTCATAAATTACCCACTCCTTGCACAGCGATGCAGAACGATCATATCTTCATTATATCGTCAGCTTTTAAGATGTTGTGTTTCAACCCAACATATATAAAACTTATGATTGGCAATTCCCATGACTTTGCTGTTCAGCTTGACTGATACCGACATCTTATTCCCTTGAAAATTTTAGGCACAACACACAAGGAAGTTAGGACTCATCTAAGATTATGTGCTGTACTAAGTGAACACAACGATAGTAACAAAGGCACAGAGCCTCTGCATCTCTGCAAGTGGAGTGGACGTGACACGCACAAACACACTATCACGAATCTACAGTCGTTGAGAATTAATCCAACTCAATTGTTTTCAGAACAAGTGCTTGGAGTTGGGAGGGTCTGACATGTTCCGACCCTAGCAGGAACTTTCTCAAAGGCTTTGAGAAAGATCCTGCTAGGATCGTAACGCGTAAGGCCATGAGAAAGATCCTGCTGGGATTGAAACGCGTCAGGCCCTCCCAACTCCAAGCATTTGATATATTTCAGGTCATTTTGGCTGATGAGCAGTTTACAGCATTTATTACTTGTATTGTTTTTAGAACAATTAGTTTACCATCATCTAGGGAGGTGCTGTCACACAGAACATCGATTTACTGTGAGTGGAAGATCGAGAGTTAAAGGAGAAAAATTCAAAGAAAGAGTCAAGACCTCTTCTTTATGCCCTTGCCATTTGGATCAAAAACTGGAAGCCGATATTCTCTGCGGAATAAAAAGGAGTCAGCAAATTTAAGTTCAAGTGTATTCCTTTTGAGCAGTGACTTCCTAAGCAGCGGATATCATTGGAGAGAGGGAAAGGGGTGCTGAAAAGAAAAAGTTATATCTAGTTCTTCTCAGCAGGTTAAATCAGTTCTTCTGGCAGGTTAAAACTGCAGACATATAAACCCATAGACAATCATCAGCAAAGTCAAAAGTTGTAGTCATACAGGGTAATTCAAACAGATACAAATATGCCTTATTCACGGTGCATTCATCCTACATTCAAAGCAGTGAAATCAGACCAAAGCTTGGATTCAAAATAGTCTAGATACCCATTTTCTCTTTAAAATTAATGTTTTTTCCAATGGGTATACAAGGAAGTTGACAAGATGGATGCACCATGGATAAGGCCTATACTGAATTGTATACATAGCAACAGCATGTTCAATCTTTAGGGTGTAGCTGAGTGTCTACTCTATCCTGTAGTTGTTTTGAATTGGAGCTCTCTATCTACAGGTTTATATGTGTATGGCTAACATCACTTACATCAAGTCATCTCTGAAACAGGCTTTCAACGATTCACCTG
The DNA here is from genome assembly GCA_963971285.1 of Astropecten irregularis. Taxonomy (NCBI): domain Eukaryota; kingdom Metazoa; phylum Echinodermata; class Asteroidea; order Paxillosida; family Astropectinidae; genus Astropecten; species Astropecten irregularis. The sequence goes on along the minus strand of OZ020244.1, from coordinate 38,135,564 downwards.
CATTATCTATAATTCAATTTACAAGCTTCCGACACGAGACATGTAGCTCAAATCCAAGTTGCACTGTAGGTGGGATTGGGATTACCCATTGAAGTCGCTCATGGCCTTGGAATACAGGAAATGTAGTTCATCACATTATACATTAGAGGAATGATGGATTGGTTAATACCAAGGACATATTAGCACTGATCCTAGATCTATGCATTGAATCCCATTGATGAATGTCTGATGGGTCTGCTGGCCACGTGTCTCTGTATTCATCAATGTATGGATTTTGTATATGAAGAATCAATGCAGTCTTTAATCAATTCTTCACTTGATGATTTGATGAAAAAATAATATATGGATAGTCACTTAACCATACCTAAACACACAATAGGGAATGGCAAGAATGACTGGTTTACATTACATGTCCAAGTAGGTCTGGTTACAAACTTGTACCATCGTATCTCAAGTAAGTACGTTTTTAAGTACCATACAATGGTACAATTTTTGCTGATGCCACAAAGCCACATGGACACTGTACAAATCCTGCCCAAACCCGGTGGAATGACCCATAATAGAATGGTACAAGTCTGCTGATGCTACACGGACACCGTACAAATCCTGCCCAAACCCGGTGGAATGACCCATAATTGAATGGTACAAGTCTGCTGATGCTACACGGACACCGTACAAATCCTGCCCCAACCTGGTGGAATGACCCATAATAGAATGGTACAAGTCTGCTGATGCTACACGGACACCGTACAAATCCTGCCCCAACCTGGTGGAATGACCCATAATAGAATGGTACAAGTCTGCTGATGCTACACGGACACCGTACAAATCCTGCCCCAACCTGGTGGAATGACCCATAATAGAATGGTACAAGTCTGCTGATGCTACATGGACACCGTACAAATCCTGCCCCAACCTGGTGGAATGACCCATAATAGAATGGTACAAGTCTGCTGATGCTACACGGACACCGTACAAATCCTGCCCCAACCTGGTGGAATGACCCATAATAGAATGGTACAAGTCTGCTGATGCTACATGGACACCATACAAATACTGCCCCAACCTGGTGGAATGACCCATAATAGAATGGTACAAGTCTGCTGATGCTACACGGACACCGTACAAGTCTTGCCCCAACCTGGTGGAATGAGCCATATCTAGATAAAGACTTACTCGAGGTATTCTGTGATCTGTGTTTGACTGCACCGAGACCAGGTCCATGGGTTGATCTGGTAGTTGAGAGTGGGAGCCATCACACCATACTTGCCCGATGGATCTTCCATCCCACGGCACTTGGTATTGTCATCATGAGGTAGATTAAAACTGCATCAAGATTAGGATAAGAACAAAAGACATGTCAACAACTGTGTAGCAAAAAACTATTACATTGTGGGATATCCCAGCTTCACAGGTGCACGTCTTAAATGCTATGTGGAGGTACACTGACAAGGTGGAATATGGAGGCCAACTGTGCATGCACAGATATTAAAATATGAAAGGGATGTGTGGAAGACAGTATGTATGATACGGAGGCCAACAGTGTTGCATGATACTGAGAGGGGCTAGGTGAGTGTGTACTCAAAGCATCATCATCTAGTGAAAAGATGTCAGATGGTATAAGCAGCTAGTACAGAGCAAAATGACAGATAGAACTATCTATTCATTTCTGATGATGAATCCAATGAGTATGCATCATAAAGCTTCATCATAAAGCTCAACAAACATACAAAAAGAACATTTATGCTTAAAGTTAGGAGGGCCTGACATTTCCATCTTAGCAGGATAAAAGCTTAGCCTTTGAGGAAGATCTTGCTGGAATCAAAACATCAGGCCACTTCCTAACTCCAAACCATTTAAATAGACTTTGCTGAACATCCTGCTAGATTCAAAACATCAGGCCACTTCCTAACTCCAAACCATTTAAATAGACTTTGAGGAAGATCCTGCTAGAATCAAAACAACAGGCCTTCCTAACTCTGAGCATTTAGCCTTTGAGAAAGATTCTGCTAGGATAAAAATACAAGACCCTCCTCACTCTAAGCATGACATAATTATATCAGGTCATTATAATTATTGGTTGATGAGCAGTTTGCAGATGTCAAGTACTTCTTCACTTTTTGACTTTGGAGCCAGAGGAGGACCAAAGATGAATACAAACAATCAAACAATCAAGAGAAACTTGAAAAGACAAACAACAGTATTTTACAATGGTTCAGATGAAAGCAAATGTGTGCATCAAAAAGGTCCAAACAAGCCTGGTGCTGGAGTGAAAGTTTCAATTTCAGGAGGACTAAACTCAAAATGGTATGGCTCCATCATCAAGTCAACTAGTTGTGTTTATATTTTCTAAACATAAACAGGTCTGCTTTGCAGGGATCAGGAGGGGTCAAAATCATTCACTATCTACTACAGAGATCTATTCAAAGATAGACTCGTGCTGATGCCAGTCATCTCTGTAGATTGCGAGTCTTATTCCCTAATTTGATACAAGCAGAGAGGAGGATATGTACACAGGAACCGGCAAAGGAATAGGGGAAGTCTAATCATCTGTACTTTCAAGACATGATGTGGGAATTTCAGGTCCGGAGGGGGCAGGTATTTCCACTTCATTTATTTATTTTGTTTCCCTCAAGTATGATTTATCAGATCACTACTTGGTGGGCCATCGATAAGCCTCCATTCATGAGGGATCAGTCAAACAGATTTAAACAAATTAATGGCATAATTATATTGGATGTGTGAAAAAGGAAACAAAGTACATAGCAATGACCTCTCACGGAGGGCATGTACCTCAAAAGTGCTGTTAACTTGATCGATTTGTTTAAAAACTGCAGGAAGGCCTTATGTCCTTTGCAAGAAACTCTGAGGATGATACAAAGTACTGCCTTGCTGGTTTGAGTGTATCTAAGTCTTAGATGGCTTCCTTCCACTAGTGCAACTCCTCTTGTTTAAGGTCCAAAACGTTTTCTTGAAGATCAGGAATTTGTCAGGCAAAGGCAGGCCTGAGTCACATCAGACCACAAGATGGCAGAATGGCTTGTTGGAGTACATGAAACCATTGAGGAATCCATGTATGGAAGAGTCTCAGCAACAGTAAGCTACGTGTCAAACCAGGGTCACAACCAGTAGACTTCTTGTCCAAGAATTGTTTGCCACTGACTGCTGTAAGACATCTTAACGGGAATACTTGAACCTTCAGCAATTTAGGACATTTCTATTTCCAACAAATCTTAATGTGAAAAGTCAGCAAAATGTCATAAATGAATAGCAGAGGACCTCCTAGAGCCAGGTCATATGCAGTAATTATTACAAATGAGGAGATTGACCCAATAAACTGCCAGTCTTACCAGATTATTGAAAGGTTGAGGACATTTGCCAAATAGTTCTTGACTTGTCTTCAAAACCACCACTACATCAAAAAGAGCATGCCCCAAAATGAATCATCATTAGCATCAGCAATACAGCTAAATATTTCACTCATCTCTGATATCCAGCAACTCCCTCTGATGCAATACATGCAGCTTGTCCTACAACTCTGTCTGAAGATCTTTCACTGGGGTAAAATCACTCCTGGCTTGTCAGGATGATCAAGTGGTTTGCCCTTGGAAACATGTTTGGATTCTGACACACTCCAGCTTTAAGCAAGACCTTGGATTGGTAATAACCCTTATCAAGAACAGCCCAGGTTACCATGTTAATGAACGATGTGCCAATTGATGGCAGATGTTGCACATAATCAAAATGTCAAGTTCAAGACAACCCCTTCCTCCAAAAAACAAAATTGGTTGAGAATGATCAATGTAAGAAGACGGCCCCAAATCACCAACAGCTTGGGAAAAAAAATGTTATATCATGTTATAAAGTCCCTCTTATATTATCCATAAAAATCTGTGCTTAGCAATTCCTTATCATGCAGATGTTTGGTGGTAAAGATAAGCTCAGTGACTGACCGATATTTACAGATTTATGGCAATGTTTGAATCAAGAATTGCTTCTGGGTTAATGTACCATTAGCAACTATAATCATCATTGCTCGCTTCAACCTTTGCCTCTATGCATGGGGTAGTCCATACAGCTTTATATGCTCCAGTTGGTCCATGTTTCATGGAAAAGACTCCTTTAGAGTCAAAGATTGCATTTATTGAATACTTTCCAGAGATTTACTTTCTTCAACAGTAGCCTATAGGTCCTATTTCTTTGAATGTTATCATTCTGACAGGTTGGTGTAGCGGTTCTTTCCTCGCCTTTCACATCTGACAGCCTGGGTTCGAGTCCGGCTCAGTCCACAAGTGGATAGGGTTTTCAATCCCTACCTAATTCTGTGGGTTTTAGACAGAATATTAATCTGTGGTTTTCCTCCCACCTCTAAAACTGTTTCTTCTTCTTATCAACTTTCCATAAAAGGTGTCATCATATCAAGCTTTCCAGCTACAGAGCTTAGGGTGTTTTTGAGGAATCCTTGGTTTCATTTCCAGAAATAGATACCGTAATAATAATAAAAATATAATATTTTGTTCCTGGAAGCTGGTATTAATTAACTTTTTGAACATCATAAGCTGATTATTGTCTAAATACCGTTCAATTCCTTTGTAATGTACAGGCCTACCTCACTACTTAGTGTAAGTACTGAAACTTTTTTTCTGAATTCAAACTTATGAAATTGAATGGTGGGGACTGGAGAGTGGAGACATGAAAGGAGGTTGTGAGAACTGTAAGTATAACCTCAAGCTCTTCAACTGGAAATCAAATACAGGGCACAGACTTCTTATGGATCAACAGCAACTGTTTGAACTATCTGATGAAAGGTATAATAGAGGTCAGCTACAAAATAAATGTGAAAAGGGGATTTTGATAAGAATCACATCGTATACAAACATCCAGTGAGAAAATAACCCAGTCCACTGCATGGCACTGGCAGCAACGTGGTCCAGGCTATTAGTATTAACATCTACAGGAAATTAGCTCCTGAAGGCATCTTGATAGGTGTCCAACAATCAATCTACACTCTACAGGTGACCGCAGTAACTGGAGGATTAACCTGTTAGCTGGGAGCTTCATGCTTAATTAGTAACTACCTTGGAAGAGGAAGAAACTGATGTTTGATCATGGTCTGATTGAGTGGCAAGAACTAACATGATAGTGACCACAAGAATCTTCCACATAGGCTGAGAGATTAAACATTACCAAAGCTTCTAAGCAATCTCTAGGCCATGATGCAATCATGAATCCTTGGAAGATCCACCAAGGCCTGTTCAATTCATTCCCGGTTTATAAAGGAACAATCTTGCATCTTGCTGGTCTCAAGTTCTTTAACTGGAAGGTGATTCACCAGCAATCAGTGAGACCACCTCCATAGTAAGACTGAGACACTACGCAATAAATAAAGATACCCAAACAGGACAATATGGGGGTTTACAAAACGGAGGCTCAGGCTTAGACTCAGGCTACAGCTCTTTCATCCATATGCTGAAAATATAGGTTGTGGTTTTTCATTGAAGCTGAAGCTTTTTTCCTTTTCAAACAAGAGAATCTACTTCCAAACGTAGCAAAAAGCCTCAATTTTGATACCCGTTATGTTAGAATGGATTCACGAAATGATGCCGGAGCCTAAGCCTCCATTATGAAAAGGTCTTATGATGACATGATCACAAGGAACCAAACAACAAGGGACAATTGCATTCAGGAACTTCCTTTGCTTAAATCACGCTCAAACCCAGGATATTGACAACACCAACATGAGCAAGGTCCAAGTTTGTATCTGTTCTTGGAAACACTAATGAGTATGGACTCTGATATATTTAGCCATCAATGAATATGACTGTGCTGCGTGCATGGCATTGAATACAGAGAATTAATACTGTCAAAATGGAGACATGATTTCTCATCCAAGGTTTATATTTTGCCCGAGGTGACAGCTAGGCAAGAGCTCAAGACAGATTTAGCTCTTATTGCCGAGAAGTTCAAGATTAAATGCAATGTGTATATACAAATAGAAATTTGACATCAAACTACAGATGTAAAGGAAATGCAATTATACACTATGCTAAGTTGACCATGAGCTCTAAATATATTGAGCCCTGCTGCCAGAAGTAACTTGTCTGTTTCTATTGAACAATGTGATTACACTGAGTGATGGATGAGGTAGTTTCAGATTTTGAGAGACAGGCAACCCTCATCCAGTCATCAAACCCTTTCAGCAGTATGTCAACTACTAAAGAAATAAGGATACTGGCCCAAACATGTGGGCAGCTCCCAGGTCAAGGGAAACTCTCTAAGTTAATTGATACAAATGGAAACACAGTGCAGGGTTTTGGAACCCTGGGTTAGAAAAAGCTTAACCCGGGGGCAGGAAATCGCTGGGTTTAGCAGGGGTTGGAGAAAGCAAGGGGTCAAATAGTGAGTCTCGGAGTTTGGTACCATGGTGGCTGGCCTATTATTCAACAGGTCACTCAGAGAAATGGCTGGCAATAAGATATGTTCTCTGAGAACACAGAAGGGGCAAGAAGCTATTGGTTTTTCATCTCTAAAGCTGTAGCTTCTTTCTACAGCATAGAGGGACGATGGAAGAGCATACCCCCCTCACAACCACCCCAGCCCTCCATGAATAAGTCTCAGCATTCAGGTCAAGATCCTTAACAAACTGAATTCCATTGTGATAAAATTTGTTATACTAAGCCAAAAGTATCTCTCCATTTCAATATGTTTTCAAGAGTCATTGTCCAGGACAAATATGCAAGCAGCGGTTTATTTCCTTTGGAAAGAAACTAACTGTGCGCTCATTTCTGCTAAGCAATGTTTTCTTTTGCTGAGTGGAAGATCGCCAAAATTGATATAACTGCAGTACAAATATGACACAACCTACAATTACTGCAGGAATTGTTGGGAGGCAAATACATACAATTCTCAAGAGATACACTTACCAGAAATAAACCCAGAAATGAATGATTCATGGAAATGCCCCATCTTGCTAGGGGAGGGGTGCAATCTCTGATGATGTGTTGTTTATCTTTTTATAGCACAAACAGCAGAAACAAAAACCAGACAACGACACGGACACATATCCAGCTCAACTGACTGACTAGTATCAGATATGATTCATACATTTGTGTGTATATGAAAGGGAGGAAGGATTATATTCTTCCAGCTGGGATAAGAAGATAAATGCAGGGAAATGGGAAGAGAATTGGATGTCATGATGTCATCTATCTACATATGTTACCCATGAGAATCAGACATCAGGCAGTGAATGGAGTATAAAACATAAAACCTTTCCACAAAATGCCTTGTCATTTTGAAGTTGGTCAGTTAGACTTGTGTTCTTTATTTTGCATAGGTAAAAAAGAATAAAGCAGATGATCTTCGATGCAGATGAAATGACTAGGTGAAGGGCAGATTTCACGTTATGGTGGGACTAGTTTGTCATCATTTTTTTTTACATGCTTTGCACAAATTTCAGACAAGCTAAAATTGTCCATAACATTCAAAGGGGATTTCTGATTTAAATGTTGAATCAATACAAGTAATTAACTGCTCACAGCCCGGTAACTAAAATGATGAGCTGAGATATACAATACTCAGATTTAAGAGGGACTGAAATTTTAATCCTTTAAGTTTGTGTGATGAAACTTTCTCAGTGAACGGTGACCTTTGTCTTGCCTATTTGCATTCATCTTTACACCACAACTCAACCAGTATTTTCAATCCTCATTTGCACACTATATTTGAATGTTATTGTTAGTTACTTACACATGGCCAAGTTCATGGGCCATAGTGAATGCAGCACTCAATCCGTTGTCTTGTACTATGGAACAGCTGCTGTTAGGATCACACATTGTACCAAGCTCAGCCAAACCTATCAAAGAAAGAAAACCCCAAAACAGTCAATTACCAACCATAGACTTCCTGGCTCTTTCCAACTTAAACAATATTTGTCAGGAGACACGGGAGATAAAATCCATGATAGGTCAAAGATGAGAAACCATGGTGACCATTTATAGGTCAGTAATCAACAATGTGGTTAGGAATTCAGACATGAGTTGGCCCACAAAGAGGCAACCTTTGGCTGTGAGAAGCCGCAGCTCTCCATTGTGTTGTCAAGGGTGGTTCTGTTGCAATTCATCAGGAACACAGATCAACAAGTGATTAAAAGCCGACCATAATTCACAAATTGTGACCCCTTGTAACAAACTGCTAGAGTGGGTTAACAGGCCAAGTGTTCATAGGGTCATTTACTAGAAGGATATTTCTACAAACTGGGAGAGGAAAATGGCCCACCAATAAGATAAACTACCAGAGAGATTTCTCTTCTATACAACCCCTAGACCTGTGACCTGAATATTTTGATACCAACTGGATTAATAACATGTTAGTTGACCTGAATAACCAATGTTTTCTGGGATTTTTAGTGCATGATTCAATTTGTATTCACTGGTAACATAATGTGTCTAAGCACACTGTTGACATGATAACAAGAATAACACATCATTGTCATGCAAATTAGGCTTGCCCTTCACCAATGTAGATGAGCACTTTATACTCTTATGTGCTTTTCAGTGCACATGAAAAATAGGACCATTTGGATGTAGATAGAGCCATCACAATACCTGCTGATGAATGAAGTGTATGCAGCCATAAATGTATGGTGGCATTAACATGTAGCTGACAGCAACAAACATTTTGCTGAAAGCATTGATGAAAATGAACGGGTGTTGCTACATGCTCCCATAACTTCTCCCCAGTCAACCCAAGACCATTAGGATTTGGATCTGCCATAACACTTTGGCAAGAGGGTGGTCTGGATATATATCTCTGTGATACCATGTATCAAACCTGCTCTACACACCTCACCATCTAACCTCCTCTCTCTAAAAGCCCCAACCCCCTCTGGGATCCACCCCTCCTGTTCTTGTCATAACTCCTTGCCTTCTGAAAGCATGGAGTCTGACAGCAACAAATAAAGAATTCTTTTGTGTTTCAACCATTTCCCCAATGACTCCACATCAAAGAAACAAACCGAAAAGCTTTCTTGACTTCTAGGTGGTTGACCTCAGGTCAAGTCTTACACACAGTAGTACCTCCATTGTACTTACCAGCACAGTATCCATATATCATACCATAATGGTAGGTCCCCAACGAAAATAATATCACCCACTTATTACCACAAACAAATTTGGGTCGCAACACCTCTCATGAAAGAACATATGATCCCTACTGAGCTGCTAGTGTTGATAGGAGGCAGGGACTGACCACAGTCTCCTAATGATACAAGCCAGGTCCTACTGGCCTAGAGGAAGTACAGTCTTTGAGCCTTTTCACACTATCCAATATCTCGGGGTTGGAACAAGATCGAACCCTGAGATTTTTTCCAACCCTTTTCACACTTGAACATTTTCAACCCCGAACCAACCCAGGTAGGATGGCGGGGCCGGATCGAAATCAACCCTGGTAGGGACCGGAGTTGGAAATCTCAACCCAGTTCCAAACTGCATTTTTTGCCGTGATCCATGTCGTGTGAACCGGTTCACCAGAAAAGTAGTGTGCACATTGCATCTCTTCAATCCGGTTCAAAAACTTGCCGGGCTGAACTGGGGCGGATCCAGGTTGGTTTGGAAAGGAGATAGTGTGAAAAGGCCTTATGCCATGTTCATGATCAGATGGAGAGAGTGACCAAACATGCCCTGGTTTATACCACAGGATACATTGAGAGGTGATCACAGCTTGAGTGGTTTTGTGGTGGAACTCCTAAGCAAACATACCCGCCAATTAAATCAAGGAAGGAGACTGTCTTGTACCAATTTATGACACTTTGGAGAAAACACAACAACCCTGGAATTGTTTGAGAATTCCACTTCAAGTTTCTGAGGTTAGAATCTGATAATGTGGTTTGCAATCACATTAGTTTAGGTATGTTTATCCTGGAAAAACTGATGTCTCATTTTACCCAAGATCTTGATTGATTTTTGTCACCAATGCCTAGAGAACTGGCAGCACAATGGTGGCCTTGATTCATGATCACACCATTTCAATCCACTTTTTGTGCCCAGTGGCAATATGCAGTGGAAATTGATCCACATTTAAGTTGATTTTTTTAATCAAATAAAAAGAGATGAAACTATGATATTGGTTTAAATGCTGCATCCGGATCTTACCTAGAGTATCACAGTCAAAGGTTGATCTGCATATGTCCTCCCTGTAAAGACAGAAAAGAAAGACGCAAATCATTAATATTCATGACAAGAAATATGTTGACGTTAACAATGTTTGAGGATTCACAAGATATACTCAATAAGACAGCAGAATCGATTGCTCCTACACCAACAGGGCATCAGGGTCTTGGTGTGGGGTTTGGTAACATGTTTACGATTATCTTTTCTTTTTAAATCTGGTTTTCACAGTGGCAATACAGACCCACATTATGTTGGGATGCATGCTTAACACTGATGATGACGCTAACATGATGACACCCTCTGACTGGAGGGGCTTCATTTCATTTAATGTCTGTATTGCAACAGATGGGAACATGATTTAGGATCTCCAGACCACACAAACGCTTGCTAAGGAATCAACCATGATGACTCTTTGACAAAGCTTCTATGAGGGCTTTGATGGCAGGTAGTTTGAAGCTGATGCTGAAGAGAAGACAATTCAGACAATAACCCCTCAGTAGTAATTATCAACACACTCCCCAAAACCAACCCCTATACTACCCCAAACCCCAACTCCAACTCCTAACCCACCCCACCCCAACACCAATCCCTACCCCAATCCCAACTCCTACCCCCAAACCCAACCCCTAGCTGAGATCCAAACAAGAGCCGCTTTGAAGACACAGAAGCCACAGGAAGGGCAGGTTTATTTACAAAAGGATCAGATGCAGTCTGTGTAGCCACAGGTATTGTTTTGACATTGGTGCTGGTTATAATTAGAAGATAATTGCTGGAGAGTGGCTCCCATCCTAGGAAGCCAAACTGCCCTCTGGCTGTACACCCTGGTGCTGCTCTCTGCCTTACTCTATGCTTTAACCATAGAGTAAGGAAGAGATGCTAAAACTGACACCAATGAAACTGCAGCTGTGATATTCCTATACACATGTATGTTATGCTACAATAGTGATGGTAGTCCCTTGAGATCCAAGATGACTTTACATTAACTGTCTGTGAACTTGATAAACCGAATCCAATTCATAGTGCAGAGCACAGTGGGACACTGAAACTCTGTTGTACCAGGGTTTTTCAAACAGCTACAGATGATGTTCAATGCAGCACGGTAATGCACCTGAGATGCTGCATCATGCGTATTTCAAGGAGGACTAGAAGAGCACATGTTGTGTGGTCCACCTTTTTTTCTTCAATTTTTTTGGAGGTAGGATCATTATTAGACAGAAAAGTATAGGATTCAGCATCTTGGGATGAATCTTTCCTTAGTTCAGCCATGGTTCAGCTGACCTCAAAGATTTTCTCTGCTAATGAAGGCACATCGATGGCAGTTTCACAACTGGTTTACCACCTTGATTGTTACAGACAACCTATACCGATACTTAAACTTTATTGCGCACCATGTCTCGCTGTGCTGTGAGAATCTTAACTTTTCACAAGGAATCCGACATATCATTGTTTGTTAACTTAATATTATCATGGCTGATATTAGGCACTTCAGAGTGATTACGTAAGCGCGTTGACCGCTCCGTCCGTGCCCGCGTTCGCATAGCCAACACACAGGGCCGCCATATGATCCTGCACTGTAGGTCAACTGGCAGTTCGTGGCACGCACCGTGTGGTTAAATTCCATAAGCAAAAAATGACATCATGGTTTCCCACGTCTCTGCGTTTGGTCTTCTGATTGGTCAATTGCTTCGAATCTACGTCATCATCTCAGACAAGGACCCCCATTCATCGTGTCGGAGTTTCCAGCGAGCAGCTGTTTCTTAAGCGTATTTTTGATCGAAACAAAGACTTCAAGGGGCTAGAAAGAGCACATATCATCATCGAGTTACCTGGAGACAAGGTATGTACATTCTTTGATCCTTTCTTCATTGTTCTAGATCAATATTTGTTTGATTTGAATTAATCTAGGCCGAACGCAAAGCAATTTTTGATGACAATTCATAACGTAAAATGTCCGAAATCGCAGCCCGTGTGATGGCCACTGCCTACCCATAATGCCCCTCGGCTAATGGGATGATCCATTTTTGCACGGGGGTAATGTATGAATGTTATCGATATTTCGTTTAAAATGAAACCCTTTTACGTTAAACTTCCTGCTTGTATTATCAACGTTTGTAGCACAAATCATGAAAAGAAGTTTAGAATGTCATTTAAGTTAATTTTATAGAGAAGTAAATGTGTATTTTTATCATTTCATCTGCTTTGTTACCTGTTTCAATAATCGTCGCGTCCACATCGTTCCCACGCTGCATGCTTCCGGCATATGCAAGCATGACACATGTACATGTAATTTGTCAACGTTTGTTGTCTCGAAACTTACAAATGAGTCATTAATTTTCGATGTTTTCAGCGCAAATAGTACTTTTCCCCCGATTTTTTGATAACTCATGCCATAATTAAGTGTAAGCTACGGAAATATTGACCGATATTTTTGTTCGGAATGCATTTAGAACTCCAAAACATCGATTTTCAAGCATGAACGATCGACGTAAAAATTCAGTCCCACAATGAACCCACGCTGTCATGTCAAATTTTCCGCACATACTCTCAAATGCGTCATTGATTTTCGATGTTTTCATCGTAAATTTAACTTATTCCACGATAATTTGACATCTCATACGGTAACTGAAGTGTAAGCTACGGAATATTGACGGATATTTTTTGTTGGGAATGCATTTTGAACTCAAAAACATCGATTTTTAAGCATGAACGATCGACGTAAAAATTCAGCCCCACATGTTATTGTGGTCAATTAACACACGATGTCCAATTTTCCGCACACATTCTCAAATGCGTCATTGATTTTCGATGTTTTCATCATAAATTGTACTTATTCCACAATAATTTGACATCTCATACTGTAACATAAGTGTAAGCTACGGAAATAAATAGACAGATTTTTTGTTAGGAATGCATTTTGAACTAGAAAACATTATAATGATACAGCTGTCACTTGCCAGATACAGCGAGTCAGAAGCCCTCTTTCTTCACTTGAGAAGATTTTATTTACTTTTCGGTATTTTTGGCTGGCTTCATTATTTTGGCAATATCACATAGTGCCGTGAGCATGGTAGTTTTATAATTTTATTTATGTAAATCAATCTTAAGTGATATCATTATGAAGTGTTTATTGTTTTATTTTTACTCAGAATTCTGAATTCGTGGATGAAAAATAGTCAGGATTACTCACTTGAACTACATGTAGCTTGACATGCAATGCTGTCCAGAAAAAGATAAGCAGATGGAAGCACAGGTAAAAAACATTATAATTTCTTAAATTGTTAATGCAATGAAATGCCCCCCAAAAGTTGATTAATTAAAGCTTGCTATACCTTGTAGCAATAATTATAATTTTTTTTTGTTTAGAATAATTTATTTATCGTATAGGTCTACATCACTAGAAGATTTAATTTTGTCAATTGCATTTTTTGTTACAAAAATAGTGAGAATATATTTATTGATTAAACCTATACATTTTACAAAAAGATCTAAATTGTGTCAATTTTTATTTCCACTTTATAGATTTCCTCAGCTGATTTGTCAACGGCCCTCCCACCAGACAGCGATGTCCAAGGCGGAAGTAACCAGCATGCCGTGTCGTCAAGCCCCACCAGCGAACACATTCCTGAAAAAACTTTAAAATGCATACGATTTGCATACATTTTCTTGATTATCTACTAATTAGCATATGTAATTAATGTTTGATTATGATTTTATTATTACTTAACCATGTCTGCCAATTTTCATCAAGATTGGCAATAAAAAAACAGTGAAAAACATTAAAATGCATACAATTTGCATAAATATTCCTGATAATTAACTAATTAGCATATCTAATTAATTTTTAATTATGATTTTTTTGTATCGCCTATTATCCTTGAACATGTCTGCCAAGTTTCACCTAGATTGGATATTTAGTTTTCATGCCATCACTCATAAAAGATACCCAGGTCCTAATGAAAGTGGTACCGTCGCTAAAACAATAAGAATAATAGGATTTTGACCTTTGACCTGATCAAATATTTGACCAAAATTTAATCACTGAAAAATCTGTATCTCATGAACCGTAACTCCGATTTCAAAAATTCAAAGTGCATTTTGTTTCTAACAATACCATCTAACTCATAGCAAGCATCTTATTTAACAAGGAACTAAGGAAAAAAATGACCTGAAATGCCTACTGATATGGCAACATTACAAGGCTTGATGGCTAACCTATGGGGTAACACTGTAGAGCACTGGTATATGCTGCTCATCCCATGAAGTCCTGAAGCCAAGGGACAATTAACTGTCTCTACTCATTGAGCCTGGAGGAAGGACCTCCATGCTCTACTCAACCCCTCAAATCATACCATACACGAAATCCAACAACCTGACATTCAGATGAGTATGTATAGGCCTATATGAAAGGCCCTCAGACAACTGCATCCATCAGTAATGATCTACATGAAAGGGGTTGTCAGGTGAATGGGGGCAGGTGGATTGGTATCATTGAGTATAAGAGATGATGTAAATGCTTCCTGGAAACAAGTGGCACTTA